>OY856409.1:1341373414-1341375914 GCA_963693085.1 Alisma plantago-aquatica | reverse complement strand
ATCATCATCATCATCATCATCATCATCATCATCATCATCATCATCATCATCATCATCATCATCATCATCATCATCATCATCATCATCACCGTCGTCGTCATCATCATCATCATCATCATCATCATCATCATCATCATCATCATCATCATCATCATCATCATCATCATCATCATCATCATCATCATCATCATCATCATCATCATCATCATCATCATCATCATCATCATCATCATCATCATCATCATCATCATCATCATCATCATCATCATCATCATCATCATCATCATCATCATCATCATCATCATCATCATCATCAATTAATTCAATTCATTCTTCCATTTTGTGTTTATTCATTCATTATTAAACCCTAATTCAATATTAATCAACTATACAATCTTAGAGAAACTAAGTGCAAATCTAATTAATTAAGTTCATTAATGCATCATTAACCCTAATCAATAGTAATCAACTATATGGTGGCATTATTAACCCTAAGTTCAAATGTAGTACTGATTAAACCACTCACCGCATTGGTGGATCGATCAGGCTGTAGTGGTGGTGCCCGGAGGTGGAGGTGGCCGACGCTGGAGGTGAAGCACAGGAGGTGCAGGCGGTGGTCGGTGGCGGTGACTGAAGTGGATGAAGGCGGCTAGAGGAAGGCTCCTAGCTTTGCCTGAAGTAGGTGGTGGCAGTCGGCGATTGGATAGCAGTAGTAGCTCTGGCGTGAGTAGCTAGCTTTGGCGCGCGGAGGCGACGAGCAGCTTCAAGCTCATCGTGGTGGCACATGGAGGTAGAGAGCAGTTTCAAGCTCATCGTCGCGGTGCGCGGAGGTGGTGAGCATAGAAGGGGAGGTGACAAAAGAATCGCCAGGCCTAGCTAGGCGGGAGAAGATCGAGAACTAAACAGCGAAGGGGAAGAGTCTGGCTCACGCGTGTGCTACTAAGTTAACACATCCGCGTCGGTTATTCCTCCAAAATCAACGATAAATAAGGGAATGAATTTTGCCTCGGGAAGGATATTTAGTCGTCAGTTCTTTAACAAAAACTGACGACAAATGAGGGAATCAAAACTTTCATGGGGATTGGCGTGGAACATGTTTCGTCGAATTTTACATAACCGACGCCGAATGTAAATTTTTTGAAGGCAAATTTTTTTCACTGAAAAATTATATTTTGCGGGTGATTTTATACGTCAGTTTTGTTTATTAAAAACCGATGTTAAAAAAAAGCGATACTCGTGTCTTTTATAAATCAGCCAGTCTTCACATATAGGTGTTAGTTGTCTTTATAACCCGACGTCTTAGACTATTGGCGTCAGTTTTTGTGTACCAACCGACGACATCAAATGTGACGTTATACGTCATTTCTATACTAGTGAAATGAAGAGAGAGAGAGAGCAATTGTGGAAAGAAAAAGATAGCATTACTATACGAGGAGACGGGAGTACACAGAAAGGATTGCTACGGTAGGAAGAGAGAGCAAGACCATGTATATGGTCATGAATATTTTATTGATTCTGTCAACTCTACAAATAGGCATATGCAATGAGTGGTGCATATGCACTGCTCTCATACTCACACCAAAGGAAGCAGTGGCGGAGCCAGCCCTATGACGAAGGAGGGGCACAAATAAATGTGATGCTAAGTATATATGTAGAATTTATATTGAGTGTCAAAATGTCTCAATTGATCTATTTACTTATATCTAGAGAGGAAAATAGATGGATCTTACATAAATGAAAAAAGAGTTTGAAGACTTAATTCATCACTTGGTGGAATACTTAATTTTAGATTTGTGTATATATATTATTGTGTATGTAGATTATAACATTTTAAGTACATTTATGATTCTTTTACATTTAAGATGAGTTTGAAATGGCAACCTGTATGGATTATTATATATTTTTAAGATCAAACAAGTAATTTCCTACTTGATAAGTTTGACTACTCAAGTAAATAAAAAGTAACATAAAGTTAAGAAAAATGAGTATATAAGTAGTACCACACGACAATTACTATCATTATTTAAAAATCAGAAAACAACACTATAGTAAATTACTATTAAATAAAGATACTTATAATGTTATTAAACGTATTTATTAATTTTATCTAATAAATCAAGAAATGTTGTGACAATATATTGTCACTAAATTATTTAGATTGTCATTTCTATATTGCGTTGGAAATTAGGTAAATATAAAAGGTTTGTTGTTCTTTGACATCATGATAAAATAATATATATAATTTAGAGGAACAATATTTGCACAACTTGCAAATAGAAGTATTAATTTTAAGAATTAATTTCATAAGATACATGATATTACATTATTTTAATAAATATTTATTGATGTATAAAAATTCAAAATAATACACACATTATAAATATATAATGTTATTAAATTTTTCGTGACACCATGTACTACTAAGAATGTCATATTTCATTTGACATTGTCTTTTCTAACATATATTACACTTGTAATAGAAAATAGTCAGCATACAACC
>OY856409.1:1340083414-1340615914 GCA_963693085.1 Alisma plantago-aquatica | reverse complement strand
GTCAACATGAATCCTTGATCCAATCATACTTACTAATCAATCGGTCATTTCACATCTAAAATGGTCGATTCACATTTTGACCGGGGTAGTTTAAATTTTAGTTCAGCAATGTACAACCAACATTGTTTAAATTGAATACCTAAACAATTTACTAATCAATTTAAACCATATTCATGAGTAAACTACTTTTCCAATTGCATCCTATGTGTGAGACTGTACAGGTCCCAAGTTACATTGGCAGTGAATGTCCTTAGCCAATTTATGACATCATAAGAAATGAAAGAAATCTAGCAACACATTATTTCTACCCATATAATTGTAAAGTTGGAGAACAACTTCAGCCTACAATCCGCGATCAGTGTCACTGTGATCGTATAGTTCCTATGTATCTGATATCCAGATTGAACTCAAGGCATGGAGTTGCAATCCTCTTCAATATTCAATACTTGTTTCTTGAACTAGAGCAGACTATTGAGATACATGTGAGCTCAATATCACATATTGATTGACATGAGCATATACATGACTTTATCAATTATCAGTGGCATGTATATCATCTCTTATAGGAGGGACAAATCCTAGCTACACTCACAATCAATCCCCATGTGTCACAATGTACCCGAGCATCACCTTTATGACAACCCATATTGAAGGTCACGCTAGATGGTGTCAAAATACATTCAAGGACATGGGATGAGTGTAGTGACTTCAGGTCTAAGAACCACAATCACCACTGTCACTATTAGAGATGATTCTGATTACCATTCCATGGTCTCCATGTATCACTCTCAAGGTGGGTCTGTCCGATACACTACTCTAATAATGATATCACATATCATGACTAATTAGATTCTGTCATCGACCAACACACATTCTAGTCTTATGTATTAGTGTTGTCTATTTTGCTTCCACAGTAACAACCACCTAGGGACATAACAAGAATGTATGTACTCTTATCATACATATGATCTCATTGTTCAAGTCTCATCAAGTAACATCATTCTTTAGACATTTATTATGTTACATCATATCTCATAACTGAATAAAATTGAATATATGTAAATCCCCTTTTCTTATTATTATCAAATCAATTGCATCATGCCTCATCACAATCATCACATGATTGACTCTTTGGGCATACATACCATCAAACTCCCACTTGCACTTAGAGACAATCACTCATAAATATTATTCCAAGTGATCTAACATGTCGATCATGATCCTGTTGTGAAAGTGCTTTCATCAGTGGGTCAACAACATTGCCTTCAGTCAGTATTCTATAAATCTTCACATCTCCTCTTTGTACAATCTCTCATATGAGATGGAACCATTGTAGTATGTGCTTGGAATGCTGATGTGATCTGGGTTCCTTAGCTTGTGCAATATCTCCATTCTTTTAACAATACAACTCTATCATGTTGCTAATGCTCGGAATCACCCCAAGTTCACTAACGAACTTCTTGATCCAGATGACTTCCTTTGTTGCATTCAATATACTGACATACTCGACCTTTGTTGTAGAATCAACAATTGTCTCTTGCTTGGAACTATTTCATCTCACAACTCCATTGTCGAGGCAAAAAAAAAATCTTGATTGCAATCAATAATCATCTTTGTAAGTTTGGAAGCTTGCATCGTGTAACCTCGTACACCTAACTCTTCCTCACCACCATAAATAATAAATTGATCCTTAGTCCTTATCAAGTAGTTAAGAATGTTCTTTACAACAATCCAGTGACTCTCACCAGGATCTAACTGATATCTACTCGTCATGCTCAAGGTATACAAAACATTGGGATAAGTGCATAACATTGCATACATGATAGATCTAACGGTAGATGCATATGCAATCTTACTCATGTGTTCCCATTCTTCACAAGAACTAGGATATTGTGCATTAGAGAGGCTAATTCCATGAGACATGAAAAAATTCCCTCTCTTTGAGCCCTGCATGCTAAACCTCTTCAACACTTTGTCAATGTACGTACTATGGATTAGGCCAATAAACCTTCATCTATCTGTATAGATCTTGATTCCTAAGATAAATGATGCTTCTCCTAAATCCTTCATAGATAAGGTACTTCCCAACAAGTTCTTTACCATATACTAAAGTAGGAATGACATTCCCCTCAATAGTATGTCATCTACATACAATATGAGGGATATAATTATGCTCCCACTAACCTTCTTGTACACACAAGGGTCATCTTCATTTTTTCTAAAGCTAAACTCTTTGACTGTTTCGTGAAAATAAATATTTCATCTCTAAGATGCTTGGTTCAATCCATAGATTGACCTGATAGCTTACACACTTTTTTGGATTCCTTTGGATTTATAAAACACTTAGGTTGTGTCATGTACAAATCTTCAAGAATATTCCCATTATGATAAGTGGTTTTAACATCCATATGCCAAATCTCATAGTCATAATAAGTTGTAATGGCAAGCATGATCCTGATGGATTTAACCATGTCAACTGCTAAATTTTTTTCATCATAGTCAGCACCTTGAACTTGTTTCAAACTTTTTGAAACCAATATTCCCTTATAGGTTTGTACTTTATCATCCATGTTGGTCTTCTTCTTGAGGACCCACTTGCACACTATGGGTTTTACCCCCTTTAGGTGGATCCACCAAGGTCCATATCTTATTGGTGTACATGGATTCATCTCAGGTCTCATGAACTCAAGCCAATTCTCAAACTGTGGTCCCTTAATATCCTCTAGGTTAGTTATTTTCTCATCATCTATGGACAACTCACCACCTTCTTGAGTCAAAAGATAACTAAATCTTTCAGGCTCAAGGCGTTTCCTACTAGATCGACAAGGTTCTTGTGTTTAAATGAGGAACTTGAGATTCCACAATAGGTTGCGAGTCTCCTTGTTCCTCATGTACCTCTATAGGTTATTTTCTTGTTGGTCTCAAAGTTCTTTGAGTTCTACTTTCCTCCCACTGATTCCTTTGGAAATAAATTCCTTTTCTAGGAATGCAACATCCCTAGAAATAAAAAACTTTGTTTTAAAAAGGTTATACAAGTAGTTTCTCTTGGTTTCTTTGGATATCCAACAAAATAACATCTATCTGATCTAGGGCCATTTTCCTTACATAAGCTTCACACCCCCAAATCCTCATAAAAGAAATTTTGAGATGCTTCCTAGTCCATATCTCAGATGGTGTCTTTTTAAACGATTTAGATGGTACGTGATTAAGTGTAAATGTTGCAGTTTCAAGAGAATAACCCCATAAGGAAGTCGAAAGATAAGAAAAACTCATCATTGGTCGCACCATATCTAGTAATGTGTGATTCCTTCTATCTGATGCACCATTGTGATGTGGTATTCCAAGTGGAGTCCATTGTGATACGATACCACAGTATCGCAGAAGGTCCTCAAACTCTTGTCTTTAGCATTCCCCACCTTGATCATAGCTAAGTGCCTTAATAGTTTTACCAAGTTGGTTCTGTTCTTCATTCATGAAATACTTGAACTTTTCAAGGGTTTCTAACTTATGTTTTATCAAGTAAACATAACCATACCTATGAAGTCATCAGTAGAGGTAATGAAGTACTAATAACCGATTCTACAATTTGTTGTAAAAGGGCCATATACATCAGTAGTATGACTCCTAATAGACCACTTGCCCTTTCATTGTTACCAGCAAAGGGAATCTTTGTCATCTTGCCCACTTTATTCAGTTACAATTGGTTGAATTCACCTATAGGAACCAACCATTCATAGCCTATGAATAAGAAATTCAGAATTCCGATATGGATATGATTAAGTCAAGATTCATCAAACAAGATTCACATGTCTCTATTAATTCAAAATCAAAAGAGTCTAGATAACCATCTTTATGGAGTTTGGAGATGCATTTCTCATTAATGTTTCGTAGACAACAATGCCAAAGGTATGTTTAGTTTGAGTAATCTAGTTTTTGTCTTTGGTATTTATGTCATACAAGCTTGTCTCCAGATATATTATGTATAGACCATAAGACATCGGGGCACTACAATAAAACGTCCCATCATTACTAATAGGACATCGACCATTGATTATAAGAAATTTGAATCCATTCTTGTCCAAATAAGATACATATATGATGTTCCTATATTAATGGCTGGTACATAATAGCAATTTTCCAACTCTATTATAAGCCCACTCGGTATATATAACTCATAGGTTCCAACTGCACTGGAAGCAACTCTTACACCATTAGAAACTTGCAAGTAAACCTCACATTTCTTCAAAGGTCTACTTCTTTTTAGATCCTTCATATTTGAACAAATGTGTGATCCACATCCTATATCTATTACCCAATATGAAGAAGTAGCAAAGTGAATCCCAATCATTTATATACTATGAGTAGATATATCTATCCCTTGATTCATCTTCCTTAGTCCTTTTGATTGAAAAGGACATATTCCATTTGCACCTACCCTTCTCCTTATCTTCAGTGGAGAAGACTTGGACTTCATCTAAGCTTCAAAACTCTTCTTGGCCTTGCCTTTATCCTTGGACTCTGTTTAGCTGATCACCGTCATGGGTTTTTCCTTCTTCATTTGTGCTTTGGCATTTATCAACTGCCAAGCAACTCAGATAGTGATTTAGCCAAGTTGCTCAAGTGATAGCACTCGATAAACTAGTTATATGATTCAGGCAATGATTGTAGAATCATATACATGGACAACTCATGACCTAAAGGAAATCCCAATTTCTCTAGATGATCTACATGCCCAATCATATTGAGCACATGGGGCTCTACTAGATCTCCCTCTATCAGTTTGCATCAAATAACACCTTGGATACATTATACATTTCTTTCTTTTCATGTTATTTATGAGACTCATAGTTCATACAACCCAACATAAGGTTTTTGATGCCTATGACATCATTGGCATGCTTCAAGTAAGCATCCACTTCAACTTTATGCACATACGAAGTGGTCTCCACTAGTACTGGTGTTTCAGGGACATATAGAACACTTCTCAAAATCTTGAATGAGTTATGGAAGTTTATCCCATTTATATTGTCCTTCTCAAGGATTGATCACAATGATTGCGTGATTTCCATTTATACTACAAGAGTAAAACTTGCAATTTGTCTAAACACTTTTTGATTTGATTTTATAATATTGACGATATTAATTATCTGTCCCACTATTTTTTTAAATTTATAGCCCTCACTACCCATTTGCAAGTTTGCAACATACAATATTCTAGTGAGACAAGACCTGTATTTCATCAAACCATGAGTCAACTTTGACTGATTGCCCAGGACTTGACTATTTAGGTAGGAAACTTTTGCCAATTGCATGTCATTCAACTATTGGATAGATGGTGTGTGTCACAATATATCTCTATGATTCTAGGAACTTAATCTCAATAAGGCCACCTAGTTAAACCTGACCCAAAAGACAACACGACAGTATATGCACCCTGCTTTGGCAGATTCAAATATCTAGCATCACAATTCCATGAGATAGACTGTGCATCATGCTTTGGCGTAACCTATGCTTGTTCAATCAACCTTTTCATATATGTCACTTATGGAAAGCATCTTAGACTTAATATTTATTGAGGGATTTTATATATAGATACATATACATATCCAATGACCACATACTTATGATATGTATCATATACATGCTATATCCACAAACCAAAAATGCAATCATAAAAGATATGAGTGACTATTATGGCCAAACTAATGAATTTCTATGGATCCATAAATATTTTCTACCACCTAAGGTCATACATCTCATGTAGCAACCTATACTGGAAAACTTGTGTTGGCATGGTCAGTCGTTTGAACCCATCTGTCAATCGGTTGGCCTTCAAGTCGATTGATTGGCTTCCTCGCTCTAGTGGTTGGTTGGACTCATCCAGTCGATCGGTTGGGTCTACAACCAATTGGTTGGCTCTTCCTATCTGTGGGCATCCTCATTCCTCCATTTGATTGTCTTGACTCATGAAAAACATCTTTCTTCTTTAAAATAGAACCTAAAACTATCCTATTCCATATTACATTGTAAAAGAGAAAACCTTGAGTTACATTCGAGGGAAGTATAGGAAGAAGAACATTAATTTATACTTGTAAAGGAGGAGAGAGGCTCAGTATACAAACTGAGTAATAATAAGAAAAGGAAACCAATAAATCAAGCACACATGTCCACATGGGATTTGGCCATAAGCACACATACATCCACCATCAAAATGCATCTATGACCATGTGTATAGATTGTGTATATATATCATATCATATATATTGGAACCGTATGGGATCTTTGTTGGTATGCATGTGTAGAGAGCCAATCATATGATGATTGAGATGACATTTCTTGTTAATGATTTGCTTAATAATAAAGGCAATCTTCCAATTATTCTGTTTCAATTAGTTATGAGAAAATGATGAAACATAATGAGTGTCTAAAGAATGACATTACTCAATGATGTATGTCTTCAGGTTGATGACCTAAACAATGAGGTCATACAAATGTTAAGAGTATGTAAAATCTTGTTATGTCCCTAGTCGAATGTTATGGAAGGCTGATAGACATCAATGACAAATAAGATGAGAGTGTATGTTGGTTGATGACATAATTTTGGCAGTCATGATATGCGATATCGAACCAAATACATAAATACTTGTTAAAGAATAGTGTATCAAACAGACTCACCTTGAGAGTGACACAAGGAAACCATGATAGGTAGTCAGAATCATCTCTCATAGTGATGGTGGTGATTGTAGTTCTTAGACCTAAAGTCACTACACTCATCACAAATGTTTGATGTGCTTTGCTATCATCCATCATGACCTTGAATAAGGATTACCATAAAGGTGGTTCTTGGGTGCATTGTGACACATGGGATGAGTGTGAGTGATGTAGATGGGATTTTTCCATCCTACTAGAGTTTGATATCCTGGCCACTTGATAAGCGATACTGAGAAAATCATGCACATGCACATGTGAATCAATATATGATATGGAGGTCACATATATATCAGATAGTTTGATCTACTTCAAGGAATATGGACTGAACATTGAGAGGATGACAATTACATGCCTTGAGTTCAACCCAAATATTAGTGATAAAGAAATTAGATGATCACTGTAACACCAATTACAAATTGTAGGTTGAAGTTATTCTCCAACTTTCCTAATTACTTGGGTACCAATGATATTTTGAAAGATACTGCTCATTCACTGCTAATGTAACATGGAACCTATAGGGTCACACATATAGGATACACTTGTAATAGGATTTCATTCATGAATATAGTTCAAAATCGATTACTAAAGAGTTAGGTAGCTAATTTAAACAACATTGGTTGATTTTGGACTGATTGAACTGTGAACCGTCCGGTTCAAGTATTGAACCAATCATTTTAGTGTGTCAGGTCAATTGAACCAATATTGACATTCTAGTCTGTGAATTGACTAGTTCAATAAGTGAACTAATCGGCTCAGGTCCATGAACCGACCAACTCATGTTATGAACTGTCCGGTTGGTGGATCAATTTGATTGATTCAAGGATTAATGTTGACGTCATGTTGTGCATTAAATCAAATATTAATTTCTAATACAATTGCAACTGGGAAACATGATGAAACGACTGGTTCACAGGTTGAAATGATCGTCTCACACGGCAACCAATTGATTTACCTATGAACCGATCATTTTTCCGCTCACAAGATGCAAAAATTCATGAAATGCCGGTCCCTTCCACTCACACTTAGATTGTGAACCCTGACCCTGATCCTCCTATATATACAGGGGTACTGGGGGATTCTTAGGCATCATCCATTGCCTCTAATAATTGTTGTGTTATTTGATTATAGTATATGATATAACCCAAGCAAGTCCTATCCAATAAAGGGAGGGATAGAAAGAGAGAACAATTGTAAGAGAGAAAGTTGGTTCTAGTACACCAATGAGAAGGGACAACTCCTTCTTGTCTATTATTCTAGAATGACAGGAGTTCCTGGTAGTATGTGTGGACTACTATATAGGGGAGGAGGCTATTGCCTACCACTAGGAGGATAAGATCAAGCTGTTATCCGTGGTGATCAACTAGGAGCTGTTGCAGATGTTGTCTGGGTGTGATTTGAAGAAAGCTACATACTGCATTGAGGGAATTGTTGTTGGACTTGCTCCAAGACCATGTATTACCTCGAAACCATCCTTCCTACTACATACTTATTGACATATCATCTGTTAAAGTAGAATATGGAAGTTGAATTTTTATTTCCATTGCCTATTCTGATGCCATATTTCTGTGCAGTGGTATCAGATCCACATCAATATACTATGTTTTGGGATTTAACCAATATGATCAAATCTTGGTTTTCGACTTTTATTTATTGCATACGATGCAAATATTTAAAATAATTAATGTGCCTCCAATTAAATATTGCATATGATCCCAAAGTAATATATATATATATATATATATATATATATATATATATATATATATATATATGTGTGTGTGTGTGTGTGTGTGTGTGTGTGTGTGTATGATATGATATATATGCAATTTACACACGTCACCCTAAAATAGGTTTTTATGGTGGATGGTGTAGCATGGTTATAACCAATAACCCATATATCTGTGTATGGTTGTGTGGTTTATTCATTCATATTTATACCTCAGTTTTCATACCAAACCTCTACCTTCGTCTTTCAACATGTAAAAGTATTATTCTTTCCTTCCTATGCTCCCCTTGAATGTAACTTGAGCTTTCTCAATTACCATGTAATAAGTTTTATAGCATTAGGATAGTTTATTTCTTATGACGATGAAGAAGACACTCATTTCTAGACAAAATGACCATCTTGAAGGTGAATGGAGGGCCTAGGAGGATCGACAAATGATCCAGATCAATCATCTGGTAGCCCAACTGATCGACGGGAGACGTCTAAAAGAAGTTGGACCAAAGACCAACCGACCAATTTGATAGACCAATCGACTGACCAAGAGGCAAGCCGTTTGGTTCAAGGGTTTAACTGATTAAGCTAAATTGGTTCAAGCACAAATCTACACCAACAATAGGTTCATGCATGAGATGTAAACCTAGGTGATAGTAATTCCTTGTGATTCCAAGGAATTATAATAGTATGGCCACAACCATCACTTATGTTTTATTGCATATTTTAATTGGTGGATATAGAATTTATATGATGCATACTATAAGTATGTGGTGATTGTATATGTATATGTATATATATGTATTTGTAAATTAATGAAATCCCTCAATCAAACATATTAAGTAAAAGATGATTTCAATTAGCAACATACATGAAAAGATTGATCGATAATGCATGGGCATGTCAAGCATAGTGCATTATCCATCTCGTGGATGTGTGATGGTAGTTATGTGGGACTGCCAAGTGGGGTGCATTTCTATTGTGTTGGCTCTTGGTTCAGGCTTAACTAGGTGTCCTTAATGAGATTAAGAACCTAGAGGCATGCAAATGACTGTGTCTATGCATACCATCTATCCGTAATGAGATTAAGCACCTAGATGAATGCAAATGACTATGACAAAGCGCTGTGCATACCACCTATCCAAGAATTGCATAAGATGTAGTTGGCAAACGTTGCCTACCTTAATCATTGATTATGGATGTTGGCATTGGCCTGGTAATAACTCATTTGTTTTGGATCTTAGCTTATTATAAGTTTGTACACTGCAATCTTTAAAATTGATAAGTGAGGGTTCTCAATTTGAACAAAATATCGAGAGACATAATTGATTATAGGCATAATTAAAATATTATCAAAGTATATTCAAATCAAATCAAATAAAAATGTTTTGATAAAATTTCAAATTTCTCTTGTAAAATTAATGACAACAGACAATTATTTTTCACTGCAAATAGTCCTTGAGAAGGACAAGTTAAACATGAATAATTTCCACATTTGATTTAGGATGTTGAGAATTGTTTTCACATAGGAGCACAATCTCTCTCTCCTAGAGACACCAGAGTCAGATGAACCAACTCCCAATGCACCTAAGGATGATAGGGATGCTTACAAGAAGCATACTATAGATGTCATTGATGTCAAATGCCTAGTGATGTGCTCCATGAACTATGATTTGCAAAGAAAATATGAGAACATGGATGTTATTGAAATGGAAACACATCGTAAGAACATGTTCTAAGATTAGGAAACATAGGAGAGATATGGTTTCACCAAGGCACTATTCAAATGTAACATGGCAGAAGGAGATCTGGTAGGTCCTCATGTGCTCAAGCTCATTGGGCATGTGGAGAACCTTTCTATATTGGGATTTCCCTTGGGTCAAGAGTTGGCCATTGATGTGATTCTATAGTCACTACTAGAGTCATACAGTCAGTTTGTCATGAATCACAATGTGAATGACTTTGACAAGCCGTTGACAGAGTTACTTGGCATGTTGAGAACAACTGAGGCACAAATTAAGAAACAAAAGCCCAAGTCTGTTATGATGATCAACAGATCAAAGGGGAAGTCTAAAGGAAAAGGCAAAGCTAAGAAGAGTTCTAAAGCTGGCCAGAAGCCAACTATTCAACACTCAAGGTAAAGGGAGGGGTGAATAAGGGAGGCAATTGTCACACTGTCACCAGACTAGACATTGGAAGAGGAATTACCCTCTCTACTTGGAGGAACTAAAGAAGAAGAAGGAGGTGATAGCTGTTGGTATGTATGCCCTGACAACCAATCATGGGATGATTGGTGGGATACATTAAGATTGATTTGATAAACATCAAAGGCAAGCTTCCAATTCTTTCTGGTTCAGTCATATGAGATAGTGATAGAACAGATTGAATGTCTAGAGAATGATAGTACTCAATGACGTATGCTTTCAGGTTGAGGACCTGACTGATGAGATCATACGGATGCTAAGAGTTTGTACATTCTCATTATGTCCCTAGTCGGATGTCATTGTGGAAGGTAGATAGACAGCAATGACACACAAGACTGGATTGTGGTGTTGGTTGATGATAGAATCTCATTAGTCATGATATAGAGATATCAAACCAAACACATAGGTACTTGTTAGAGAACAAGTGTACCGGACAGACCCACCGTGAGTTTGACACATGGAACCATGACATGGTAGTCATAGTCAGTACTCACAGTGATGGTGGTGAGTGTGATTCTTTGACCTGAAATCACTACACTCAACACATGTCATTGGGCACACTTTGACATCATCAAACGCAGTCCTGAAACATGGGTTGTTATAAAGGTGATGATTGGGTGGCTTTGACACATGGGGCATTTGAGGGGTGAGTGATAGATATGGGATTTGTACCTCCTAAGGGAGTTTGATATCCATGGCCACTTGATGAGTAGGATTGAGAAAGGCGTGCACGCATGTGTGAATCAGTATGTGATATTGATGTCATACATATCTCTTCCAATCTACTCTGAGATCAAGAAAGTGAATGAACGTTGACAGGATGACTGTTCCATGCTTGGAGTTCATTCGGGATATCAGTGACAAAGGAATTATACATTCACTGTAACACCATTCACGGATTGTAGGATTGAAAGTTATTCTCCAACTTTCTATTTCACTTGGGTAGCACTGATGTGTGACTAGGCACCGCTCTTTGCTTGTGAATTCATAAGTGTTATGGACTTTCACTGCCAACGTGAAATGGACCTGTAGGGTCACACACATAGGATTTAACCTAGAAGAGGAGTTTTGTCCACAATCAATGTTTAGATTGATTACTAAAGGAGTTTAGTAGTTCAATTAAACACTCAATTAATTGATAGCTCAATGTCATAATGTTCAAGGTGTTGGACACATTGATTGGAGTATCAGATTGATTGAAACTGCAATTGACTGATTCTGCATAATCTGCACTCCCAACCGATCGGCTCATGTGATGAACTGATCGGCTCAACTTGTTGAACCGACCGGCTCAGGTGGTGAGTCGATCGGCTGATGGACAGGGTGAAATGATTGCTTCAAGTGTTGAAATGATCGGTTCAACTGATGCAACCGAGCAAGTTGGGAAAGTAGGATTGGTGAGAAATTTCCTTTTCGTTTCACTTGCCCAATTTGATTGGAACAAGGATTGGTATTTGGTACCAATTAGAAACAAAAGGGGAAAAGTCAATCGGGAACTGACTAGGACCACGAACCGACCAGTTCATAAGTGAACCGACCATTTCATTGGTCCCAACCGATCAGTTGAGGTGTCAACCGACCGGCTTAGGTCCCCAACCGACCGTTTCAGAAATGAAACGATCGGTTCATGTTGCGCAGTTGGTTGTTTTTGTGGAAAATCTCGAACCCTTCTACTACTTCTTTAGTCCTGCATTGCTCGGGATGGAGAACCCTGTCCCATGATCCTCCTATATATATAGGGGTATTGGGGGCTTCTCAAAGAACAACACAGTGCAACCAATTGCTCTATAAAGTTGTCGTTCTCTCTGGTTTTGGCAACCGAGAGAGAGCCCGAGCAAGTGCTACCCGATAAGGGAGGCACAACAAGGGAAAGACAACTGTAGAAAGCGACTGGTGGCAGGAGAGTGTGTCAGTGACTAGTACACTGACAGGAGGGTGCGACTCCTTCTAATTCCTTATGAGACAAGGAGATTGGAGTTCTAGGTGGTCCGTGTGGACTACTTCAGAGGCGGGAGATTTTTTCCGCTCGGAGGACAGCTGTCAATCCCGACAGTCCTAGTGAGACCAGGAGTCGTCAGTCCCAGTGCGACAAGGAGCTGCACAGACACCGTCCAAGACCAGAGGTGAAGACCGCGCAAGTCGTGAGGTATTGTCATCGAGCAAGCCTCGAGACAAGGTATGATTCCACAAACCATCCTTCCTATTGTATAGACGTTGACGCGTTTCCTTGTTCTGGGTTTGAGGAGGAGAAATTTTTTGTTTCCGCAGCCTTCTCTGCCTCCCCTAAAACCCAACAGTGGTATCAGAGCCACGTCAACTGATGTATACATTAGGATTATCGATATGACCGATTTTGGTTTGTCGCCTTTATTTATTGCATATGATGCGAATAAAATTGGCTTTATGCATGTCCAATCCTAAATCCACAAATCCCAATTTACATATATGATATGTATTATAAATGCACTCGATACGCGTCGCCCTTAAATGAGTTTTGTGGTGGATGTATAGCGTGGTTTTGGCCAATAAACCCTATCTGTGTATGGTTGTATGTGGTTGCTTGCATCTCGGTCTGCGCACAGATCTTCCTTCTCCTATTCCTAATGTAACTCAAAATAATTCGAGATTTCTTTCCTAGCTTTGCTCCCCTCGAATGTAACTCGAGGTTTCTCTTTTTATGATGTAAAATAGGATAGAATTTTATTTCCTGTTATGTCAAATAACGGAGGACATCCTGACGACAGCAGAGACGATCAGTTCAAGGAGTGAACCAATCGGTTGACGTTCCAGACGATTAGTTCAAGGAGTGAGCCGATCGGTTGATGACCGGTTCGAGGAGAAAGATGAGAGGGTGGCGGCCATGATGAGATGCACGACGACCCGGAGAACTGATCGGTTGGAGGAGCCAACCGATTGGCTGGTGGCATCCAGCCGACCGGCCTGATGGTGAGCCGATCGGTCATGTGATGAGTTGATCAAACCCAGAAAGGCAAAGCACATAGTTCACCTTATACTGGTTGCATGTGATGTAGACATAGATGACCGTGATTCCTCTTGGTTCGAGGAATCACATTAGGATGGCCATAATCATCGCTTTTATCGTTTTGCATGTTTTCTGTGGGATATAGCATGTATATGATACGTACTATGTATTGTGGTGATTGGATATGTATATGTATATAAAAACGAAATCCCTCATTAAAATATTAAGTCTTATATGCCTTCCATTAGCGGCACACATGAAAAACTCAATCGACCAAGCGTAGGTTACGCCAAAGCGTGGTGCACCGTCTATCTTCCGAATTGATGGTGAGGGCTATCAATTTGAAGTAAAATAGTGGGAGCGATAATTAATTAAAGGCCTAATTATATCGTCAACTTTTCAAATCAATCAAATAAGTCAAAAGTGAGTTTTGGACTAAAATTGCATATTTTCCTTTTGTAGTACAAATGGCAACAAACAACAATCACTTTTCTTTTTGATCTGTCCTGGAAAAGGACAAGTTAAATGGGAATAATTTCCACGATTGGTTAGGATGTTGAGAAGCGTTCTCAATCAAAGAGCGAAAGCTCTAATTCCTAGTTATACCAAAACCAGATGAACTCGATCCCACCACACCAATGGCTGAGAGTATGCTTATGGAAGCATACCGAGGATGGCATTGATGTGGAGTGCTTGATGTTGTGTTCCCTGAATTATGAGTTGCAGAGATAACATGAGACATATGATGTCTTTAAGACACTGTCCTAGTATGTCATGACAAAAGGAGATCCAGTAAGGTATTCACACACTCAATGTGATTGGGTATGTGGAAAACCTGACTAAGACGGATTTCCTCTGAGCCAAGAGTTGGCTATTGGTATGATACTGCAAATGTTGCGAGGATCACACAAATCATGATAAGCTACAACATGAACAACTTTGACAAGTGTTGACAGAGTTGTTGGACATGTTGAGGATAGTAGAGGAAAAGATGAAGAAAGACAAACCATAATCTTTGATGTGATCAAAGAAAAAGGTAATTCTTAAGGGCAAGGATAAGGGAAAATCAAAGAAGTGGTCTGATGCTAGCCAGCAATCCAAGCCGTCTTCAGCCTCAAGGCACATGGGGAAAGGGTGATTTCCCTCTATATCTGGAAGAATAAAAGAAGATGAAGGAGGGGATGAAGATCTCCACCTAAGGTATCATGAAATGAACCGCTTCGTTATCTGAGGTATATGATACCAAGATATGGATATGTCATATATGAGATGCAATATTCACAAAGAAGTGATGGCCTTTGTGAAAAGACCAAGAAAGGAGTACCCATCATTGGAGCAAGTGTTGTTGCCCTAGATAGGAGTACCTTTCAGTTTATTTCAGGCTAAAGGGTACGAAATAGAGTTGAGAACTGCTATTTCATATTTTCCAATAGATAGAAACACTTTATTTTTTGCATATTGTATGACAATGATAGCAATCAATAAAGAGATGTTTCAATTTCTAAAGATATGATCTTTGTGGCAATGCCTTGTTTATCTTGTGGTATTTGATATGCATAAGATAAAATGATACCTAAAAATTATAGATAACTCAAACAATCAAATTAGCATCAATCATGAGAAATTCATTTCTAGTTTCCATGTGATGGATAAATCTAGACTCTTTTGGTTAGAGAACCAATAAGAGACATGAATATCTTGGACATGATTAATCAATCTTCACTAAAGGTAGTGGGAGAATGATTATCCTATTAGGTATGATACATGTGATGTATTTACATACCTATTGGAACAAATGCTAATACTTCAAATGGTGTTTAGAGAAATACCAATATGAATATCTTGAAGTGTTCAAGATTATCATAGATGAAGTGCAGATTTGGTAAAGTGTTAATTCTTGATGAGATCCATGAATGAAATACTTGGACCGAATGTTTGAGATCCTTATGAGTGATTATGATAATGTATCATAGTGAACTCATGATTAAGGCATGGTGATGTCTAAATCAAGAAGGAATCATACTCTAAGGAGTTAGAGAATGATTATCAAATAACTGAATTCTTCTTAATAAAAGAATACCCCACACTAATAAAGGACATTAAGAATCACAAGGAGTTGTAAGTTCTTATATCCTTGACGGATACACCTCGTTTATCTATGTGATGAGTTGTTCATGTGATGAGTCAAATATCTAGATGAATATGAGGAACCAAATTTTGAGTTATGGTTTATGACCATTACATCCTAAATGACATCCATGTGAACCATAAGGTATGACCTTGATGGTAGCACCCATTGGATGAAATCCATAAGTGCAAATGAATCTTAAGTGTTAAGACACATGGATAATATTTTGAAAAAGGATGATGCTTGTTGATTGCAACTTAATGACTAAGACATTTGGCATATGGATACTAAAACCACATTCCTATGAAGAATAAAACAAGGATGTGTATGTGACACAACCTATAAGGTTTATGAATCCAATAATGCAAATGAAGTCTATAAGTTACAATGGACTAATCAATGTGATTGATTGAGTACAAGCAACTCAGAATTGGATCTTTACTTTGATGATATAGTCAAAGGGTTTGACTGATATGTCAAAGATAAAGAAGAGATCTGTGATTTAGTGGGAGTGTGTTCACATTCCACATGATTGATGTGAAATGGAAATGTTATAGAATGGAAATCCAAAAGTGGAAATTATCTTTAAGGAAGATAGAGATGTTTCCTATGTGATAGGAATAGAGATCTATATAGATAGTTCTCAGAAACCTCTTGACCTGAAAAGAGAAAGCATACATTGGCAATCTGTACAAAAGGGTTCAAAATGCACAGATTCAGTGGGAGAAAACTTGTCCATGTTACATGGAGTTAGTATCCCAAGGCCAAGTGTCCAATTCTTATGAAGAATGGGAACACTAAGAATAGATGTGGATCTATTATGTATGTAATCATCCCATTATCTTGCATGGCAAGAACAAAATGCATTCATCATCTTGTATGTGCCCATCCTGAAAACTCATATGTGAGACATGATGAGTGGATGTCTATCTACTTCCAGTAAGGGTTACTGGAATACCATGAGAACTTGATAAGTACTTGAGAAGTACTAGTTATATGGATATAAGGAAGAGTTCAATGTAAAGAGTTACATTGATGCGAACTTCCGAAAGGACACAAAATTAATCGCAAAACATATATAGGATATATAAAAGTGAAAGTTTGTTGATAATTGGAAGTGTTCCAATAAAATCATTTAAAAGGAAATGTCGAGTATCTATGCGTTAGAGAACAGCAGTGGATACTATATGGATCTAAAAGTTCATGAGATGAACTTATAGATATTCCGCTCATTGATGACAAGTATAGAATCCTTGATCATGCAATGTGGCTAAAGGTTAGCAAAGGAATACTAGATCGCATATTACGGCAACTCCATCTCATACGTGTAACGTACAATGAAGAGATGAGAGACATGCAATTTATACTGACTTTGGCAAGGTGTTTCCATTACTCACTATGTTCGCACTAGAGCACAGTAACATGTGGGACATGTTTGAAGATCACTATGAATATGATTCAAGAATGATTGGCTCGCAGTGCAAGTGGGAGTCTGTTGGTATGTATGCCCTGAGAGCCAATCATGGGATGATTGGTGGGATACATTAAGATTGATTTGATAAACATCAAAGGCAAGCTTCCAATTCTTTCTGGTTCACTCATATGAGATAGTGATAGAACAGAGTGAATGTCTAGAGAATGACAGTACTCAATGATGTATGCTTTCAGGTTGAGGACCTGAATGATGAGATCATACAGATGCTAAGAGTTTGTACATTCTCATTATGTCCCTAGTCGGATGTCATTGTGGAAGGTAGATATATAGCAATGACACACAAGACTGGATTGTGGTGTTGGTTGATGATAGAATCTCATTAGTCATGATATAGAGATATCAAACCAAACACATAGGTACTTGTTAGAGAACAAGTGTACCAGACAGACCCACCATGAGTTTGACACATGGAACCATGACATGGTAGTCACAGTTAGTACTCACAGTGATGGTGGTGAGTGTGATTCTTTGACCTGAAATCACTACACTCAACACATGTCATTGGGCACACTTTGACATCATCAAATGCAGTCTTGAAACATGGGTTGTTATAAAGGTGATGATTGGGTGGCTTTGACACATGGGGCTTTTGAGAGGTGAGTGATAGATATGGGATTTGTCCCTCCTGAGGGAGTTTGATATCCATAGCCACTTGATGAGTAGGATTGAGAAAGGCATGCACACATGTGTGAATCAGTATGTGATATTGATGTCATACATATCTCTTCCAATCTACTCTGAGATCAAGAAAGTGAATGAACGTTGACAGGATGACTGTTCCATGCCTGGAGTTCATTTGGGATATTAGTGATAAAGGAATTATACATTCACTGTAACACCATTCACGGATTGTAGGATTGACAGTTGTTCTCCAACTTTCTATTTCACTTGGGTAGCACTGATGTGTGACTAGGCACCACTCTTTGCTTGTGAAGTCATAAGTGTTATGGACTTTCACTGCCAACGTGAAATGGACCTGTAGGGTCACACACATAGGATTTAACCTGGAAGAGGAGTTTTGTCCACAAACAATGTTTAGATTGATTACTAAAGGAGTTTAGTAGTTCAATTAAACACTCAATTAATTGATAGCTCAATTTCATAATGTTCAAGGTGTTGGACACATTGATTGGAGTATCAGATTGATTGAAACTGCAATTGACTGATTCTGCATAATCTGCACTCCCAACTGATCAGCTCATGTGATGAACCGATCGGCTCAGCTTGGTGAACCGATCGACTCAGGTGGTGAGTCGATCGGCTGATGGACAGGGTGAAACGATTGATTCAAGTGTTGAAATGTTCAGTTCAACTGATGCAACTGAGCAAGTTGAGAAAGTAGGATTGGTGAGAAATTTCCTTTTCATTTCACTTGCCCAATTTGATTGGAACAAGGATTGGCATTTGGTACCAATTAGAAACAAAAGGGGAAAAGTCAATCAGGAACTGACTAGGACCACGAACCGACCAGTTCAGAAGTGAACCGACCATTTTATTAGTCCCAACCGATCGGTTGAGGTGTCAACCGACCGGCTCAGGTCCCCAACCGACTGTTTCAGAAATGAAACGATCGGTTCAGGTTGCGTAGTTGGTTGTTTTTGTGGAAAATCTCAAACCCTTCTACTCCTGCTTTAGTCCCGCATTGCCCGGGATGGAGAACCCTATCCCATGACCCTCCTATATATATAGGGGTATTGGGGCTTCTCAAAGAACAACACAGTGCAACCAATTGCTCTGTAAAGTTGTCGTTCTCTCTGGTTTTGGCAACCGAGAGAGAGCCCGAGAAAGTGCTACCCGATAAGGGGGGCGCAACAAGGGAAAGACAACTGCAGAAAGTGACTGGTGGCAGGAGAGTGTGTCAGTGACTAGAGTACACTGACAGGAGGGTGCGACTCCTTCTAATTCCTTGTGAGATAAGGAGATTGGAGTTCCAGGTGGTCCGTGTGGACTACTTCAGAGGCAGGAGATTTTTGCCGCTCGGAGGATAGCTGTCAATCCCGACAGTCCAGGTGAGACCAAGAGTCGTCAGTCTCGGTGCGACCAGGAGCTGCACAGACACCGTCCAAGACCAGAGGTGAAGACCGCGCAAGCAGCGAGGTATTGTTGTCGAGCAAGCCTCGGGACAAGGTATGATTCCACAAACTATCCTTCCTATTGTATAGACGTTGACAGGTTTCCTTGTTCTGGGTTTGGGGAGGAGAAAATTTTTGTTTCCGCTGCCTTTTCTGCCTCCCCTAAAACCCAACAGTGGTATCAGAGCCACGTCAATTGCTCAATACTTTAGGATTATCGATATGATCGATTTTGGTTTGTCGCCTTTATTTATTGCATACTATGCGAATAAAATTGTCTTTATGCGTGTCCAATCCTAAATCCACAAATCCCAATTTACTTATATGATATGTATTATAAATGAACTCTATACGTGTCGCCCTTAAATGAGTTTTGTGGTGGATGTATAGCGTGGTTATGGCCAATAAACCCTATCTGTGTATGGTTGTATGTGGTTGCTTGCATCTCGGTCAGCACACTGATCTTCCTTCTCCTATTCCTGATGTAACTCGAAATAATTCAAGATTTCTTTCCTACCTTTACTCCCCTCGAATGTAACTCGAGGTTTTTTCTTTTTACGATGTAAAATACGATAGAATTTTATTTCCTGTTATGTCAAAGAACGGAGGACATCCTGACGACAGCTAAGACGATCAGTTCAAGGAGTGAACCAATCGGTTGACGTTCCAGACGATCAGTTCAAGGAGTGAGCCGATCGGTTGATGACCGGTTCGAGGAGTGAGACGAGAGGGTGGCAGCCATGATGAGATGTAAGAAAACCAGGCGAACCGATCGGTTGGAGGAGCCAACCGATCGGCTGGTGGCACCCAGCTGACCGGCCTGATGGCGAGCCGATCAGTCATGTGATGAGTTCATCAAACCCAGAAAGGCAAAGCACAGAGTTCATCTTATACAGGTTTCATGTGATGTAGACCTAGATGACTGTGATTCCTCTTGGCTCGAGGAATCACATTAGGGTGGCCATAATCATCGCTTTTATCATTTTGCATGTTTTATGTGGGATATAGCATGTATATGATATGTACTATGTATTGTGGTGATTGCATATGTATATGTATATAAAAACTAAATCCCTCATTAAAATATTAAGTCTTATATGCCTTCCATTAGCGGCACACATGAAAAACTCGATCGACCAAGCGTAGGTTATGCCAAAGCGTGGTGCGCCGTCTATCTTGTGGATGTGTGAAGGGTAGACATGTAGGTTCTGCCAAAGAAGGGTGCATGTTTACCGTGTCAGCTTTTGGGTTAGACTTAACTGGTGATTCTTAGAGTGCCTAAGCCCAGAGGCTAGGAATGTTCATGGCAAGGTGTTGCACATGTTCATTCATCAAGAGTTGCATATGATGCAATTGGCAAGAGTTTCCTACCTGAGAGATCTAAGTTGTGGGTGACAGCCCTAGCTGGTCCATGACTTAGAGGATTTCAGGATCTTGCCCACTAGAAGGTTGTATGCTGCAATCTTCCAAATTGATGGTGAGGGCTATCAATTTGAAGTAAAATAGTGGGAGCA
The DNA here is from genome assembly GCA_963693085.1 of Alisma plantago-aquatica. Classification (NCBI taxonomy): domain Eukaryota; kingdom Viridiplantae; phylum Streptophyta; class Magnoliopsida; order Alismatales; family Alismataceae; genus Alisma; species Alisma plantago-aquatica. The sequence goes on along the minus strand of OY856409.1, from coordinate 1,340,595,090 downwards.
ATAATTAATTAAAGGCCTAATTATATCGTCAACTTTTCAAATCAATCAAATAAGTCAAAAGTGAGTTTTGGACTAAAAGTGCATATTTTCCTTTTGTAGTACAAATGGAAACAAACCGCAATCACTTTTCTTTGCGATCTGTCCTGGAAAAGGACAAGTTAAATGGGAATAATTTCCATGATTGGTTAGGACGTTGAGAAGCGTTCTCAATCAAAGAGCAAAAGCTCTAATTTCTAGTTATACCAAAACCAGATGAAATCGATCCCACCACACCAATGGCTGAAAGTATGCTTATGGAAGCATACCGAGGATGGCATTGATGTGGAGTGCTTGATGTTGTGTTCCCTGAACTATGAGTTGCTGAGACAACATGAGACATATGATGTCTCCAAGACACTGTCCTAGTATGTCATGACAGAAGGAGATCCAGTAAGGTATTCACACACTCAATGTGATTGGGTATGTGGAAAACCTGACTAAGAAGGATTCCCTCTGAGCCAAGAGTTGGCTATTGGTATGATACTGCAAATGTTGCGAGGATCACACAAATCATGATAAGCTACAACATGAACAACTTTGACAAGTGTTGACAGAGTTGTTGGACATGTTGAGGATAGTAGAGGCAAATATGAAGAAAGACAAACCATAATCTTTGATGTGATCAAAGAAAAAGGTAATTCTTAAGGGTAAGGATAAGGGCAAAGCAAAGAAGTGTTCTGATGCTAGCTAGCAATCCAAGCCATCTTCAGCCTCAAGGCACATGGGGAAAGGGTGATTTCCCTCTATATCTGGAAGAACAAAAGAAGATGAAGGAGGGGATGAAGATCTCCACCTAAGGTATCATGAAATGAACTGCTTCTTTATCTGAGGTATATGATACCAAGATATGGATATGTCATATATGATATGCAATATCCAAAAAGAAGTGATGGCCTTTGTGAAAAGACCAAGAAAGGAGTACCCATCATTGGAGAAAGTGTTGCTTCCATAGATAGGAGTACCTTTCTGTTTATTTCAGCCTAAAGGGTACGAAATAGAGTTGAGAACTGCTATTTCATATTTGCCAATAGATAGAAACACTTTATTTTTTGCATATTGTATGACAATGATAGCAATCAATAAAGAGATGTTTCAATTTCTAAAGATATGATCTTTGTGGCAATGCCTTGTTTATCTTGTGGTATTTGATATGCATAAGATAAAATGATACCTAAAATTTATAGATAACTCAAATAATCAAATTAGCATCAATCATGAGAAATTCATTTCTAGTTTCCATGTGATGGATAAATCTAGACTCTTTTGGTTAGAGAACCAGTAAGAGACATGAATATCTTAGACATGATTAATCAATCTTCACTAAAGGTAGTGGGAGAATGATTATCCTATTAGGTATGATACATGTGATGTATTTACATACCTATTGGAACAAATGCTAATACTTCAAATGGTGTTTAGAGAAATACCAATATTAATATCTTGAAGTGTTCAAGATTATCATAGATGAAGTGCATATTTGGTAAAGTGTTAATTCTTGATGAGATCAATGAATGAAATACTTGGACCAAATGTTTGAGATCCTTATGAGTGATTATGATAATGTATCATAGTGAACTCATGATTAAGGCATGGTGATGTCTAAATCAAGAAGGAATCATACTCTAAGGAGTTAGAGAATGATTATCAAATAACTGAATTCTTCTTAATAAAAGAATACCCCACACTAATAAAGGACATTAAGAATCACAAGGAGTTGTAAGTTCTTATATCCTTGACAGATACACCTCATTTATCTATGTGATGAGTTGTTCATGTGATGAGTCAAATATCTAGATGAATATGAGGAACTGAATTTTGAGTTATGGTTTATGACCATTACATCCTAAATGACATCCATGTGAACCATAAGGTATGACCTTGATGGTAGCACCCATTGGATGAAATCCATAAGTGCAAATGAATCTTAAGTGTTAAGACACATGGATAACATTTTGAAAAAGGATGATGCTTGTTGATTGCAACTTAATGACTAAGACATTTGGCATATGGATACTAAAACCACATTCGTATGAAGAATAAAACAAGGATGTGTACGTGAGACAACCTATAAGGTTTATGAATCCACTAATGCAAATGAAGTCTATAAGTTACAATGGACTAATCAATGTGATTGATAGAGAAAAAGCAACTCAGAATTGGATCTTTACTTTGATGATATAGTCAAAGGGTTTGACTGATATGTCAAAGATAAAGAAGGGATCTGTGATTTAGTGGGAGCGTGTTCACATTCCACATGATTGATGTGAAATGGAAATGTTCTAGAATGGAAATCCAAAAGTGGAAATTATCTTTAAGGAAGATAGAGATGTTTCCTATGTGATAGGAATAGAGATCTATAGAGATAGTTCTCAAAAACCTCTTGACCTGAAAAGAGAAAGCATACATTGGCAATCTGTACTGAAGGGTTCAGTATGCACAGATTTAGTGGGAGAAAACTTGTCCATGTTACATGGAGTTAGTATCCCAAGGCCAAGTGTTCAATTCTTATGAAGAATGGGAACACTAAGAATAGATGTGGATCTATTATGTATGTAATCATCCCATTATCTTGCATGGCAAGATCAAAATGCATTCATCATCTTGTATGTAGGACATGGCAATATGATGTGCTCATCCTGAAAACTCATATGTGAGACATGACGAGTGGATGTCTGTCTACTTCCAGTAAGGGTTACTGGAATACCATGAGAATTTGATAAGTACTTGAGAAGTACTAGTTCTATGGAGATAAGGAAGAGTTCAATGTAAAGAGTTACATAGATGCGAACTTCCAAAAGGACATAATATTAATCGCAAAACATATATAGGATATATAAAAGTGAAAGTTTGTTGATAATTGGAAGTGTTCCAATAAAATCATTTAAAAGGAAATGTCGAGTATCTGTGTGTTAGAGAACAGCAGTTGATACTATATGGATCTGAAAGTTCATGAGATGAACTTATAGATATTCCGCTCATTGATGACAAGTATGGAATCCTTCATCATGCAATGTGGCTAAAGGTTAGCAAAGGAATACAAGATCGCATATTATGACAACTTCATCTCATACGTGTGACGTACAATGAAGAGATGAGAGACATGCAATTTATACTGACTTTGGCAAGGTGTTGCCATTACTCACTATGTTCGCACTAGAGCACAGTAACATGTGGGGCATGTTTGAAGATCACTATGAATATGATTCAAGGGTGATTGGCTCACAGTGCAAGTGGGAGTCTGTTGGTATGTATGCCTTGAGAGCCAATCATGGGATAATTGGTGGGATACATTAAGATTGATTTGATAAACATCAAAGGCAAGCTTCCAATTCTTTCTGGTTCAGTCATATGAGATAGTGATAGAACAGATTGAATGTCTAGAGAATGACAGTACTCAATGATGTATGCTTTCAGGTTGAGGACCTGAACGATGAGATCATACGGATGCTAAGAGTTTGTACATTTTCATTATGTCCCTAGTCAGATGTCATTGTGGAAGGTAGATAGACAGCAATGACACACAAGACTGGATTGTGGTGTTGGTTGATGATAGAATCTCATTAGTCATGATATAGAGATATCAAACCAAACACATAGGTACTTGTTAGAGAACAAGTGTACCGGACAGACCCACCATGAGTTTGACACATGGAACCATGACATGGTAGTCACAGTCAGTACTCACAGTGATGGTGGTGAGTGTGATTCTTTGACCTGAAATCACTACACTCAACACATGTCATTGGGCACACTTTGACATCATCAAACGTAGTCCTGAAACATGGGTTGTTATAAAGGTGATGATTGGGTGGATTTGACACATGGGGCTTTTGAGGGGTGAGTGATAGATATGGGATTTGTCCCTCCTAAGGGAGTTTGATATCCATGGACACTTGATGAGTAGGATTGAGAAAGGCGTGCACGCATGTGTGAATCAGTATGTGATATTGATGTCATACATATCTCTTCCAATCTACTCTGAGATCAAGAAAGTGAATGAACATTGACATGATGACTGTTCCATGCCTGGAGTTCATTCGGGATATCAGTGACAAAGGAATTATACATTCACTGTAACACCATTCACAGATTGTAGGATTGAAAGTTGTTCTCCAACTTTCTATTTCACTTGGGTAGCACTGATGTGTGGCTAGGCACCGCTCTTTGCTTGTGAAGTCAGAAGTGTTATGGACTTTCACTGCCAACGTGAAATGGACCTACAGGGTCACACACATAGGATTTAACCTAGAAGAGGAGTTGTGTGCACAGAAAATGTTTAGATTGATTACTAAAGGAGTTTAGTAGTTCAATTAAACACTCAATTAATTGATAGCTCAATGTCATAATGTTCAAGGTGTTGGACACATTGATTGGAGTATCAGATTGATTGAAACTGCAATTGACTGATTCTGCATAATCTGCACTCCCAACCGATTGGCTCATGTGATGAACCGATCGGTTTATCCTGGTGAACCGATCGGCTCAGGTGGTGAGTCGATCAGTTGATGGACAGGGTGAAACGATTGCTTCAAGTGTTGAAACGATCGGTTCAACTGATGCAACCGAGCAAGTTGGGAAAGTAGGATTGGTGAGAAATTTCCTTTTCGTTTCACTTGCCCAATTTGATTGAAACAAGGATTGGTATTTGGTACCAATTAGAAACAAAAGGGGAAAAGTCAATCGGGAACTGACCAGGACCACGAACCGACCGGTTCAGAAGTGAACCGACTGTTTCATTGGTCCCAACCGATCGGTTGAGGTGTCAACCGACCGGCTCAGGTCCCCAACCGACCGTTTCAGAAATGAAACGATCGGTTCAGGTTGCGCAGTTGGTTGTTTTTGTGGAAAATCTCGAACCCTTCTACTATTGCTTTAGTCCCGCATTGCCCGGGATGGAGAACCCTGTCCCATGACCCTCCTATATATAGGGGTATTGGGGGCTTCTCAAAGAACAACACAGTGCAACCAGTTGCTCTGTAAAGTTGTTGTTCTCTTTGGTTTTGGCAACTGAGAGAGAGCCCGAGCAAGTGCTACCCGATAAGGGAGGCACATCAAGGGAAAGACAACTGCAGAAAGTGACTGGTGGCAGGAGAGTGTGTCAGTGACTAGTAAACTGACAGGAGGGTGTGACTCCTTCTAATTCCTTGTGAGACAAGGAGATTGGAGTTCCAGGTGGTCCGTGTAGACTACTTTAGAGGCGAGATATTTCTACCGCTCGTAGGACAACTGTCAATCCCGACAGTCCCGGTGACACCAGGAGTCATCAGTCCCGGTGCGACCAGGAGCTGCACAGACACCGTCCAAGACTAGAGGTGAAGACCGCACAAGCTGTGAGGTATTGTCGCCGAGCAAGCCTCGGGACAAGGTATGATTCCACAAACCATCCTTCCTATTGTATAGACGTTGACGCGTTTCCTTGTTCTGGGTTTGGGGAGGAGAAAATTTTTGTTTCCTCTGCCTTCTCTGCCTCCCCTAAAACCCAACAACAACAATATCCACTTTTGGTATACACATTTTAAGATAAATTTAATTACTTCTTCATCTTGAATATGTGACACCAGATGTAGATCTCACAAATGTTCGAATGTGCAGGATCCAAAAAGAAGTAAGCCTTTATGAAAGGGTGAGATCATACTGTTTGGATCAAGAGTTGTTGATATTGCAATCAAAATTTATATTTATCTCATCCCACATGGCATTCAATAGAGTTAATGAACTGCTAATTCATTTATGCCAATAATAGAAACATTTTACTTTCTACATCTTGTATGGACAAGGATGATTATGAATAAATAGTAGCTAATGTTCTATTTTCAAAGATGTGATCTTGTATGGCAATTCCCCAAATGTCTTATGATCTTTGTTAGAAAGATCCAAAGATAAATGTTAATAACATAATTACCAAAAGGACTAAAACTTGATGTCTCAAACAAGGAATGCTTATAGCAAAGTCATCTAGAACACATAAATGAGGAATGCAATCCTAAAATACATAATGATGTTTGTCTAGAATCTGTTGGTTATTGAACCAATAAGAGATATGCAAGTCTTATATATGCGCAACATGACAAAACACCTCTCACTAGCTGTAGTGGGAGAATGAGATTTCTATTAGGACTTGTACATAATGATGTATATAGACCTTTAGAATCAATGCTATAAATAGTTATTTGTACCTCATTATATTTACTGATGATCTCAATAGATATGATGATTTGTATTAGAGAAATACAAACATGAATATCTTTAAGTGTTCAAGAAGATCATGAGTGAAGTGCATAAATAATTTTGATACAAGTATTAAGATGATTTGATATGATCAATGTTGAAATCATTTACATCAATAGTTTGAGGAACTTTTGGAGAGACTGTGATAGTGTATTATAAGGAACTCTACACTATCACATTTTGGAGAGACTGATGAATCATGATGTGATTATAAATGAATCAAACCTAATCTTCTACATCCATTTTGGACACATGCTTAACACTAAAACAATGTACCATATAAAATGGTTTAAAAGACACCATATAAGATATGGTATGGGAAATGTCCCAATATGTCTTTTATAAAGGCAAGGATTGAAACTTATACAATAAAAGAGTTTCTTGAAAATATTTATCCTCAAATCACATAAATGTTAGTTTGTGTAATATTACTTATATCTACCCAATAGCACAATTGTTTGTTACCCGGATAACTAAATTCCTTGAGAGTGGGAGTAAAGCATAACTCGAAAAGTTCAAGATAAACAAGAAAACATTGAACCTAAGGAGGTATAATGGGAACAAGAATAATAACAAATTGTTGTGGAATCTCAAATTCCTTATGTAACACAAGACTCGTAAGTTCTAGTAGAACACACCATGATCTTAAAAGATTATGATATCTTATAACTCAGAAAGGCGGTGAGTTGGTCATAAGATGATGAGCCAACAACCTTTCTAGAAGTTATTGAGGTACCAAAATCTGAGAAATGGCTTGAAGCCATTATATCTAAAAATTGGAATCCATGTACACCAACAAGGTTTGACCTTGGTGGTACCACCTAAAGGGGTAAAACCCATAGGGTGCAGTTGGATTTTCAAGAAGAAGACCAACATGGATAACCTAAAAGAGAAGATTGGTTGAAAAGGTTTTCAAACAAGTTCAAAGTGTTGAACATGATGAAATCCCTTTACCAATTGTCATGGTTATATCTATTAGGATCATACTTTGTATTGCAGTTTATCAAGATTAGGAAATTTGACATATGGAGATTAAAACCACATTCCCTACAAGGAATATTTGATAGGATGTGTATGTGACACAACCTGAAGGTTTTATAACTCCATTAATGTAAATAAAGTTTGTAAGATATAACAACCATTCAATGTGATTGAAGCAAGCATCTCAGATATGGAATCTTTGAATTGACAAGATAGTCACAGAGTTTGATTTTAGTCAAAATAAAGATGAAATTTGTGATTACAGAAGATTTAGTAGAAACATATTTATGTTCCACATATTGATGGGGAATAACATCCCAATACTATAATTATTGAAACTTGGAATGGAAATTACCTTCTTTAAGAAGGATTTAGGTGAAACATCCTATGTGATAGGAATTGAGATCTATAGAGATAGTTTTAGAAAGTTTCATGTCCTAAATATGAGCATATTTACTGGTAAGATACTGAAAGGGTTCAACATGAAGGATTCAATTAGAGAGAATTTGTGCATGGTACATGGGATTAGTCTCTCATAAACCCCGTATTCCAAATCTTGTGAAGAATAAAAAATAATGAGGAAGATGCCATATGCATTAGAAATTGGATCTATCATGTATTATATATAATGTACTCATCCCCTTATCGTGTATGTATTGGACATGACAAGATGGTATTGGTCATATTCCAATGAAAGTCATTGGAATGTCATAAAGAACAACCATTCATACTTGAGAAATACTACGAGGATTAGTTCCTTGGTTATATAAATAAGGAGAAATTGGGTGTAAATGGTTACTGTCGGTATCTATTCCCAGAGATAGAATCAAATAATGATTGTAATGACATAACTTTAAAATGATTTCATTAATAATAAAGACAATCTTCCAATTTATTATGTTATATTCAGTTATGAGATAGTGAAGTAACATTATAAATGTCTAAAAGATGATATTACTCAATGATGTATGTCTTCAGATTGATGACCTAAAAAATGAGTTCATACGGATGTCAAGAGTATATAAATTCTTGTTATGTCCATGGTTGGATGTTATTGTGGTAGGAAGATAGATAACAATAACACTAAAGACTAGAGTGTGTTTTGGTTGATGATAAAATCTCATCGGTCATGATGTGTGATATCTTTCCAAACACATAGGTACTTGTTAGAGAACAATGTACCAAATAGAATACCCATAAGAGTGATACATGGAAACCATAATTGGTAGTTAGAATCAACTCTTATAGTGTTGGTGGTGATTTTGATTCTTAGACCTGAAGTCAATACACTCATCACATGACATTCAATGTATTTTGACTTCATGCACCGTGACCTTGAGTAAGGGTTGCCATAAAGGCGATGATCATATGCACTGTGATGCATAGGGATGATTGTGAGTGATGTAGATTGGATTTGTTCCTCCTATATAAGTATGATATCTTGGAAACTTGATTAACGATACTGAGAAAAGCATGGCCATGCACTTGTGAGAAAATATGTGATATTAAGCTTATAATATCTCAGACAGTTTGCTCTAGTTCAAGGAACAAAGATTGAATGTTGAAGAGGATGACTATTCCATGCCTCGAGCTCAATCTGGATATCAGTGACAAAGGAACTATACAAACACTGTAACACACTTCATAGATTGTAGGTTGAAGTTGCTCTCCAAATTTTCATTTACTTGGGTAGCAATGATTTGTTTCGAGATACCAGTTTTTGCTTGTGATGTCATAAATTAGTTATGGAGATTCATTGCCAATGTAAATTGGAACCTATAGGGTCACACACATATGATCCACCTAGAAGAGGAGTTTAATCATGAATGATAATTAAATTTATTACTAAAGTGTTTAGGTATTTGATTTAAACATTAATTGATTGACTGGACTCCCAACTAACTAATTCAGTTGTTGAACCGACCGGTTGGAGTGTCAGGTTGATCAGATATTGCATTGGTTGAATTCTAGATGAGCCGGGGTGTGAACCAATCGATTCATACTTGCCAATTGGCCATATCATGGGATGAGATACCGAATTCATGGAGCAATTCAGTTGTATCAAGGATTAATCATGTCATGCATTAATTGGATTAGAATTGCCAATACAATTATGAATGGGAAACATGACGAAATGACCGGTTCACTTGGTAAACCGATCAGCTCACATGCTAATCGATTAGTTTGACCACACACCAACCATTTTTCCTATCATAGGTTGTGAATTTTCATGAGATTCCAGTCCCTTCAACTCCCATACAGATTGGGAACCCTGACCCAAACCCTCCTATAAATAGAGGGGTACTGGGGGCTTCTCAGACACATCAATTTACTCTAACAATTGTTTGTCTTCTCGGGTTGCGGTAACTGAGATAACCTGAGAAAGTCCTATCTGATAAAGGGAGGGATAGAAGGAGAACAATTGTGGGAGAGCAAGTTGGCGAATAGTACATCAACAACAGAAACAAATCCTTCCTATCTATTCTACTAGAATGATAGGAGTTCTAGGCGGTTCGTGTGGACTTCGCTAGAGGCATGGAGCTTTTCCCACTAGGAGGACAACTTCAACCTACTGTGTGTGGTGGAGACTAAGAGCTACTACAGACACTGTTCAAATGCAACTAGAAGAAAGCTGCACATCTATGACAAGGAGATTGCCGCTAATCTTGCTCCATGACAAGATATATCCTTGAAACCATCCTTTCCATCATATAGTTACTAACACAATCTATTGGTTTAATGGGGAATATGACATTAAATGTTTTGTTTCTGCTTCCTATCTGATGTCATATTTCTCTACAGTGGTACCAGATCCATGTTAATATACTATATTTGGGAATAATTGATATATTGGATTTTTGGTTTTCATTGTTTATCTATTGCATACGATGCAAATATTAATGTCCAATCAAATACCACATATAATACCAAACTAATATATATATGATACATATATGCAATTTACACGTGTTGTCCTAAAAGATAGTTTTGATGGTGGATGTGTGGCATAGTTATGGCCAATAACCCTATCATTTGTGCATGATGGTTGTGTGTTTATTCCTATTTCATCTCAGTTTGCATGCCAAACCTCTACCTTATCTTTTGATTGTAAAAGTATTACTCTCTTGTACCTTTTCTCTCCTCTAATCTTACTCGAGGTTTATATATAATCCTATAATATTAGGATAGTTTATTTTTTGTTACAATGAAAAGACGAGCCATCAAACTGGAGGACCATGGAGGACCAATAGACTGGAGGCTCAACCGATCAATAGGAGGACCCATAAGATGGTGAACTAGAGTCCAAAAGACTAGGGAGACAACCAACCAATCATCTTACAGGCGAGCCAATCGGTTCTAGGGTTGAACTGATCAACCTAGACTACAAGCTTATATCTTCATCAACAACAAGTTTCTGCATGAGATGTAGACCCTAGATTGTGGTAATTCCTTGTAGACCAGGGAATTACATTAGAATGTCCATAACTATCACTTTTATTGCATGTTTTGTTTGTAGGATACAACATGTATATGATACATACTGTATATGTGGTGATCTGATAAAGTATATGTATTTAATTAAGAATTCTTTATACTAGAGATGGGCGAGACTCTCTCTGGCGATTTGTTGGGTGACGATGCTAGCCGATAGTCTTCATCCTCATCAGATCCAGTCTTGTCTACCTTTGTTAATGGCAAAACCACTAGAGTCAGTTCTCTTTTAGCAACATCAAGTTTTTGGAGTAAGCTTTTAAAGAAGCCTAATGTTGATATGAATGCTTTGAAGAAGATGGAGATTGAGGTGAACGAAAATGCTTTAGTCTAACCACTAGAGGAAGTAGATTTGAATGCATCTAGATGGCATAATTACCTTGCTGGGTATGTCATTGGCTTCAAGGTTCATCTACCTACCCCAGAACGCTATCTTACTCAAATCTAGAGCATGAAAGGATCAATAGAGGTTTTGAGTCATGGTAGGGGATTCTTCCTGATTTTCTTTACAGATCGCGAAGACCTTGAAACTATAGATGAAGGTGGAATGTGTTTCATGATAGGTGAGCCATTGATTTTACTAAAATGGAAACTAGGTGATGTGTTGTCAAGGTTTTGAATTGAAGGCATTCCCATTTGGATTAAGATCCATGAACTTCTATTAGAGTTATGGGATGCTAAGATGTTTTCTCAGATTAGTTCTTACTTGGGTGTGCCTTTGAGAAGGGATAAATTCACACATGACTACTGAAGACTTGAGTATGCTCACATCTAGGTGCTTCTTATGACTTCTTCAACATGTCTGGAATCCTTGGAAGTGATGAGTAGCAGTAGTGCTAAACATAGTATCTTATTTGAAAATGAGTGGACTTTGAGTAGATGCCTAGTGTGTAACTTGTTTGGTCTAAATGATTGCAAATAGAAGAACAAAGAGAAGATGGTATGGGTTCCTAAGAATATTCCTAATGTTAATGTTGATTCTAAGTTAAACAGTTTAGTGGATATCACTATTACATTGACATCTAAGTCCGGAAGCACCTCACAACTTACTGATAAAATTTCATAGGGAATGGAGACAAAAAATGAAGAATTTCAAGACTCGCTTGAAGATTCATCTCTGATTTCAACTGAGTCTAACCCTACTACTAATGTTGAAAAGGAAGTGGTCAATCTTATCACTCCTCCTAACTCTATGGAACACAAGGAGTCAGGTCCACTATTTGAGTATCTGAAAGGAAATAAGAAGAAGAAGGTCAGAGATAAAGGCAAGAAGGGGCAACTTGAAGATAGTTCTATGACTCTATCTAACAAGTTTGATAAATTAGTTATCCAGGGTTAGAAGCATTAATCCAGTGAATTGCTGGTTAGAAGTTTTTCTACTGAATGAAAATGGCCTTACCATTATCATTTGGAATGTTAGAGGGCTCAACATTAAAGCTCCTATTGTGGAAAAACATCCCATTATCACACAGATAACAAGGTGTTACGCGAAAACGTGCGGAAAACACCATAACCACAGATTATCAAAAACACGGGTTAATTAAAACCGATTGCGGAAAACTGATAAACTGTGAAACTATTACTTTCCAGTCCTCATCCTACACAGAAACATGTCATGTAAGATGTACATACACAAGAGCTGACACGTGTCCACAGCTCAGGAACAACTGTTCATCCATCACATGAGTTCACCACCTGTTCATATATATACATAAAGGCCCACATCCGGCCAACAACAGGATATATATACAGATATCATCGAACGATCTTCGTGAAACATCGTCAAAACACTGCCAAGGACCTGAGAGTATAGGGATGACTCTAGACTCTACTACAAAACATCCAAAACAACAGCATGTCCATCGCTTGCCTTATACTGCTCCTCAAGCTGCTCGTCCGCAACACCACAACCACGACCACGTCTACCTCGACCACCTAAAAGGGTGAAAACCAGCGGGGTGAGACAATTGAACAATTGTCCCAGCGGGAAACATAGATCCCAACTGCAACCATAGAACCTCAGCAAGATAAACCATAACAGCAATTATAACATGAGTAGATATATCAGAAGCAGTTATATATCTATAGCAGGATTTACTCTTACCGACAAGCATACCAGCTGTACCAAAGCATTTAACCAGATGTCTTTCAAAAGAACATGACTATCAAGATAAGATATATCAACATGTAACAGGATTATTAGAACAGAATATAATGTCACATAACCTGATTATCAAGATAAGGTAGATTACCACATGACCTGCAAGGTATAATGGAATATTACACAAACAAGGCCTCAACCAATGTTTCGTATTTGATTTGATCAGTCAATACTAAACGGCTGTATTACATATCATTATGCCCTGAGAATTTGAACCGTACCGTTCAAATCCAACCTTCGGTTACGAAACCCAAGCCGGTGCCATACAAGGTCAATGGAAGAGCCGGACTCCACGACCTCTCACCTCATGGTCAGTACATGAGTACAACACAAGCAGGACCGTAGTCGCATGCTGAAGTGGTCTAAGCCACAGGGTTAGCTCCATAGGCTACCCATTCTCTAGCCCGCCTTGGTACAGGTCACGTCGCTAGTAAAACTGAGCCACGGGCCTGATCACCGTGCTCTGAGCCATGAACGCATTCATGCTCCACACATCACATATCCTGAGCCATGGGCCTATTCACCATGCTCTACATACATATCTGAGTCTGTAACTGAAGTTACACTCTTGCCTCCTCATTTTCAGGCTAGGAGCAACCTACACATATTCAACAATATGCGCTTCCAGGTTAACCCGTAGGAAAACCTGTTTCACCGTCACCAAGTCCTGACGATGATGGATCTATGGCCAGGGCAAACTACATGATATATTTCACTGTGATTAATTAGTATCTTTTAGATGGATTGCAAGATTCAACCAAGTTGTATAACATGCAAGATATAACAGAAAGTAAAGAACATTATATTATGATCTATTCATATCAACCTGATCCATCTTAAGGATCCAACATCACATGTTACCACTTGGCCTCTTGCCAACCATCCAGATCCATCTCAAGGATCACCACATACCGCAGGGTCTCAATCCCTCATCATGTACTGTCACTTCCTCTTAAGGCTCACATCATCATCATGGGACCAACACATCACATACATAATCTTATAGAGCAATTATCAAAGTAATGTTACTCATTACATATGTCACATAGCCCTTTCATGGCTAAGTCATCACCTGCAAGGTTAAGGTATGCAATAATTGTAGATTAAACATAAGGAATATGCTCACTATCATGAAATATCATTCAAGATAATTAAATTACCAATATTACACTTATTTGGTAACCAAGTGTGTTAAGTACATCATTAAGCAAACCATACTTATGCTTACTCTCAATCTCAAGGTTATACAAGCAATCAGGGTATATAGAAATCATGTTGTGGTTATAGAACCAACACTATTATTAATAAGGTCATTACTATGTCATCAACTATTGTCATCTTTATCATGAAGCAACCTTTAATGTAACTGTCACTTAGCATCATTATTACCAACATTATTATCATTAAACAAACTACTAGAGTAGTTATCATCATCTTCATTATCATTAACAATTAAGCATAACGGGTCACATCATGCATCTATTACATGAGGGCTATCATCATATACATTACTACCATTAGCATCCTTATTATTTGCAAGGCAACATATTACATATTGATGATATCACAAACACCACCATCGTTTTATTAGTTAATGGATAAACATCCACTTCCATCACACAAGGGACCGTCACCAAAGAAACTCATACCCTCACTATAGCCTCACAACCCTCATCTAAAGCCTATCACCCAACATGGGTATCAACTTCCACACTATCCTTATTGGTCATCACACCATCAACCATATCAGCCACTATACCATCAACCCTATCGGCCACTATACCGTCAACCATATCGGCCACCATCCCTATCGGCCAACACATCCAGCACATGAGTAGGGTATCGCCCAACAGGGCTATCGTCCACCATGGCTATCGGCCACCATGGTATCGGCCATTAGGGTTATCGGCCACCAAGGCCCAAGGCTTATCGCCCAACCCTAACACTCATGGCACTACATGACCCTATCGTCCACCACATGGACAAGGAGATAACTCGACATAAGAGCACCCACTCTATCATCCAACACAAGGATATCCATATCGGCCAACACCATCAGGCCATATCGCCCAACAAGAGAAGGGGTATCGTTCATCTCCAAGGCACTCACCATATCGGCCAACAAACCCTAGCTCACCCTATCGCCCACTCATGGGCAAGGGTATCGGCCAACCTTCAAGAGCACAACATATCGTCCACCAAGGTACCATGTCGGCCACAAAAGAGAGCACCATGTCGCCCAACATGATCACCATGTCGACCAACACTGAAGCTAGGTCAACCTATCGACCTCCATCTCAAGGAACTCAAACCCTAAATCATCATATCGGCCAACACAAAGAACAAAGGTGTGGCTCAACCCAAGAACACTCATATCGTTCAACTTAAGGGCAAGTGTGTCGTTCATCTTAAGGGCAAGTGTGTCGCCCAACAAACTCACAAGGAAGGGGTATCGCCCAACCCTAGGTCATCTTCAACCTTCAACACAAGGAAGCCCCAAACCCTAGAAAGCAAAGGTATACAAAGGAACCCTAAAACCCTAGAGGGGGATATCGGCCACTAAGGTACATAAGCAAGATGCACAAGAAAGGAAGTAAGCTAGTCTACTAACATGTAACAAGGTTAGAGCTAGAGGTAAGAGAGTTAGGGTTAGAAACTATGCAACCCGCCTTAAGCTCCAAGGAAGAAGATGCACTTTGAGCTCCAA
The DNA here is from genome assembly GCA_963693085.1 of Alisma plantago-aquatica. Taxonomy (NCBI): domain Eukaryota; kingdom Viridiplantae; phylum Streptophyta; class Magnoliopsida; order Alismatales; family Alismataceae; genus Alisma; species Alisma plantago-aquatica. The sequence goes on along the minus strand of OY856409.1, from coordinate 1,340,579,482 downwards.
GGTTGTCGGCCACCAAAGCTCCAAAGCACTTCAGGGTCCAAAGCTATCGTCCACCAAGCTGCTCCAGGAAGGTGTATCGGCCACCACTTCAGCTCCAAGTAAGTGTATCATCCAACACAAGCAAGATGGAGAGGGATATCGTGCACCAAGGGTGGAGGGGAGACCAAAGGACCAAAGGAGACTAAGGCAAGGAGAAGAGCTACCTATATAGGAAGAAGGGGAGGAGAAACCAAGGTACAACCATGCTATGTGTCGTCCACCCAAGGGACACATGTCCACCAACTCAAGCCACCTCTCATGCAAGCCATAAGGCACTTGTCCAAGATAGGCACCAGGTGTCCACCAAACATGGTCAAAGCTGGACCAAGCAACATGGGAGACACCACTAGCAGCTCTACTGGGCGACACACCAAGCCACTGGGCGACACACCACCTGCCCTGGGCGACACAAGGCTCAAGCAAGCCCAAACAAGGAACTCCAAGGCCCAAACAAGCTCAACTCAGGCCCAAAGGACTCAAACAACAAGCCCAAGCCTTCCTCTCAACCCTAGAGGAAGCAAAGAGGGGAAAACATCTCAAAAGATGGCAAACTTGCACACAAAACCCTAAACTTGGGTTATTTGCAAGTATCCCCTCGAACTCTCAACAAGGCTCAACAAAACCCTAATCACCACTTAAGGTGATTAGCAAGCACCAAAGCACCAAGATCAAGAAAAACAAACAGGGTAAACCCTAAACGAAGGTCAGGGTCCTTACAGCCATAAACCTCTACAAAAGGATTTCGTCCCCGAAATCCGAAGAGAAAAGCGAGGGATACTTCCTCCTCATCTCTTCCTCAAGCTCCCACGTGGCTTCCTCAACGCCACGGTGACGCCAAAGGACCTTCACAAGAACCAGATCCTTTCTCTTCAGCTTCTTGACTCTTCTGTCAAGGATCATCATAGGACCCTCTTCATAAGTCACATCTTTGTCAAGCTTAACTTCAACTGGTTGTATCACTGTTCCTGTATCCGGATGACTTTTCTTCAGCATACTGACATGGAATACTGGATGTAACCTGTGCAACTCTGGAGGCAATTCTAACTCATAAGCCACCTTGCCAACACGTGCTATGACTGAGTAAGGCCCCATATATCTGGGAGCTAACTTACCTTTCCGTCCAAACCTCATCACACCTTTCCACGGAGAGACTTTAAGGTACACCTTGTCTCCCACCTGGAACTCCAAAGGTCGTCGGCGATTGTCTGCATAAGACTTCTGCCTGTCTTGTACCGCTTTCAACTGTTGTTGTATCACTTTGATCTTTTCTATCGTTTGTTGTACTAACTCAGGGCCCAAAAGCTGATATTCACCTGATTCATACCAACACAAAGGAGATCTACACTTCCTCCCATACAAAGCCTCATAGGGAGCCATGTCAATGCTCCGCTGATAGCTATTGTTGTAGGCAAACTCTATTAAACTGAGATGTACGTCCCAACTTCCTAGGAACTGCAAAACACAAGCACGAAGACGATCCTCCAAAGTCTAAATAGTCCTCTCAGATTGTCCATCTGTCTGCGGGTGGAAAGCGGTACTGAACTTCAACTGCGTTCCCATCGCCCTGTGCAACTGTTCCCAAAAACGACTTGTAAACTGAGGACCTCTATCAGAAACTATCATTGCTGGCACACCATGCAAACGAACTATCTCATCCACATATACTCGAGCGAGCTTTTCAGCTGTATACGTGGTCTTCACAGGTATGAAATGGGCAGACTTCGTTAATCTGTCCACTATCACCCAAATGGAATCATGATTCTTAGTTGTCCTGGGTAGACCAACTACGAAATCCATGGTTATATGATCCCATTTCCACTGTGGTATAGGCAAAGGTTGCAACGTACCTGCCGGCTTTTGATGCTCAACCTTGACTTGCTGACACACCGCACACCTAGCCACAAACTCAGCTACATCTTTCTTCAAGCCGGGCCACCAGTACAAGTCCTTCAGACTATGATACATTTTGGTGACGCCTGGATGCATAGCATACATCGACGTGTGTGCTTCCTCGAGCACCAACTTCCTCAGATTATCAGCATCTGGAACCACCATCCTATTATGATAGCAAACCACTCCATCCTCGGACTCATGGAACCCATCACACTTTTTGCTGCCAAACTCCGCTCTGATTAGCTGTACTATACCATCTGTTTGTTGTGCATCCTTGATCTGCTGTCTCAACGTGGGCTTGATTTGCATCTGTGCTAAAAGTCTAGCTAACGAGGAAACCTCCATCTGTACATTCATCTGCCGTAAGGAGACTAACATGTCCCGCCTATGGCATACCAAAGAACTCATATGTGCCTTCTTGGGAGTAGAAGACCTTCTGCTAAGCGCATCTGCTACCACATTCGCCTTACCAGGATGATACTCGATAGTGCAATCATAATCATTGATCAACTCCATCCACCGACGCTGTCGCATGTTCAACTCTTTCTGTGAGAAGATGTACTTCATATTCTTGTGATCTGTAAAGATCTGACACACTTCCCCATAAAGATAGTGTCTCCAAATCTTTAACGCATGAACCACTGCTGCCAGCTCCAAGTCATGGGTCGGATAGTTCTCCTCATGCTTCTTAAGCTGTCGCGAAGCAAAAGAAACCACATGATCTTCCTGCATCAGCACACAACCCAAACCTTTCTTGGACGCATCACAGAAAACAACATAGCCTTTTCCAGGTTCTCGCAAGATCAACACTGGAGCACTGGTTAGCTTTTCCTTCAAACTTTGGAAAGCTTGCTGACATCGATCATTCCAAACAAAAGGTACATCCTTCCTGGTCAACTTCATCATCGGTAGAGCTATCGAACTGAAGTCCTTGATAAACCTCCGGTAGTATCCTGCTAGACCAAGGAAACTACGAACTTCCATCGGCGTCTTCGGCTGTTCCCAATCCGCAACGGATTCCACTTTCTTCGGATCTACTTTGACTCCTTCAGCAGATATCACATGACCTAAGAAAGTCACTTCATCCAACCAAAACTCACACTTACTAAACTTAGCATACAACTGATGTTCATCGTTCCTTGCCGCAACTTCTCAAACTGACTGATCTTCTCATCCAGGTACGTCTTCGGAAAGTATCTGGTGACGAACTCACGCCGAAACACTTCCCAACAGATCACCTCACCAGGCCGCTTCTCTTCCTCGATGGTCCACCAGTGACCAGCACTACCCTTCAAAAGGTAGACAGAATCTTTACTTTGTCTGCTTCGGGGATGTCGAGGATCCGGAAAGCCTTTTCAAGACTCGTCAGCCACAGATCTACATCCGCTGGATCAGCCGTTCCAGCATAATCTGAAGCTCCTACTCGGCGAAGCCGCTCAAAGATCTTCCTAATACCCGATGCTTCTCCATGGGGAACCTGTGCTCGCGGAGGAGGCACTGGTAATCGCTCAACCATGAGATTCATCATAGCCATCAACTGCCCCATAAGCTGTTGGTAGGCAGGGTGTTCAAGTATGGCTGGGTCAGGTTGGGGAACCTCAGGCACCCGATCTTCATGTGCCGTCCATCTGCTCCATCAACCGATGCAGCATCACTATGCTCAGGAGCATGTTCTTCGTGGTTTCCAGACATCTTGGCTTTTCTTCTGCTTAGGGCAGAAGATTTTTGTAAGATAACCTGGAAAACTCATAAGAACAGACTCAACCTAGTCCTAGATCCCTGTAGACTCAGCGAACCTAGAGCTCTGATACCAAAACTTGTGGCAACACATCCCATTATCACACAGATAACGAGGTGTTACGCGAAAACGTGTGGAAAACACCATAACCACAGATTATCAAAAACATGGGTTAATTAAAACCGATTGCGGAAAACTGATAAACTGTGAAACTATTACTTTCCAGTCCTCATCCTGCACAGAAACATGTCATGTAAGATGTACATACACAAGAGCTGACACATGTCCACAGCTCAGGAACAACTGTTCATCCATCACATGAGTTCACCACCTGTTCATATATATACATAAAGGCCCACATCCGGCCAACAGCAGGATATATATACAGATATCATCGAACGATCTTCGTGAAACATCGTCAAAACACTGCCAAGGACCTGAGAGTACAGGGATGACTCTAGACTCTACTACAAAACATCCAAAACAGCAACATGTCCATCGCTTGCCTTCTACTGCTCCTCAAGCTGCTCGTCCGCAACACCACAACCACGACCACGTCTACCTCGACCACCTAAAAGGGTGAAAACCAGCGGGGTGAGACAATTGAACAATTGTCCCAGCGGGAAACATAGCTCCCAACCGCAACCATAGAACCTCAGCAAGATAAACCATAACAGCAATTATAACATGAGCAGATATATCAGAAGCAGTTATATATCTATAGCAGGATTTACTCTTACCGACAAGCATACCAGCTGTACCAAAGCATTTAACCAGATGTCTTTCAAAAGAACATGACTATCAAAATAAGATATATCAACATGTAACAGGATTATTAGAACAGAATATAATGTCACATAACCTGATTATCAAGATAAGGTAGATTACCACATGACCTGCAAGGTATAACGGAATATTACACAAACAAGGCCTCAACCAATGTTTCATATTTGATTTGATCAGTAAATACTAAACGGTTGTATTACATTTTATTATGCCTTGAGGATTTGAACTGTACCGTTCAAATCCAACCTTCGGTTACGAAACCCAAGCCGGTTCCATACAAGGTCAATGGAAGAGCCGGACTCCACGACCTCTCACCTCATGGTCAGTACATGAGTACAACACAAGCAGGACCGTAGTCGCATGCTGAAGTGGTCTAAGCCACAGGGTTAGCTCCATAGGCTACCCATTCTCTAGCCCACCTTGGTACAGGTCACGGCACTAGTAAAACTGAGCCACGGGCCTGATCACCGTGCTCTGAGCCATGAACGCATTCATGCTCCACACATCACATATCCTTAGCCATGGGCCTGTTCACCATGCTCTACATACATATCTGAGTCTGTAACTGAAGTTACACTCTTGCCTCCTCATTTTCAGGCTAGGAGCAACCTACGCATATTCAACAATATGCGCTTCCAGGTTAACCCGTAGGAAAACCTGTTTGACCATCACCAAGTCCTGACGATGATGGATCTATGGCCAGGGCAAACTATATGATATATTTCACTGTGATTAATTAGTATCTTTTAGATGGATTGCAAGATTCAACCAAGTTGTATAACATGCAAGATATAACAGAAAGTAAAGAACATTATATTATGATCTATTCATATCAACCTGATCCATCTTAAGGATCCAACATCACATGTTACCACTTGGCCTCTTGCCAACCATCCAGATCCATCTCAAGGATCACCACATACCGCAGGGTCTCAACCCCTCATCATGTACTGTCACTGCCTCGTAAGGCTCACATCATCATCATGGGACCAACACATCACATACATAATCTTATAGAGCAATTATCAAAGTAATGTTACTCATTACATATGTCACATAGCCCTTTCATGGCTAAGTCATCACCTGCAAGGTTAAGGTATGCAATAATTGTAGATTCAACATAAGGAATATGCTCACTATCATGAAATATCATTCAAGATAATTAAATTACCAATATTACACTTATTTGGTAACCAAGTGTGTTAAGTACATCATTAAGCAAACCATACTTATGCTTACTCTCAATCTCAAGGTTATACAAGCAATCAGGGTATATAGAAATCATGTTGTGGTTATAGAACCAACACTATTATTAACAGGGTCATTACTATGTCATCAACTATTGTCATCTTTATCATGAAGCAACCTTTAATGTAACTGTCACTTAGCATCATTATTACCAACATTATTATCATTAAACAAACTACTAGAGTAGTTATCATCATCTTCATTATCATTAACAATTAAGCATAACGGGTCACATCATGCATCTATTACATGAGGGCTATCATCATATACATTACTACCATTAGCATCCTTATTATTTGCAAGGCAACATAATACATATTGATGATATCACAAACACCACCATCGTTTTATTAGTTAATGGATAAACATCCACTTCCATCACACAAGGGACCGTCACCAAAGAAACTCATACCCTCACTATAGCCTCACAACCCTCATCTAAAGCCTATCACCCAACATGGGTATCGACTTCCACACTATCCTTATTGGTCATCACACCATCAACCATATCGACCACTATACCATCAACCCTATCGACCACTATATCGTCAACCATATCGGCCACCATCCCTATCGGCCAACACATCCAGCACATGAGTAGGGTATCGCCCAACAGGGCTATCGTCCACCATGGCCATCGGCCACCATGGTATCGGCCATTAGGGTTATCGGCCACCAAGGCCCAAGGCTTATCGCCCAACCCTAACACTCATGGCACTACATGACCCTATCGTCCACCACATGGACAAGGAGATAACTCGACACAAGAGCACCCACTCTATCATCCAACACAAGGATATCCATATCGGCCAACACCATCAGGCCATATCACCCAACAAGAGAAGGGGTATCGTTCATCTCCAAGGCACTCACCATATCGGCCAACAAACCCTAGCTCACCCTATCGCCCACTCATGGGCAAGGGTATCGGCCAACCTTCAAGAGAACAACATATCGTCCACCAAGGTACCATGTCGGCCACCAAAGAGAGCACCATGTTGCCCAACATGATCACCATGTCGACCAACACTCAAGCTAGGTCAACCTATCGACCTCCAACTCAAGGAACTCAAACCCTAAATCATCATATCGGCCAACACAAAGAACAAAGGTGTGGCTCAACCCAAGAACACTCATATCGTTCAACTTAAGGGCAAGTGTGTCATTCATCTTAAGGGCAAGTGTGTCTCCCAACACACTCACAAGGAAGGGGTATCGCCCAACCCTAGGTCATCTTCAACCTTCAACACAAGGAAGCCCCAAACCCTAGAAAGCAAAGGTATACAAAGGAACCCTAAAACCCTAGAGGGGGATATCAGCCACTAAGGTACATAAGCAAGATGCACAAGAAAGGAACTAACCTAGTCTACTAACATGTAACAAGGTTAGAGCTAGAGGTAAGAGAGTTAGGGTTAGAAACTATGCAACCCGCCTTAAGCTCCAAGGAAGAAGATGCACTTTGAGCTCCAAGGTTGTCGGCCACCAAAGCTCCAAAGCACTTCAGGGTCCAAAGCTATCATCCACCAAGCTGCTCCAGGAAGGTGTATCGGCCACCACTTCAGCTCCAAGGAAGTGTATCGGCCAACACAAGCAAGATGGAGAGGGATATCGTGCACCCAGGGTGGAGGGGAGACCAAAGGACCAAAGGAGACTAAGGCAAGGAGAAGATCTACCTATATAGGAAGAAGGGGAGGAGAAACCAAGGTACAACCATGCTATGTGTCATCCACCCAAGGGACACATGTCCACCAACTCAAGCCACCTCTCATGCAAGCCATAAGGCACTTGTCCAAGATAGGCACCAAGTGTCCACCAAACATGGTCAAAGCTGGACCAAGCAACATGGGCGACACCACTAGCAGCTCTACTGGGCGACACACCAAGCCACTGGGCGACACACCACCTGCCCTGGGCGACACAAGGCTCAAGAAAGCCCAAACAAGGAACTCCAAGGCCCAAACAAGCTCAACTCAGGCCCAAAGGACTCAAACAACAAGCCCAAGCCTTCCTCTCAACCCTAGAGGAAGCAAAGAGGGGAAAACATCTCAAAAGATGGCAAACTTGCACACAAAACCCTAAACTTGGGTTATTTGCAAGTAGCCCCTCGAACTCTCAACAAGGCTCAACAAAACCCTAATCACCACTTAAGGTGATTAGCAAGCACCAAAGCACCAAGATCAAGCAAAACAAACAGGGTAAACCCTAAACGCAGGTCAGGGTCCTTACACCTATGGTCCAGGAGGAAGTGGTGAGGCTTAAGCCTCAAATAATTATTTTAAATGAAACTAACGTTCACATGGGTAAGATCCACAAGTTGCTTAGTAAACACTTTAGTAGTTTTAATTGGATTTATAATTATTCTAGTCATGTTCTTCAGAGAGTTGTTATCCTATGGGATGGTAATTTTTATTCAGTTGATAAAATTTCTGAATTAGATCAGTTCGTCCATGCTAGAGTCACAAATGGTGATAAAAAATTTCTTCTTACGACGGTTTTTGGACACAATCCAGATTTGGACAGGGTGGCTTTGTGGAATGATATTGAACATATTAATTGTCTTAGTCATGAACCTTGGACTATGTTGGGAGACTTCAATGCTGTTAGAAACTATAATGAAAACATTGGGAAAGTGCCTCCTTCCATAAGGTCAATGGATGACTTTAATGAGTGTATGGTTAATTGTGGTTTGTTTGAGCTCTCTATGAGCGGTCGTTTCTTCACTTCGGACAATCATCAAAGTGGTGTGGATTTTTCTACCTTGAAATTAGACAAAGTGTTGTACAACAATGACTTCCTAGATCTATTTCCTAAATTTCATGGTATCCTCATTCCTAATATCACTAGTGATCACAAGATTATGTCTCTATTCATTTGAAACAAAATAAGAAGTCTTTCTCCATCTAGATTTATTGATATGTGGACCTAGAGGAAGAATTTCTTGGGAGTCATGGCTAAATCCTGGAAAAGTGATGCTACTGGTTATCCCATGTATATACTATATTCTAAGCTCAAAAAATTGAGGAAAGATTTGTTAGAATAGAATATGGCTGTCATTGGTAACCTGTCTGAGAGGGATAATATTCTAGAAAAGGTTGCTAATGACATCAAGTGTCTTCTTGACAAAGATACACTTAATGCTAGCTTGGAATCTCAAGTTAATGACAGTACGAAAGCTGCTATTGAAGCATGTATCAGTGATGAGTCCTTATTTTGTCATAAATCAAGGATTCAATGGCTTCTTGAGGGTGATTCTAAGTCAAGATTTTTTTATTCCTCTATCAAAACTCAAAGGCACATGAATCATATTAAATCTATGGAAATTGGTGGAGTTCTTAATAGTAATTATGATGATATTAGGAAAATGTCTATGACTTTTTTAAAGATCTCTTCAATGTGAAATTTGCTACGAATGTGGATGATAGTGAAAAGTTGGACTTTCCTTCTATTTCTCTTGATCACAAAAATTTATTGGACAATTTTTTTTTCTAAATAAGAGATTGAAGCTGTCATTGACGACCTTAATATTGATAAATTCTTTGGGTTGGATCACTTCAATGGAAATTTTTTTAAAGCTAGTTGGAGCATTATAAAATCTGATGTCCTTAGTGTTGTTCTAGGCTTTTTCAGATATGGAAGGCTTATTAAGGAAGATAATCATACCTTCATTACCCTTATTCCTAAATGTGATGACTCCTATATGAATAAAAATTGGATGCCAGTTTTCTTGTGCAATGTGCCCTACAAAGTTATCTTGAAGGTCCTAACTAACAAACTACAAAGTGTCCTTCCTTATGTTATTAGCTGTAACCAATGTGCGTTTGAAAAAGGGTGAAGTATTCATGATGTTATTCTTCTCTATAATGATCTTATACACGATTTCAATAAGAAAGGGGGGAAGGGAGAATGTACTTCAAGGTTGATCTTACTAAAACCTATGATACTGTTAGTTGGGAGGCTCTTTTCAAGATTTTGAGTTTGATGAACTTTCCTATTAAATGGATTGTCTGGCTCAGGGAGATCTTCAACACAACATCTTATGAAATTCTCTTCAATGATGAACCAATTGCATCCTTCAAGCCTTCGAATGGGATTAGGCAAGGGGATCCCCTAGGTCCATACATTTTCACTATTGTTATGTAATCGTTCATACAACTTATTATAAATGAAGAAGTGAAGGATGATGTTTGAAGCCTTTAAGTTCCTCAAAGAATATGAGTGTTTCTCATTTGGCTTTTGCTGATGATCTCATGGTTTTTATGGAAGTTGATGGTCACGGGGGCTTGCTCTCTAAGGAAAATTTTTGTTATCTTGGATGATATTACAAGTCTTAACTTTAGTCAAGATAAGAGCTCAATTTTCTTTAAGTCTGGTGCATATGTTTAACTGATAACTGATATTTTGGGCATCTAGGTCGGTTCTCTTCGTTAGAGATACCTTGGTATTCCTCTCTTTATTGGAAAACTGTATAAAAATAATGTTTTCCCTTTATTGATAGAATGAAAAATATGTTAGTTGGATGGAAGTCCAAGCAATTATCTTTCACAGGGAGTCTAGAACTCTGCACTTCTTTTCTTGCTTCTATTAATAACTATTGGTCCTCTTCTTACCACTTCCTAGCTCTGTTTGTGATGAAATAGAGAGAACAATTAGAAATTTCCTATGGGGACAAAGTGAAGGAAGGAATAACCTCCATTAACTAATAACTAATGGGTCAAACGAATAAAAAAAAGAAACTTCAAATATTTATCTTTTTACCAGAATTACTTTTTTTGTTTTTTTCCCATGTCCCTAAATTCATTTAATTTATATTAATTAGATACTAATTTAAATATTAAATAATGGTATACTGAAAATGAAAACCCTTTTCTTGCATTTGTCCTTTAGTGCATTGGTGGAACAATAATATCAAATTCTAGAATCAGAGAAAGATATTGAAAAATAGATTATCAAAATCAACTTTTATTTGTAGCGTAAAAAAATAGTGATTTATTCTTATGAAATGGAACGTAAAAAGAAATTGGAAATATCGACAAATTCTTGTGTGGTTAAAGGAAAAAAAGCCCACTTCTATAATTTCATCTATACCGAATTTGAATATCAGAATAGCTGATATAGTCATGATTCAATGGGTTAGGTCCACTTACTTTTTAAATTGATTATTTTTTGGGTTTTATTGGAAGAATGGTGAAGTAGGAATACCTTGGTTTAGCATTTGTGATTAATGATCGAGATTGGATATCCAGAATATCCATGTTCAAGGACCAAAATAGGAATAATGAAAGATGAGAGCACCGCCCTGTCAAGGCGGAAGCTGCGGGTTCGAGCCCCGTCAGTCCCGAACTAGGATCTGATGAATTGATAAATTTCTCTTTCCATTCTCTCTTCCTGAAAAAAGGAAGGGTGGAGCAAGCAAAACTGAATTCACAACGAGTACTTTTATTTTTTTTGTGTTTCTTTCGTATTCCTTATGCCCATCAAACAAATACGGGAATTTCTCTTTATTCTATATGCTAAGAGAGAGGTATATGTGGATTGGTATAATCAACAAATAGTATTGTTGTAGTCAGGGATTTTGAGAAATACCATTTTTTGTTCTTGATTAATGAAATGGAATGAAGTACTCACATTTTTACTGGTATTTTCCATAATATATGTACTTGTGTTTATTGTACAATGGGGATTTAACATAATTAACTATACAAAACAAAGTACTTTTTTTGAATTAAAACACCCTTATTATTTCATCTTTTTATTTCATATTATAGTATATTTGTGTATACTATTCATTTAGTATACTATTTATTTATAGTTATAAGTAGTATAAGATGTAAATATTTAAGATAGAAATATTCTAATAAAATCAATATTATAATAAAATATATTAAAATGGAATTTGATTTTCATTTTCATTTGATTATAGAAAAGAAAATCAAGAGTGGAAAGAGAAATTCAATGAACAGGATTATTCTTTTATTTTATTGGACCAATTAAGTGGGAGGATGTTACTAAAATGAAGGCTGAAGGTGGACTGGATATCAAAAGAGTCAGAGATGTTTGTAAGGCAACTATTTTTTTAAATATTTGTGGAGTTGCTTCAAAGAAAGATAGTCTCTAGATCAAATGGATCCATGAGATATACCTTTTAAAAAGTTCTATGTCAAACATTGAGATCTCTAGTCACCTTTCGTGGTATTCAAATGATTAGACATCTCGATGATTTCAAATCTTTGATTAGTTATAGAATTGGTGATGGAGAGAAAACCTAGCTTTGGCTTGATCCTTGGGTTCTTCATAATAAGTTTCTCAAAGATTGCATTGGAGAGAAGGAGATTATCAGGTCTAGCCTTCTATTGGCTAGCAAGGTTAGCACTATTGTTCGTGGTACCAAGTGGAAGTTCCACCTCTCTGACTGCATGGCATTTTAAACAATTTGATTAATGATATTCCACCTCCTATTGGGGGTGAGGATAGTATCCATATTTGTAGAGAGTCCAAAGTCAATCAAAGAATAATATGGCTGAATATTAGGAGAAGAGGTGTTGAAGACCATGCATTTAATGGATTTGGAAGTTCAATGCTCCCAAGAGACTCCATATTACAACTTGAAAAGTAGGACATGGCAGATTGCCTACTGAAGATTATGCAAGGAGGATAGGTTTTTCTACACCTTCCTTTTGTTTTCTGTGTAAATGTGCTACTGAAAATGACTGTCACATTATGTTTGATTGTTCCTTCAGTTGAACTATCTGGAGTCTGGCTTTTGATTGCAAGTTCATTCGTGTTATTCCAAGGAACATGTTTGATCATAGCAAGCTGATTCTCATGAAAGAACATCTTATGGGAATTTCAAATATGCACTTTGTATGGCATGAGAGAAATTCATGGGTTCATAACAACAAGAGTATGGATGCTTCTCTGCTATGACATCTGATTGAATCAATTGTGATGCATCTACTTCCCTAGTATTTTTGCTGGTGTATGTCTGATGACGGTGCTCTCTATTTTATTTTGTGGGCAAGGGGTCTTTGTCTCTCTGTAATGTACAACTTTCCCTCTCTCTTATCCCTTTATTTGATTCCCAATTAGGTGAATGTATTGGTAGCTTGGTGAGAGATCCTCTCACAAGCACCTTTTCTTTTTTCCTCTGACTTGTAAAAATAAAAAATATCAATATGAGGTATGAATTCATCAAAAAAAGTATATGCATTTATAAATACAATCTTCCTCAAATAACATATTAAGTCTAAGATGCTTTTAAGTGTGATGGTAGTTATGTGGTCCTGCCAAGAGGGGTGCATATCTATCCTATTGGATTTTGGGTTAGACTTAACTGGGCACCCTTAATGAGATTAAATACATGGAAGCATGCAGATGACTATGGAAAATAGTTGTGCATATCATCTATTCAAGAATTACATAAGATGTGATTGGAAAATGTTGCCTACCTTATGATTGATTATGGCCGTTGGCGTTAGTTGGGTAATAATTGTATCATTTTAGATCTTGGATCAGTAGAAGGTTGTACACTTCACTCTTCCGAATTGATATGTGGGGGCTATCAATTTGAGTAGAATAGTGGGAGTGATAATTAATTAAAGTCCTTATTAAATATCATCTAATATTTTTCAAATCAAATCAAATCAAATCAGAAGGAGTTTTGACAAAATGCAAATTTTGTCTTATAGAATCAAATGACAAACAAATTGTTGTTGCAATCAGTCCTTAGGAAGGACGAACTTGATGGGACAAATTGCCACAACTAGTTTTGGACTGTGAGAAGGGTTCTCAATGATGAGCATAAGCTCTATGTCCTAGATAAATCAGTGCTAGAAATACCTTCTACTGATGTGCCTAGGGCTAAAGTGGATGCTTACTGGAAGCATACCAATGATGCCTTAGACATAAAGCACCTTATGCTAAGATGCACGAACTATGAGTTTCATGAGAAATGTGAATACATGGGGATACTTGAGATGGTAACACATCTTAGGAACCTGAACCATTATTTCACAAAGCAAGAAAGGTACAATGACTCAAAGGTTTCCTTTGAGTGCAAGATGTTAGATGGTGACTTAGTAGAGGCCCATGTGCTCGATATGATTGAACACAGATGTGATCCTGCAAGAGTTGGCCACAAATGTGATCCTACAATCACTACTTGAACCATATAGCCATTTTATCAAGTGCTATCACTTGAATAACATGGCCAGACCATTGTTAGATTTTCTTGACATGTTGATAAATGCCGAAGCAAGAATGAAGAGGGACAAATCCGTGATGATGATAAGTAGAGAAGAGTTCAAGAAGAAAGCAAAGCAATGAAAAGTTTTGAGGCCGAGAATAAATCCAAACTTCAACACTTAAAATAAAGAGAAAGGAAAGTACAAGAGGAATATGTCCTTTGTACTTGAAGGCATTCAGGAAAAAGAATACGAGGATAGAGATTTCCACTTTAGGTGTATAAATTATTGAGAGAAACTTATCTACTTCTTAATCTTGGATACTAGATACCAGATGTGGATCTCACATATGCTTGAATATGCATGATTTAGATAGAAGTATGCCTTTAAGAAAGGGTGAGTCTGAACTGTGAGTCGCAAATGGCGAAAGAGTTGCTGCTACTGCAGTTGGAATCTATAGTTTATCTCTACCCACAGAGATTGTAATAGAGTTATTGAACTGTTGTAACATACCAGATCATTGAACCTACCCTAGAAGTTTGACCTTTTGGGTTTGACCAAACAAGGTTGAGGGTAGAATGATCCTAATTATCCAATGCACAAACAATGTAATCTAAAATGTGACATAATTCGTTTGGGATAAAAAGATGATAAAGAACTTAATCGAAAAAGTAATTCAGTTAATGAGCCATTAGTGGGCCATGTGACATAACTCATATAAGAAATACTCAAAATAAATAATAGACTTCAAATTATTAATTTACACATTAAAATAAGACTACGTGTCAATTTTCATTTAATTTGGACAATCTTGAAATAATATGGTAAGTTAGAAGAGATAAATTACCTAAAAGGTGTAATTAATAAATAAATATAATAAATGACACTAAAAGAGGAAATAATCTTCGATTCATAGTCTACATAATAAATATAGCCTTTGGGTGAATTTTCATCCAATTTGGAGAAAGTTTGCTTAAAAGGTGAAATCAGGAGAGAGAAAGTATGTAAAACCTTCAAGATATTAAATAAATATGCAAATATATCCAATATGTAAAATTGATGGCAAATTCGTATCCAACACATTAAATATGACTTGTGGGTAAAGTTTCATCAAATTTTGATAATCCTAATGTCATTAATGAAGAGGAAAGAGAAAATGAGATTTGAAATATTTAACACATTAAAGTTTTCAAAAGGTAAATCTAATTTTATATTCAGAATCTACATGCTTTAATTAACCTCTGTGCAAAATTTTACATATTTGGAGTTCGTTTGCACGCTCAATAGAGGAAAGAGAAAAACGAAAGTTAATTTAATAAAACTTTAGTTTTAAACAGATTTTCTCCCTGTCACGCTTTTGTTTTGGTTCGCCCGATATGGACTGTGGATTTTGGATCCAACGGTTCTAGGATCGTCTTCTATCTCCGATCAGAGTCGGAGTACAAACTTCTTTATGTGATTTTTCGGATGAGGATATCTCCTTCGATTTTTACTCTTTTTCGACGATTTCTTCACCAATGAATTTGTGTTTTAATTCCGCATAAGTCGATCCCTTCTTTACCTAGTTTAGTGGAGTTTTCTGGAAACACCCAAAACGTGGACACCAAGCTTCTCGGTTGTCCTATCTACTTTCCACATCTTGGAACTACACCTATATATAACACTACCCAAGCCTCCTTTGGTCCTTATGCAACTTTCCCCTTCCCTTAATTTCTCTATTCTTTGTGTGGGAGGCTGTCAGTTGCTGATTTTTTGGTCAAGACTTGCGGTGCCCCTTCTTCTCTACCCCGTGCACCTTCGACTCAATTCTTTGTTCCGGTGAGTTTGTACGGTCCTTATCTTCCTTTTTCTTCTGTTTGCTCGACGGATCGTTGATTCTCGTAGATTTGCCCAAAGTCTGGTCAAGCCGGAAGCTGGCTACTGTGGTCATGGTGAGGCTTTGTGATGGGGATGATTCCCATGTTGACTTTTACCGTTACGCCCTCATTTTCCTCTCGTTATTGTTTTGTTTGCGAGGGGCATTTTCATCTTTTCACGGCTCCCATCTTCCTTCTTTAGTCGTGGTTTCATGAGGGATTGACCGGTGACTTGGTTGGCTGTGATTGGGCCAAGTCACGCGGGCCCCTCTCCTTCTTTTCTCTTTTGATCCAAATTAATTATGTGGAATTATCTGATTGGTCACATTTCAAAATTTCATAACTAATTACTTGCTGATCAGAAAAATATGTAAAAATAGTCACTGGATTCAAAAAAATGCAAGCTTTCTAATGGTATTGGTTTTGTCGCCTGAGTCTAATGTTTTGAATAGGTGATTTTAATGGATCTAATTAATAAGTTAATAACTTTTATAAGTCATAACTAAATATTTAAAAGTCAGAAAACATAATAAAATATGTTATGAACTCATAAAAATATAACGTAAAACATGGCATGGTTTTGATGACCTAATTCACTTATAATAAAAAGGCAATTTTTAGGGTTTTGAATAAGTAATGGAAACCTAACCCTAATTCCACATATATGTTTAATATGTTCTTTGATGCCTAGGCTTGGACCTAGATGTGACTTTGGATCATTTGACTCTGATGCTGAGGTATGTTGTATCCCCGATTATTCTTTATTGAGAAATTCACCTGTATTTTTCCTTTCTCTTGGTCCTATGGACAATAGCCTATACACATTGCTCTTATCTCTTGTTATCATGGTTCTTGTGAACTATCTTGCTTATTATGGACTTGAATGTTTCCTTGATATCTTATCTTGTGCCTTGGTACATGTTGGTCTTTTATAAGGATATGTGCCCACTTGAAAGTGGATGTTTATAGGTTTGTGTTGTCCATTGTGTGATGGCAACATTGTATAATTCCGACTATACTTTTCTACTTGCCTCTACATTTTACATGTTGTGTGATTCAATAGCACTAGAGTAGTGTAAATCACTTTGGTTTTGGGGAAGTAATCCCCTATTGTTTATTTGAGAGGGTGGCAATAAACCACTTCTCTATACCTGAGTGTGGCAGTAATCCATACTCAATTTTATATATATTTGGGATATTGGCAGTATTCCTTTCTCTATCAGGTTCAAGTTTGTGCTTGGCCGCCAATTGTGTTCATATTGTTATAGGGATTTTCTTATCTCACATGCATGCATGTTATTGATGTGGATTGTGGGGTGTGTACCCTACTTTCTTTTGTGCCAGTATTGCACAATCTTTATTGTTTTAATTATGGCAAGTATCTTCTTTTATGATGATGATGATTCTTATCTTTTATGCCCGATTGGGTAGTCCTTATCTCTTGCATGGGAAGCCTTTTATTTTTATGTCCCTTATTCTTTATAAATTACTCAATTTGCTTTTTAATATGCACATACCAGCCTTTGCTGATGTCTCCTATTGTTTCTCTTTTGCCGGGGTATGCTTCCAACCCTAGGTGGAGGAATTGGGTGACAAGGCTTAATGACTTGGACTTAAATAGTGAAGTTAAATCTTGGAGGAAATATTGAGGTGGTTTAGATTTCCTCTACATGGATCCTTATGATTTAAGTTGTAACCCTTTGTTTTATAATTGAATATAGTCATATTTTTATTCTGCTGTTATACCTTGGTCTTTTGTTACCATATATATAAAGATTTGAAAATTTTACACCCACTCCATCATACCTTCTGAGTATGTTTGGACAGGAGGTTTGATTGTTCAAATTTTTAGTAGAGAGGTGGTTTCACTTATTTACAATTTCTATTATCTACCTGCCATATATAGAAACAAAATTTCTATATCTTTTATGCATATGAGTTTCACATTAAGAATGATTGATGTTATATTTTCAAAGATGGGATCTTTTATGGTAGTTCCCCAATGTCTTATGGTCTTTATCTGCTAGATCTAAAGACGGATATATAGAATGTAAATACCAATAGACTAAAACTCAACAACTCAAACAAAACATACCTTTGCAATTGTCATCTAGGGTACATAAATGACAATCACATATCTAGACTTCATAAAGATGGTTATCTGGACTCTTTTGATTTTGAATGAATAGAGACATCTAAATCTTGTTTGTTGGGAAATATGACTAATACCCCTTTCACTGGTAACAATGAGAGGGCTAGTGATCTATTAGGACTCATACATACTGATGTATGCGGCCCTTTTAGAACAACTGCTAGAGGTGGGTATCAGTACTTCATTACATTTATTAATGAATTCAGTAGGTATAGCCATGTTTACCTGATGAAACGTAAGTCAAGAACTCTTGAAAATTTCAAGGAGTTTATGGATGAAGTATAGAACCAATTTGGCAAAAGTATTAAGACACTTCATGTAAGGACCCTGACCCATGTTTTGGGCTAACCCTCTTTTCTTTGCTTATGAAAGGTGCCTAGACCCTTAATCTAATCTCTCTAGATGTTTTGATATCAGGTGACAAGCTCACGTTTCCAATTTGGTCCCGTTTGGATGTTGTTTGAGCAATGTTTTCTTGTTTTGGACCAAAGTGCAATTTACCCAAAGTAAGGGGTTATATTGCAATATATCACATGTAGAGCATGCCTTTAGTTCTCTAGCATTATTAGAAAGAGAATGATGTTGTGAGGCACCTTGTGGAGGACCTATGTTCCAAGTTTGAGCTTCTTTGGTTGATAGATGAGGAGTGACATCTCTATATGGTCCTTATAACATATATGTGTCACATATGTAACCTCGTCTTTTAGTGTATCGGGCAAAGTTTGCTTGGTGTGTCAGTTTGAGGGGTGTGTCGGCCATGGCAGTTGCCCATCTGCATGATACACATTCTAGAGTGTATCACCATGCCATGCATGAGCTGCTAGGGTGGCAACAAGTGGCGTTATGAGCTAGAGCAAGTGGCACCTTGGTTTATGTGGTTATGACACCTCTCCCTTGCTACCTCTCTCTTCCTTGGTGTATATAACTCCCTTCCTCCTTGATGAAGCAATCCTTTTTGGCCACCTTCCTTCCCCTACCTATATGGGATGAGCATGAAAGCTCTGGGAGCTAAGGAAGACTCCCATGGAGCTTGGAGGGGTGAGCTCCTTGGCCATGGAAACTCCTTGCTCAAGATCCGACCTTGGTGAGTCATGCTTCTTTGCTAGATTTTCCTTATGCTTTCTTCTCCACCTTCCACTTCCCCTCTCGTCCATGGATAGGCCCTTGATAAGAGTAAGAAAGGTCGTGGTTATCTCCTCTCTTTTCTTCTCCTTGAACTACATATAACCATAGTATCTTCTTCTTCTTTCTTTGATTCTTGAGGTGTTGATGTTGGAGCTGAAGGCAAGCTTTGAGCTTCGGATGGATGGCTCTCATGTAGGGGAACGTGTGCTTGGTGCTTGAATCATGGAGATTTTTGCCTTTCGTGGAGATCCTCTTAAGGTGGGTTACATAACTCTCAGCCATCTCTATTACATATACTCATATATTGATCTTGTTCTTTTATTTGGTATCCGTCTTTATAATGTTTATGCATGTGGAGCATGAGATCTGATTTGATAGAGATGGTCACGTGTTACTACTGTCCATATGTTGTTTTTCTTGAACTTAATGCTTGAATGGATAGAGGTTGAAGATGACTTCCACGACATAAGTCTTTGGCCGACAACTAGGTTTGCCCGATATGGCTTACTTGCCTGATACAGTACCTAGATCTATAGTTTATGCTTCACTTGATAGATATGGCAACCCCCCTTTCTCTCCTTGGACTTGAAAGGTGAGCCTATGACCTAGATGTATGGATGATATGATGAGTTGGTAATAGTTTTACCTTGGTGCCCGATATCCCTTGTGGAGATCATGGATGGGTGATACACTATGTTGAGTGTCCTGCCCGATGCACCTCGTGGAGGCGGTTGTTCGATACACCTAGTAGAGATGGTTGGACGATACACCATGTACAGAGGATGCCTGATACACCCCCTTGTCTTGAGATGATCGTGGCCGTTATGTGAAGTTAGCTTAGTGCCCGACATGGTATTGGCCGATAGGCTTTGATAGCTTGGTTCCCGGCACAGCCTTGGCCGTTATCCTTGTTTAGATGAGCTTGGGCGATATGGTATGGTGCCCATGATGGCTTTGGACGATACCACCATGTCTTAGTTGAGCTTTGACTTATATGAAGTGTTGGACGATATGGCTTGATGCCCGAAAATGCTAACCCTAGACGCTGGCCGTTATGCTATTTCATGGCCGTGTACGACACCGTTCTTGGGCATCATGGGTACCCTGGCCAATAGGGTTAACCCTTGGATGATGCTGAGATGGTTGCATGATAGGGGCGCCTTGGGCGACACCCCTTTGGTCGATATGGCTCATGTTGAAGGTTAGTCGATAGTGAAACCTAACCCTAACCTTAACCCTAGCTTGGTGCATGTTAGACCCTGGGCAGATAGCCATGGTAGTAATGCACGTTATACCTTAGTGATGGCTGCCCGACACCATGAGTGCTAATGGAACCTTGATGCATGATAGAGGATGTGAAGTGGTTGGCCAATATGGTGGTGAGTTTCCTTAGGGTTAGAAACCCTAGCCATTATACCTTTGGTAAGGGTATTGCTATACCGAGCACATCCTTTGGTGAGGGATGGCGCTGCCCGTGAGACCTTTAGCAAGGGTTGCGGGAGCTTTGGTGAGGGTTCTGATGACCTGAAATGCATATAGCTAACATATGTGGTCACATCTCTCTCAATAAAAATGATACATGTGATATGGTTTAATCACCTTGAACCTTACACCTATGTTAATAATGAGGTAAGATGATAGGTTGTGAACCCGGTATGTTTGGAAGGATATGATGTTACTACACATGATAATGTGACACAGGTATATGACCACAAGTATGGGCCATGATGTGTGCTCATGTTTAATAATAAAATTAGGATGAGCCAAGATGAAATGGGGTGTGGACGCTTGTGCAATGGTTATCTATGGGTAACGATAGATGAACCTTTGATAAAGTTGGATAATGGATCATGGTGTATGATCCTTAAGATAATCCTTAGGGATGATGTGCTTAATAGCTGAAGATGTGGGATATGAGGGATATCCCTGACTTGATAGCTGTGTTAAATTGATGAATACACCAGTCATGACATTAATTTACATATGTTCATAATGATGAAAGAATATACCAATGTATAAACCTAAGTCTTGACAATATGACAATCAAAGATATGCTTATGAGATATGGGGCATTATGGGTGCTCACAGTTTGGTAATGATAATGTAATTGCAATGCTTGCATATATGGCCTTGAATCTCATGTATATATGAACATGGATGATGTTCCAATTCGGTACACCTGAAATATTGATAGCATAATAAGCACAATATGTTCTCTAAGATATATGTTCCATGCTTGGTAATCCGGTTATCTCTTTCTTATGCAAGCTAACCCTATAGGTATATTGAATTCATAGCCAGGTAAGAGCTATGGTAATTATATGATTTATGCTTGGTGTAGCACTTGATGTATGTGTAATGTCTGAGTAATAATGATGATAACTCTATTGATAAGACAACATGTAATAGTAAGTATAATGTGAAAAGGTATGAGGACCTATTTAAGGCTGGGTGCTTAGTTGAGGGATGCGTTCCCATAATGTTGATATTGAGGAAAGGGATGTGTTCCCAATTTGATGATGCATAATATTGAAGCCTTGAGGGGCAGTGGCAATATGTGACAGAGGGATTGAGATCCCATGATAATGTATGATGTGAAAGCCTTGAGAGGCAGTGGTATTATGTGATGTATAAGGGATTGATGTCACATGGTGATATGATGATTGTTGAGGGTAATGAGAACAGCAAGGGCAGTATAACATCAATACAATGACATCTAATGTTGTTAATATTATATATATATGTTTGGCTGTTCAATATAACTTGATTGCCCCAACAATCTGCTTAAAATACATTAACTATTTACAGATGAATCTCTCATGTAGTTTGCCCTGGCCATAGATCCATCATCATCAGTAATTAGGTGATGGTGAAACGGGTTCTCCTGCGGGATTTACCCAGAGCACATTTTGTTGAATATGTGAGGTTTCTCCTAGCCGAAAATAGGAGGATTAGAATGCAACTGTGGTTATAAACTCTAGATGTGTATAAGAGCATGGTGAACAGACCCATGGATCAGTGTGATAGAGCATGAATGCATTCATGGCTCAGGAGCACGGTGAATTGGCCCGTGGCTTAGATGTATACTAGTGCCGAGACTTGTAGCAAGTCGGGCTAGAGAAAGGGCAGCCTACGTGACTGACCCTGTGGCTGAGGCCACTTTGTTGGTTATCGTGCACTGACCACAAGGAGGAGAGGTCATGGAGTCTGGATCATCGATTGACCTTGTATGGCACCGGCTTTGGGCTTCACAACCAAAGGTTGGAATTGAGCGGTACGGCTCACTTCCTCAGGGCATAATAATTCATAATCAAGCCGTATAGTATCCTGCTTAGGGAAAATACGAAACATTGGTTGAGGCCTTGTTTGTACAAGTTGATCTAGTTATAATCTGTGGTTTATCATATGAACCTTATATCATGTGATGAGTTCTTATAAAGCTTATCTTGTCAATCATGTTCCATAAAGAGTACCTGGTAATATATTGGTAAGATTGATGGTAAGATTAGCCCTGCTCAGTACTCTGCTCTAATAATCTGGTGATATCAATTATTTGTGATCATAATAAAGCTGGTAGAGGGTTATGTTTCTCTCTGGGACTGTGTGTCTCACCCTGCTGGTTAATAACCCTTTTTAGGTGGATGTGCCTGGCGAGATGAAGATCATGTGGCTATGGATGATATGCAGAGGTATCATACCTGGTGGAATAGATAGTGTCTAGCAGTAGAGTCCTATGTGTCGTCCCTATACACTCAGGTCTTCGGGAGAGCTTTTTGATGTTTCTTGTATAATAATCGATGAACGGTTTTCGGTATGTATCTTGATGAAAAGCATCGTGGCAAATAGTTATTTCATGTAAAGAGATGATGGGAAATTGTTGTAGAACCCTGAAAAGATGTTATGAAATGAAAATGTTGGCTCAGATGTAATATGTTTCATCTTGCGGTGCTTGTTGTAAATCGGTTTTAATTTCCCGTGATTTTTGGTAATCCGCTGGTTAGCATGTAATTATGTTTTGTTGTGGATGGGGTGTTTCAAGTGTTTGGTATCAGAGCTCTAGGTTCTCCGAGTCTATAGGGACACTAGGACTAGGATTAGGATGGTTCCTAAGGTCAGATCATGACATAAAATATGGTGCACACTACCTAATCTCAGTACTTGGATGCCCTGGCTAGGTATTCAAATATTGAAGACATAGGTAAGTGTGGAGCCTTAGATTCTTTCCTCCTTGATTACTCTGATCAAGTAGTCATTATGGAGCAATCTAAAGAGCATAACAAGTTAGAAATACAATGTCAATATCTTAATCATGTCATAAAAGAGGTAAGTGAATGCACCATAACTCTTTAAAACATGTATGCTTGATAATCAAAAGAGGAAGTAATGGTTCTATAAAACCTAAATCTGTATAAGAATATGATGAAATAAGTTCTTGAAACCGTAATCTCGAGAGATATACGTGACAAAAGACAGATTAACCTGTGATCACAAGGTAAGTAAAAGCGTAAAAATCACACAAGATGAAGAAAATACCTGAAAGTGAAGGAAAGAGAAGAACAAGTGATGAGTAAATAAGATGAAACCTAAGATAATCTTAGACCAACCAATGAACATAAGAAAGAATGTGAAAGTATAAAGTGCAAATTTGGGATAAGAAAAAGAGAACAAGGGAGATGATCCTTGTTCAATAAAGAATATGTGAAGAATAACGATCTTTTTCACAAACAGAAAGTGAAAATCTGATATAATCAACGATTATGATGAAACGACAACAAGAGAAAAAGAATAATAAGTAATGATCTTGATGCCTCCTATGCTGAGTGCAAGGAGACTAAGAAGAAATAGGATAAAACTAAAGGGAACAAGGTTTGATGATGCATAAACGGTTGAAAACTCATGTAAGGATCAAAGAAAGTGATAATACCCTCCCCTTTGATATGAAACCATAGATGTTGATGGGGTGATGGGAGGAGTTTGTTCCTTTGCATCCCTTCGTTTTGAGGGAGTGGAAGTCAAGTGGCCTTGTGTCACTTGATATGTGTGCCTTTGAAGTGATCGCTGTTTGGATACTTCGAAAAGTATTGGCTGATCTTGGACTTTGGTTTCCAAGATGGAGATGTATGTGATAGATGATGACGATAGGATCCTCTCGGCATGCCTTCTGAGAAGGGTTTGAGAATCAAGATGCCTAGATCGTGGAGGTATGAAGGTGAACCGTCCTGATCGATCATCCTTGACCTCGAACCTACAAGCTGGAAGCTTGCTTTTGGAGTTTGGATCTATGTGGTGACCCTCGAGGCAGCAGATCAGCATCACAGAGGAATGCTAATAAGGATAAGCAAGTGACGACCGAATGGTTTGACTAGGCAGCAGATGGAAACATGTAATAGTTAGATCTCGAGGCATGAGCTGACCAGAAATGGTAGTATGACCAGTGTGTCGTGGCAGGTTGAATGTAGTCACTCCATTCTGCTTTGTCTTCTTCTTACCTCTTATCTGCTCTAGTTGATCCAGTTCAGGATGTACCCTCCTTTGAGTGCTTGTTGTACGTTTGGCAGATGTTTCCTTCCTGATAGTCAGAAGAGAGATAGCCTGTTGTCGAGCACCTTGTTGATGACCTGGTTGTGTAGGATGAAGTATACTCTTCTCTATATCCTTTCTTCTCCTGGATGTGACAGTCGGGTGAATCCCTTTCTGTGTGACATGTCAAGGATCGTTATAACCCTGGGAATGGATATCCTTGGAAAGTTGTGAAGTTGTCTCAGGTGGAGAGGTTGGCTTTGGTTTGATCTGCCTAAGTGCCTATAGTGTGGTTATCATATGTTAGGGGTTTATGCTCCGCATAAACATGACATCGAAAGGTATGCACCCAAGGAAAGGAAGTGTTGTAATGTCATCTTGGGAAAGTTCATCAAGTTGAGTAGTGCAGCGAGAACGTAACGAGGAATGTGATACAGCAATAGAAGGAACTGATACCTGAGTAATATGAGTTTCCTATGATGTTCCAGTATCTATGGGTGTTACCAGACCAAGGATGATGAGACCGAGGGTTGAGTCTATGACTAGTACAAGGAAACTCTGAGTGGCTCTGGGAGAAGAGAAAGTATGTTGGTCATAGATCTGTGACACTTAGGAGCTTTGCAGGGTTGTATGATACGATACGTAAGTAACACCTGTCTTCTTTCCGTTCGGGATTTCGGGGATGAAATCCTTCTTAGGGGTTTATGTCTTGTAAGGACCCTGACCCATGTTTTGGGCTAACCCTCTTTTCTTTGCTTATAAAAGGTGCCTAGAACCATAATCTAATCTCTCTAGATGTTTTGATATCATGTGACAAGCTCACGTTTCCAGTTTGGTCCGTTTGGATGTTGTTTGAGCAATGTTTGCTTGTTTTGGACCAAAGTGCAATTTACCCAAAGTAAGGGGTAATATTGCAATATATCACATGTAGAGCATGACTTTAGTTCTATAGCATCATTAGAAAGAGAATGATGTTGTGAGGTGCCTTGTGGAGGACCTATGTTCCAAGTTTGAGCTTGTTTGGTTGATAGATGAGGAGGGACATCTCTATATGGTCCTTATAACATATATGTGTCACATATGTTACCTTATCTTTTAGTGTATTGGGCAAAGTTTTCTTGGTGTGTCGGTTTGAGGGGTGTGTCGGCCATGGCAGTTGCCCAGCTGCACGATACACATTCTAGAGTGTATCACCAGGCCATGCACGATCTGCTAGGGTGGCAACAAGTGGCGTTATGAGCTAGAGCAAGTGGCACCTTGGTTTATGTGGTTATGACACCTCTCCCTTGCTACCTCTCTCTTCCTTGGTGTATATAACTCCCTTCCTCCTTGACCAAGAAATCCTTTTCGGCCACCTTCCTTCCCCTACCTATATGGGTTGAGCATGAAAGCTTTGGGAGCTAAGGAAGACTCCCATGGAGCTTGGAGGGGTGAGCTCCTTGGCCATGGAAACTCCTTGCTCAAGACCTGACCTTGGTGAGTCATGATTCTTTGCTAGCTTTTCCTTATGCTTTCTTCTCCACCTTCCTCTTCCCCTCTTGTCCATGGATAGGCCCTTGATAAGAGTAAGCAAGGCCATGGTTATCTCCTCTCTTTTCTTCTCCTTGAACTACATATAACCATGGTATCTTCTTATTTCTTTGATTCTTGAGGTGTTGATGTTGGAGCCGAAGGCAAGCTTTGAGCTTCGTATGGATGTCTCTCATGGAGGGGAACTTGTTCTTAGTGTTTGAATCATGGAGCTTTATGTCTTTCATGGAGATCCTCTAAAGGGGGGTTACATAACTCTCAACCATCTCTATTACATATACTCTCCATATGCTCATATATTGATCTTGTTCTTTAATTTGGTATCCATCGTTATGATGTTTATGCATGTGGCGCATGAGATCTGATTTGATAGAGATGGTCACGTGTTATTACTGTCCATATGTTGTTTTTCTTATACTTAATGCTTGAATGGCTAGAGGTTGAAGATGACTTGCACGACGTAAGTCCTTGGCTGACAACTAGGTTGCCCGATATGGCTTACTTGCCTGATACAGTACCTTGATCTATAGTTTATGCTTTGCTTGATAGATATGGCAATACCCCTTTATCTCCTTGGACATGAAAGTTGAGCCTATGACCTAGATGTATGGACGATATGATGAGTTGGTAATAGTTTTACCTTGGTGCCCGATATCCCTTGTGGAGATGATGGATGGGTGATACACTATGTTGAGTGCCCTGCTCGGTACGCCTTGTGGAGGCGGTTGTCTGATACACCTAGTAGAGATGGTTGGATGATACACCATGTACAGAGGATTCCTGATACACCCCCTTGTCTTGAGATGATCGTGGTCGTTATGTGAAGTTAGCTTAGTGCCCGACATGGTATTGGCTGATAGGCTTTGATAGCTTGGTTCCCGGCACATCCTTGGTCGTTATCCTTGATTAGATGAGCTTGGGCGATATGGTATGGTGCCCAGGATGGCTTTGGCCGATACCACCATGTCTTAGTTGATCTTTGACTTATATGAAGTGTTGGACGATATGGCTTGATGCCCGACATGCTAACCCTAGATGTTGGTCGTTATGCTACTTCATGGCCATGCATGACACCGTTCTTGGGCGTCATGGGTACCCTGGCCAATATGGTTAACCCTTGGATGATTCTGAGATGGTTGCATGATAGGGGAACCTTGGGCGACACCCCTTTGGTTGATATGGCTCATGTTGAAGGTTAGTCGATAGTGAAACCTAACCCTAATCTTAACCCTAGCTTGGTGCACGTTAGACCCTTGGATGATAGCCATGGTAGTGTTGCACGTTATACCTTGGTGATCACTGCCCGACACCATGAGTGCTAATGGAACCTTGATGCATGATAGAGGATGTGCAGTGGTTGGCCAATATGGTGGTGAGTTGCCTTAGGGTTGGAAACCCTAGCCGTTATACCTTTGGTAAGGGTATTGCTATACGGGGCACATCCTTTGGTGAGGGATGGCGCTGCTCTCCAAACCTTTAGCGAGGGTTGCGGGATATTTGGTGAGGGTTCTGATGACCTAAAATGCATATAGCTAACATATGTGGTCACATCTCTGTTAATAACAATGATACATGTGATATGGTTTAATCACCTTGAACCCTGCACCTATGTTAATAATGAGGTAAGATGATAGGTTGTGAACGTGGTATGTTTGGAAGGATATGATGTTACTACACATGATAATGTGACACAGGTATATGACCACAAGTATGGGCCATGATGTGTGCTCATGTTTAATAATAAAAGTAGGATGAGCCAAGATGAAATGGGGTGTGGACCCTTGTGCAGTGGTTATCTATGGGTAATGATAGATGAACCTTTGATAAAGTTGGATAGTGGATCATGGTGTATGATCCTTAAGATAATCCTTAGGGATGATGTGATTAATAGCTGAAGATGTGGGATACGAGGGATATCCCTGACTTGATAGCTGTGGTATATTGATGAATACACCAGCCATGATATTAATCTACATATGTTCATAATGATGAAAGAATATACCAATGTATAAACCTAAGTCTTGACGATATGACAATCAAAGATATGCTGATGAGATATGGGGCATGATGGGTGCTCACAGTTTGGTAATGATAATGTAATTGCAATGCTTGCATATACGGCCTTGAATCTCATGTATATATGAACATGGATGATGTTCCAATTCGGTACACCTTAAATATTGATAGCATAAAAATCACAATATGTTCTCTAAGATATATGTTCTATGCTTGGTAATCCGATTATCTCTTTCTTATGCAAGCTAACCCTGCAGGTATATTGAATTCATAGCCAAGTAAGAGCTATGGTAATTATATGATTTATGCTTGGTGTAGCACTTGATGTATGTGCAATGTCTGAGTAATAATGATGATAACTCTATTGATAAGACAACATGTAATAGCAAGTATAATGTGAAAAGGTCTGAGGACCTGTTTAAGGCTGGGTGCTTAGTTGAGGGATGCATTCCCATAATGCTGATATTGAGGTAAGGGATGTGTTCCCAATTTGATGATGCAAAATGTTGAAGCCCTGAGGGGCAGTGGCAATATGTGACAGAGGGATTGAGATCCCATGATAATGTATGATGTGAAAGACTTGAGAGGCAGTGACATTGTGTGATGTATAAGGGATTGATGTCCCATGGTGATATGATGATTGTTGAGGATAATGAGAACAACAAGGGCATTATAACATCAGTGCCATGACATCTAATGTTGTTCATATTCTATATATATGTTTGGTTGTTCAATATAACTTGATTACCCCAACAATTTGCTTAAAATACATTAACTATTTACAGATGAATCTCTCATGTAGTTTGCCCTGGCCATAGATCCATCATCGTCAGTAATTAGGTGATGGTGAAACGGGTTCTCCTGCGGGATTTACCCAGAGCACATATTGTTGAATATGTGAGGTTTCTCCTAGAGGAAAATGGGAGGATTAGAATGCAACTGTGGTTGTAGACTCCAGATGTGTATAAGAGCATGGTGAACAGGCCCATGGCTCAGTGTGATAGAGCATGAATGCATTCATGGCTCGAGAGCATGGTGAATTGGCCCGTGGCTCAGATGTATACTAGTGCCGAGACTTGTACCAAGTCGGGCTAGAGAAAGGGCAGTGTGACGTCCCCCAATTTCTATATACTTTCCATAGTGACATTCATAGATATGCGTGCACTCATATATATAGATGTCAAAAGGGAAAATATAAGAGATTAAGGTAGTCAACTAAAATAAAGATTAAGCCAAGATCTAGTCCACATCAGCGTATAGTGCCACACAAACAATCATTCATATAGATAAAAAAGTCATTACATATGGAGAGAAAATATTGTTCTAGAGAAAGTTAACTTTATTACATAGGATTTCAATCATCCTCAAGATCACTAAGGAAATAAATAAACTAACATATAGCATGAAATGAGATAAGAGGAAAAGATCTATCTAATACATCCTCCATGTTCATTATTTTATGCCTTCAGGTACTTTGAGCATGCAATTCATTTTGTTGTCAATTGTTCCTTGCACCTAGAAAATACGAGAAACAAAACATCAGCAGGGCTGGTACGTGGTAAAAGTTACATTTAATAAGGTTGCATAAAGGAAAATATTTGAAATAGAAGGAAAGAGATATAAAACAATTTCTTAAGGTGAAAATCAAGTAAACATCCACTACTACAGAAACCCCATTTGGCGTCGGTCTTTTAACCCCATTTGGCGTCGGTTTCCGACCGACGCCTATGTGGGCGCCGCTAAAGGTCGAACACTTCGGCGTCAGTTTTTTAACCGACGCCTATTTAACCTATTGGCGTCGGTCTTTTAGTAGAAAACCGACGCCAAAATGGTTCGCGCCACAGAAAACGGCGTCATCTAGGGCACTTTCTGCGTCGGTGATTTACTAAAAGACCGACGCCTATATTCCATGTAGCGTCGGTCTTTTAGATGATAACCGACACATAAAGTGTCCTAGATGACGCCGTTTTCTATGGCGCGAACCCTTTTGGCGTCGGTGATATACCAAACGACCGATGCCTGGTTGTTTAAATAGGCGTCGGTTCGATACGAATATCCGACGCCATTTCCAGGACTGCTTTGGCCACATCAGGCGTCGGTTATCTATAAATAACCGACGTTGTATGTCTTTGCTGACGGTTTTCTATAAATAACCGACGCCTATTTATTATTATTTTTTTCATATCAGTTTGCAGGCCTGCTGTGGCTGGTCAGTAGGCTGAGAACCTGCAGTTCAGTTTTCTGAACTGTAGGTTTATGACATCCATTGATATCAGCCTACAAACAGGCTGCAAACCTGCAAAAGTCACAAGCAAAATTCTACACAAGTACATACATTCAGACATCAATTCAATTCTCACATTCACACATATAGAAACATTCAAATACATGTATTAACATTCAGAAATATTCATTTACAAAGTATCATTCATTATCGCTATCAACATCCCAATTATATCTTACAGTTGCCACTGCTTGTATGGCTTTTGCCCATTCTTCTCTTACTTCATTTAATGCTTCCATCGTATATGGAGCATGTATATTTTTTAAGCGTTTACCTGTAGTGTTGTCAGTTTTAAACACCTGCAAAGAGAATGATGTATATATATAAGTAATAATATAAAAATAAGATAAGATTGATATATTTCATACTAACTAATGAGACTATATATAATACCTCATGTATGGTATCGATGTCCAATGCGGCATATTTGATAATCATCTGCATAAATCGCATCACATAGTATGTGCATGCCCAGCCATTGTCTTGTGTAGCACACTATAAATTGAAACATACAAAATAATACAACTAAGCACAATTCACATCAATAATATATATATTCGAGTCGGGAACTTACTTGTACGTTCTGCCAATTTATTGGCTGGTTCTTTTTCCTTGGGACCGTTCCTCCAGCCTTTTTGAATGCATCTAAACCCCTACATGTTAATATAACACAATAAATTGCATAAGTAAATAGTAATGTAATAAAAGATGTTAACGGATATAAAAATGAAATATTTCTCACCAGAATAATGGCATTCTCATTACGTGTCCAATTTTAGTGTTCAATGTACTCCCCGCAGGATTTAGATAATAAACAGTGAATGTCCCGGGGACAATAACTAGTAACTCCCAATGTCTACCGCTAGAAGTAAGAAGTTAACAATTAATAACTCAAAATGCAAAATAAAAATGGAATTTTCTTAAGTCCAAATTATAAATAAAGTAAACTTACTTGACATTGAATGGAGCTATTATCATTGTCTTCTTTTGCTGACCAAAAATTGTAAAAGCATCTATACAGTATTGTTGAACATTATCAGGGTCTTTAGCTACCAAACTAATCAATGATGGAATCAAAAATCCCACATGATCAAATGCAAATTGTTTGCAATGATCTTCAACTAAGTAGCTGCAAAACATATAGGCGTATGCATTAATATATAAGAAACCAGATCACCAGATCTTACACAAGGTATATGGATGTATAAACAAGATCTCACCTTATCCATATCTCTATCATTGATGTATTCAGCCAATCATACATAAACAGCTCAATAATATCTTGTATAAATAAAGAGCTATCGTATGATCGACCTGCATAATCTACATCTAAAGAAACTATTATAGGGCAATGTATATTATGTGCCCGTAGCCAACATGCCATTCCCCTACAAGCAGGACCTAACGGGTATGTTAGGTCAGTTGGAACCCAAGTTGGTAATGCGGGAAGTGGAGGTGGAGGCCTAGGTGCTCCTGGTGTCTTCTTTTATGTATTCTCTGTTCAGATTTGTCCTATAATTCCTAAGCATCTTTCCAGCGCGTTGCATCACATTTTTACGATGCAACTTCTCATCCAATGCAAACAGATTCTGTAAAATAGAAATGTTATTAACTAGTATCCAAAATAGAATTGCAAATAATAGAATTTGTAATCTACAAAATAGAATTGCAAATAATAATAACTCACGCATAAATCCTTCCATATCAAGTCTTTTTTCCCTTGAGGAACTTTATGCCAATTGTCATACTTAACACCACAATGGCTCCGAGTGGTACACCCAAGATAGTTCACAAAATTATTGCGGTTCACTCCAATTGGATTTCCTCCATTATCAAGCTCCACCACCAATTTGGATCCACTACCACTTAGCGCTAATAACTTCTTCAACAGAGTGATGCCGCTTTTCTTGTTAAGTGTTTGGTGTTGCGCATCAAGTTGCTCCAGTGCTTCAGTGGGTACAGGTGCATCAACCTAAAATTTGACAAAAATAAAACACACTAAATTAGCCCAATATAGAAATATAGGATATATGACATAACTAGAAGATAATGAATTTTATAGAAATACAGGATATGTTTTTATAACTTACATTAGTATCCTCGCCATGATCGTCATGGACAACATGCTCATCATGGACTTCATGCTCATCATGGACATCATGCTCATCATGGTCAGCCATCTGAAAATGTCATTAAAAAGGCAAACATTTAGCATTTCTATTAACTAGAAAAAGGCAAACATTTAGCATTTGTATTAACTAGAAAAAGGCAAACATTTAGCATTTGTATTAACTAGAAAAAGGCAAACATTTAGCATTTGTATAAACATACATGTCTCTAAAATTGTGATCTTTTATCAATTAACAATCCTTCATTGTGATCTCCGCGCACATATAAGTCATCATTAGCTTCAATATTTTGTGGAGTTGGCAACCCAACTGAGAATGGACTGGAGTCATCATACTTATCATAGTACTCTTCTTCATCTATAGGATCTTCAATGAACTGTCTTTTACCATGAAGAACAACCGACCATTTATCATTTGCAGGATCATCGATATAGAATATTTGTTTCGCCTGTGATGCCAATATGAATGGTTCACCCTTCTCGCCAATCTTTTCAAAGTTCACCAAAGTGAAACCCAATTCATCCACTATAACTCCTTTGGTGTTATCAACCCAATTACATTTAAAGAGAGGAATTTTGAAATCTATGTAGTCAAACTCCCAAATGTCCTCAATGACACCGTAATATGACATTTTAGCTTCACGTGGACTCTTATCCTTTGCACTTGCAAAGTACATAGTCGACGCTTGAAGAGTGACTCCACTATTTTGGACGACACTCTTATCATCTTGGCGCTTTGTGTAATATGTGAATCCATTAATGTCAAACCCTTCATAAGACATAACATTCGGTTTTGGTTTAAAGGCGAGGCATTTGATAGTTTCTGTAATATCATTTGGTGTTTGAGATAGTTGATGTAAGACTTTATCTTCAAACCACTTAGTAAAAGTCTTATTATGCTCTCTAGCAAGCCACATTGAACTTGCTCGAGGATGTTGTCTCTTTATGAAATTGGTATGTTCCTCGATATAAACACTCACTTCGTCCATATTGTGTAAAATATACAAGTGAGCTTGTTCCAACTGCTCACGGCTGATTACTTTCACTCGTGATCCCAAAATTCCTTTGCCCTCCTCAATATTCTTGTCATTATCAGGAGTGTTATTGCCACTGAAAAAGTCATTGCAAAAATCCATAACCTCTCTCGCCACATAACCTTCAATAATACTCCCTTCAGGCCGATAACGGTTTCGAACATCACCTTTAAAAACACTCATGTATCGTTCAAAGGGATACATCCAATGCAAGAAAACTGGTCCCAACATTTTCACTTCCCTAGTCAAGTGGACAACAAGATGTACCATGATATCAAAGAACGAAGGAGGGAACTACATCTCAAGCTGACATAGGGTGACAACCACTTCTCTTTGCAAATTATCGAGAGTATCAGGGTCAATAACTTTGCTGCATAGACTGTTGAAAAAGAAACAAAATCTGGTAATTGCAAACCTTACATGCTTCGGCAATATAGATCGAATTGCCACGGGCAATATTTGTTGCATTAGAGTGTGACAATCATGAGATTTAAGACCTATCAACTTCAGATCTTTCATTGATACCAATCTACGGATGTTGGATGAGTAACCATGTGGCACCTTAACATTTACCAAGCATTCACAAAAAGTTTTCTTCTCCTTTCTAGACAACGTGTAACAAGCGGGAGGTAAGTATGTTCTTTTATTACCCATTTCACGTAATTCTATTAATTCTGACCTTATTCCCATTTCACGTAGGTCCAGTCTGGATTTTATCCCATCTTTAGTCTTACCTGGTATATTTAATAGAGTACCAATGATGCTATCACAGACATTTTTCTCAACGTGCATTACATCGATACAATGCCTGACTGTCAAAGAACTCTAATAAGGAAGATCCCAAAATATTGACTTCTTCTTGAATGAAGAATTGTCACTCCGTGTGGCCATACTACATTGTGATTTCTTACCAAATTCATTGACAATGTCTTTTACTCTTTCATAAACAACATCCCCTGGTATAGGTTTAGGTGCACTCCGTTCATCATTCCATCCATTGAATGCTTTGCGCTTCCTACGATACGGATGGTATTTTGAAAGAAACCTTCGATGACCAAGATATATAGTCTTGCCGCCATGCATTAGTCTTATTGAATCAGTGTTTTCTTCACATATAGGACATGCTTTAGCTCCTTTGACACTATATCCAGACAAATTCCCATATGCTGGAAAGTCATTAATAGTGCAAAACAACATAGCGTGCAAACGAAATGTCTCTCTTGCTGAAGCATCATAGGTCATCACACCTTCAGCCCAAAGTTTCTTTAAGTCATCAATCAAAGGTTCAAGATAAACATCGATATCATTTCTGGGTTGTTTAGGGCCCGATATCAACAATGACAACATAACGTACTTATTCTTCATACACATCCAGGGAGGAAGATTGTATATAACAAGCATGACTAGCCAAGTGCTATGTTGGTTGCTCAATGTCCCGTATGGATTCATCCCATCTGTACAAAGCCCAAGTCTTAGATTCCTATCTTCTTCACCAAATTTAGGGTACAATAGATCAATCTTCTTCCACTGTGGGGAATCAGACGCATGTCGTAGGATCCCATCATTATTTTTCTTAACATCTGCATGCCACCTCAAATTCTTCGCATCTTTCGTATTTGCAAACAAGCGTTGAAACCGTGATATTATAGGTAGATACCACAACACCTTGGCAGGAGAACCAGTTTTGGACTCCCCCGAAGTCATCAATTTATACCGTGACGCACCACATTTTGGACAATCTTTCAAATCTACATAGTCCTTTTGAAATAATACACAATCATTCGGGCATGCGTGTATCTTCTTGGCCTCCATTCCCATTGGGCACAACATTTTCTTTACCTGGTATGTTGAGATTGGAAGCTCGTTTCCTTCAGGAAGAATTTCTTTCAACAAAGTCAACAATGAAGTGAAGCTTTTGTCGCTCCATCTATTGTTAGCTTTCAACTTATACAATCTCAACACAGCGCTAAGCTTCGTAAACTTAGCACAGCCTGTGTATAATGGTATCTCAGCATCATGCACAATGTTTGTAAAGATAGGAGGTGGATCGGTGTGCTCTACCCTACAACTATCCAACATCGCATCAACGATGTCTGCTGGAACCGGTTCGTTCACATTTACGTCATCGGAGGCAATTTCTTCTTCCACCCAAGCACTACTATCGACATCTACTGGTTTCGATTTTGAAATCTCTCCATGCCAGTGCCATTCTGTATAGCCTTGTACAATCCCGTTGCACATGACATGACTTTTGATTTCCTCACCAGTGTTGACTTTCAAGTTGTTACCGCAATGCCTACATGGACAGTAGAACCTATCTGTAGGTTTTTTCCTATGTTCCTCGGCAAATCTAATAAACTGATCAAGACCAGATATAAACTTTGGGGTGCAACGATTACGAATGGACATCCATGATCTATCCATTCTATGATCAGAGAAAACAAGTATATATTAGGAAAACAAGTGATTGTTCATTCTAATTTATACCAATGTACAAGTAATATAAAAAACAATGATTGTTCACATTCTAGGCCTACAAATACATTTGATGTCATTCTTATATATAATAAATGTGTACCACCTATCCCATCCTTGAACACCTAATCTCACTAGTAAGTGTATAATGTGTATTGGGTTTTCAAGAAAATTTCGGCAGCATTTCCCCGCTGTTCTCTAAGTACATATGTACTTAGAGAACAAACGGGGAAATGCTACCAAAATTTTCTCGAAAACTCAATACACATTATACACTTACATCCTAAGTGAGATTAGGTGTTCAAGAACAGTCCCAAACCGGGAACTATCCAAGATTTACTCCTAATGAGTCAATCTTGGATGGGTTTCTAGGCCAACAAACACAATAATAGATATCTACAATGAAGCCGGACTCCATACAAACAGTACATAATTTAGTGATTGTTCATTCTAATTTATACCAATGTACAAGTAATATAAAAAACAATGATTGTTCACATTCTAGGCCTACAAACACATTTGATGTCATTCTTATATATAATAAATGTGTACCACCTATCCCATCCTTGAACACCTAATCTCACTAGTAAGTGTATAATGTGTATTGGGTTTTCAAGAAAATTTTGGCAGCATTTCCCCGTTGTTCTCTAAGTACATATGTACTTAGAGAACAAACGGGGAAATGCTACCAAAATTTTCTCGAAAACTCAATACACATTATACACTTACATACTAAGTGAGATTAGGTGTTCAAGAACAGTCCCAAACCGGGGACTATCCAAGATTTACTCCTAATGAGTCAATCTTGGACGGGTTTCTAGGCCAACAAAAACAATAATAGATATCTACAATGAAGTCGGACTCCATACAAACAGTACATAATTTAGTGATTGTTCATTCTAATTAGGGAAGAAGGAAGAAATAAATCTTCTTTAGGATACAATAGACCCTTATGGATGTATTTAGGGTCATAGGTACCATCATAGAACAAAAGGGGTACACTCTAGGATTTAAGATCACACTACATCATGAATTTTATACAAAATTACATGTATGTGTATATAAAAAGGGGAAGGAAGAACGCTAAATAGGGTGTTTCCTTGCCGATATTGACGACTCAAATTAGTGAGTGACGACTGGTTGTAGATGGATTGGATGTGTGGGTTACCGACCCACATGGAAATAAAAGGCTACTATATAACGACGTGCAATTTTGATGGAGTCAAAATTGTTGTAATATATTTCAGTCAAAGATTCTGTCAACTAACTATATGCTAATTTTCAGGGTGCCCATATAAAGGCAATGTAATTAGTGCCTTTTATGATAACATGTCGTTACTTAGAGTGGAAAATTTTAAGACTTTAGGGGGGCCATGGCCCCAGCCGCCCCCCTGTTCTTCCGCCATTGGCGAGGCTGGAATAGGGAGGCAAGGTTTTGGGGTAGAAATAGAAAGGAGAGAGGAAGGGAGAGGAAGAGAAGAGGAGGAAAGAAAGGAGGCAAGGCAACAAATTACGGTTCCATCAAGGGAGGTCTCGAGTGGTAGGGGACCGTGTTTCCTTGTAACGCATGCATTATATAGCAGGGTCACGACTCTCCTAACCCTTGCAACTGTTTTTTGGTACCTACTTGAGCTTAACTGTTATTCATCCCGCACTCAAGGCCGGGCCAATCATTTATGTTGATGTTGACAGCAATGTCTAGCCATTGAGGCTTTATTACATCAAATTGAAACGCATGAAGCAAAGAGAGGGAGTGTTTAGCCAATGCATCCGAAACATTGTTCAGGGCACAGGGAATGAGCTCCCCTGTAATATATTTATAAGGAACTTCTATACATATCTAATCAACAAATCAGTAATTAACTAAGTATTCATCAATACTTACTATTAATCAGTATCTCTAATCATTAAAATCGGCAAGCAGATCAGTTATTGTAAATAACAAACTATGAATCCCTAAACCCTAAATTAATCACTAAAGAAATACTAACCAGTAGTATCAATCATTAATCACTGAAAGCAGTAAGGAAATCAGTAAAACTAACCAGTGTTGTAGAAACAGGACGCCGGGCGTCAACAGGAAGAAAGGAAGGAGCTAGGGCAGGCAGGTGGGCAAGCAGGAGGGCACCAGGCGTGGCGGCGGCGCCGGTTCTCAGGCGTGGCGGCGGCACAGCGGATGGAGCAGCAGGGCGGGCAGCAGGTGGCTGGAGCAGCAGGGTGGCGGCGTAGGCGGTTAGAGCAGCAGGCGGCGGCGGCGGAGAAGAAACGCGCCGGAGAAGAAGGGCGCCGAAGAAGGGACGCCGGAGATGGAGCGCCAGAGAAAAGCACCGTAGAAACTAGCAGCAGCAGCACAAAATCGCCGGAGAAATCGCCGCAGCAGAGAAATAGGGAAATCACAATGAAACAGAAGAAAGGGGAAGAGTCGGGCGATCGCGGGCTATAAGTTCTCAAATGGCGTCGGTTGTTTACAACAACCGACGCCTAAACATCTTTAGCGTCGGTTGTTTGAAAAAACCGACGTCCAATTGGACGATATTTTCATGAAATTATTTGGCGGGAACCACTTTCCGCGTCGGTTATACAAGGATAACCGACGCTGAAAGTGACACTTTTCGCGCAAATTTTCATCGCACATAGGCGTCGGTTTCTACGTATATAACCGACGCTGAAAATGACACTATTTTTTTTGATTGAAATATGGATTTCGCGGGCGACTTTACGCGTCGGTTTGTTATAAACAACCGACGCTTAATAAAAAGTGGTACCCGTGTCTGGCTGGTCTTCGAATATAGACGTCGGTTTGCTTAAACAACCGACGCCTTATATGTTAGGCGTCGGTTTTCCTTAATAACCGACGCCCAGAAAAGTGACACTGAATGCTATTTCTGTAGTAGTGATCCTTTCATTATATTCATTTTGATGCAGTTGTACTACACCTATTGCACTTGTCTTACATCTAGTGTGGGCAATAGAATATCATCATACATCTAACATGGGCCAAGGAATCATACATCCATGTTAGGCAACATACATCCACACTAGGCTATGTGCTCTAGTAGCTACAACCCATCATAATCATTTATGTTTCTCTTAAATTTGGCGAAGTATAACTCATACTAGATCAATCAACAATCATATCCAAATACGAACATTCAAGATATTATATAGCATAGGCAACCAGAAAACCAGTCTTATACTTATAAGACCACATACCTGCTTGTTCAATCAAATGTCCAAAGATTTAGAATCAATCAGGAATTTAGTCACCATGCAAAGAAAGCAAGGGTACAATATTACTATTGGTCCATGTGACCAGGACTAAGATATGTTCTTAGTTATTATTCTTTTTATGTTATCTTAATTCAGATCAGGGATTTCCCATATCCTAATTGAGTTCACAAATATTATCAGGTCTGATCCATCATAAACTATTTGGATTAAAGATAATATTTAATTGATCAGTTAGAAGATTTCCAAAAAAAATTAGGGTTTCTAAGATGGTTAAAGAAAAAGGGAGGGTAACCCTCAACATATTAACCATTCATAACATCAGGGTTCATTTTATAGATTCATACCAATCATAACCACTAATTATCATCTAATGATATTAATTTTGTTTAAATGATATTTCTTTAATTCCATGTAGAAAGAGAAACTAGATCTAGGGTTTCTCCTATTCCTTTAATCATTTGCCATCTTAGAATATGATTTCGAGTTATTTAGAAACAGAGTTCTATCTAGGGTTAAATACACCTTAGAAGATCAGATATCATCAAGGAAAACTATTATCGAAAATTAATTATAATTAAGGGGGTCATTAAGGCTTTAAGCAACTACTTTTGTAAAAGGAAACAGATCTAGGTCCCGTTAGTATTTTATTTGGATAGAGAATAATTTTCTGATGAAAATGGTATATCGGTTCACTATTTTCTGATAATCCTAGCATTTTCTATGATTTTCTTAAGATAACCTATTTTCTTGAATAAAAGAAAAAGAAGAAGATGATCTTACCTTGATCAACGGTCAGATCCTACTGGATCGACGGCCCAGGTTGATCCAAGGTCTCGCAAAGTACTGCACGGATCACTGAGTTGAAAAGGGTGGCCCACGATTCCTCTGACTATGTGGAAAATGCCTACTGGTCCGACTTGGCTTTGATGGCAACCTTCCTCCCTTTCTCTGTTTCTCCTCTCACGCTACTAGCCAGGCAGTTTGATCAACTCCGGCGAGCTCCCGCTAACTCGTGGGTGGTGTTGTCGTGAGGCAGAAGATGCCTTCACCTTCGCGAGGTTGCCCCGCTCAGAGGTGTGGGATTTTCAGGTTGTGGCTCCCACTGGACCTTAGCGCCGTCGCAGGGGAGGCAAGGTCGCCGACGTGAGAGGGGTTTAGGGTGGTGAGGAGTTCTGGGAGCCTGTCTTCTGGCCTCCCACACTCAGGGAAGGTCATCGAAGGTGTTGGGGGGTAGGATTTGCGCGGGGAGGTGTTGTGGTGGCCTGAAGGTGAAAGGAGCCGAGGTTGAAGAAGGTGGCTAGGGGAGCAGTGTTCGGAGTGTCTGCGTTTGCAATTGGAGATGTGAAATGAGTAAAGGGGCCATGGCGGAGCTAAAGAAGGCCTTAAATAGGTGTTTGGGAAGCTAGGCAAGAAAACCCTAAAGTCTACTGCCGCTTCCAGAAGAAAGGGCGAGGGATCGGGAGTTCGTTCTCCCTGTTCCGTTGATGAGGGAGGTTGAGTGTGGGCTCGTTGAACTCGTCTCGGTGAGACGAGTCTTTCCTCCAAATATCTCATGCTGAGATGGAGAGATTCGGGCGCTATCAGTTTTGGAGAGGTTGTTGCGCTGTTGGGGTGGAGACCGGGTCTTTACGGAAGGTTAGGGACGATCCGATGACCTTTGGATCTCGCGCGATCCCTGATCAGCCGATCAGACGGTCATGGCTGGTTGCTAGTTCATAAATCCGCCCCCAACCAAGAAAAGGGGTGCGTGAAATATATATATATATATATATATATATATATATATATATATATATATATATATATATATATATATATATATATATATATATATATATATATATCAAATGGAATCTGAAACTTAGGCCCTAAGGTCCAAAATGAAAGGAAAATTGCACCAAATTACATTGATCATAACTCCCAATTGGCACATCCAATTGGAACAAACTTTTAGGGGTAGAATAATGATGTCAAGATGTGACTATGGTATAAATTGGGGGTCCAAAATAGAAATTTTGATGTGTTCATTTATTAAATACATTAACATATGCATTTTGTCATAAAAGCATACTAGGGTTCGCATATTTTTGAAATTTGTGACACATATTTGTCCAATTAAGTGAGGGAAGCTTATGAGGGTATTTTGGTCAACAAATATGATAAAAACTTTTAAGAGAGAAATATAATAAAAACTCACTTTGTCACATTCTCCCCTCCTTTTAAGAATTTTGCCCTCAAAATTCAAGTAGCCTGAAAGAGATGTGGATATTTCCATTCGACTTCGGACTTGAGCTCCCATGTAGCATCGGTTTGATCATGGTGGCTCCAGAGAACTTTCACCATATCTATACGTCGATTATTGTGAAGCTCCTTTGTCTTTAAATCGAGGATTTTGACTGGTAACTCATCATCAGACAGATCATCTTTCAGTTCGAGAGGCCCATGATTCAGAATGTGACTGGGGTCTTTGACATAGGGCTTCAGATTAGATACATGAAAGACATTATGCATGGCACTATACTGAGGTGGCAAAGCAAAACGATAGGCACATTCTCCAACCCTTTCAAGAATCTCAAAGGGTCCCACATAACGAGGACTGAGCTTTCCTTTATTCTTGGCCAAAGCTCGAATAGGTCAGATCTTCAGAAAGACATGATCACCCTCCTTGAACTGACATTCTTGACGGTGAGCATCTGCATATGATTTCTGCCTATACTGTGCTCGCTTCATTCTCTGTCTAATCAGTGCAACTTTATCTGCATACAGCTGCATCTCTTCGGATTTCATCAAGGTGTGTTCTCCGATGTCATCCCAATGCAATGGGGATCTGCACGGTCGGCCATAGAGAGCTTCATATGGTGGCATCCCAATACTCGCCTGATAGCTATTATTATAGGCAAACTCAGCTAAAGGAAGGTAATGGTCCCACGAGCCTTCCCAGTCAAGCACACAAGCTCGTAGAAGATCTTCCAGAATCTGCACTGTTCGTTCTGACTGTCCATCTGTTTGCGGGTGGTATGTTGTACTGAAGTTCAGTTTAGTGCCCAATTCTTCTTGAACCTGCTTCCACAACTTTGAGGTGAACTTCGGGTCCCGGTCCGAGACAATGGACGCTGGAACCCCATGCAGACGTACAATCTCCCGTATATAAAGGTCGGCCAACTCAGAAACTTTCACAGTAGTTTTCACCGGTAGAAAATGAGCTGACTTGGTGAGACGATCAATGATGACCCATGCAGCGTCGTACCCCTTCCTGGTCCTGGGTAATCCCACTACGAAATCCATAGTAATATGTTCCCATTTCCATTCTGGGATCTCGAGGGGTTGCAGTAGACCACCTGGTCTTTGATGCTCGACCTTGATTCTTTGGCATGTCAGACACCTCGATACAAAATCTACAATGTCGTGCTTCATGCCTCTCCACTAGAACTGGCATTGTAGGTCTTTGTACATCTTCGTTGTGCCGGGATGAACTGTGTACTTGGACCCATGTGCCTCACTAAGAATGGTTGTCTTTACAGCTGACTGCTCAGGGACCCACATATGGTTCTTGTATCGAAGACCACCATCAAGACCCACAGACAGATGTGTATGAGGTTTAGCCAGGAGAGAGGAGAGCTCTGCAAGTTCGGGACTAGCTTTCTGTGCCTCCAGAAGTTCAGAATGCAGGTTGGATGTGATAGAGATGTTATTGACATGCATACGATCAACCAGGAATTGTGGTCTCCAGCTTGCTAGGTCCTCCATATTCCTCCATTCGGGTACAGACAGGGATGCACAATTAGCTCTTTTCCTACTAAGAGCGTCTGCAACCACATTGGCCTTACCTGGATGGTAGCCAA
The DNA here is from genome assembly GCA_963693085.1 of Alisma plantago-aquatica. Lineage (NCBI taxonomy): Eukaryota > Viridiplantae > Streptophyta > Magnoliopsida > Alismatales > Alismataceae > Alisma > Alisma plantago-aquatica. The sequence continues at coordinate 1,340,536,405 of OY856409.1, read as the reverse complement.
TGGTGAAGTCGTAATCCTTCAAGTACTCAATCCACCGTCGTTGTCGGAGATTCAAATCCTTTTGTGTCAGAATGTACTTGAGGCTTTTATGGTCGGTGAAGATATCAAACGTTGCCCCGTACAAGTAGTGCCTCCATATTGTGAGAGCATGGATGATGGCAGCTAACTCCAAATCATGCGTAGGGTAATTCAACTCATTGGGTTTCAGCTATCTAGAAGCGAAGGCCACTACTTTCCCGTTCTGCTGTAGGACACAACCTAGACCATGTCGGGAAGCATCAGTGAATATCACAAATCCTTCATTACCAGAGGGTAGAACCAGGACAGGTGCTGACGTCAACTTCTGTTTGAGCTCTTGGAAGCTAGACTCACAAGCAGCTGACCAGATGAAATGCTCGTCCTTCCGAGTAAGCTTAGTGAGAGGAAGTGCCACTTTGGAGAAATTCGGAATAAAACGACGATAATATCCAGCCAGACCTAAGAAACTCCGGATTTCAGAAGGATTACGAGGAGGTTGCCAATCAAGTATAACATATACTTTAGCGGGATCAACAAATATGTTACCCCCAGAAATAACATGACCAAGAAACATAACTTTGTCAATCCAGAATTCACATTTAGAAAGCTTGCCATAGAATTTCTGGGCTCGAAGAATCTCAAGGACAGACTTCAAATGCTCACGATGTTTCTCCATAGAATCAGAATAGATCAAAATATCATCAATGAAGACAACCACAAACTCATCAAGATAAGGTTGGAAGAGTTTGTTCATTAAATTCATGAATACGCCAGGTGCGTTGGTCAACCTGAACGGCATCAACAGAAATTCGTAGTGCCCGTAACGAGTTCGAAAAGCAGTCTTGGATATATCTGAATCATTGACCTTAAGTTGATGGTAGCCAGAACGAAGATCAATTTTTGAGAAGACTTTAGCAGTACGAAGTTGATCAAAGAGGTCATCAATACGAGGGAGAGGATACTTGTTTTTAATGGTAGCTTGGTTCAACATGCGATAGTCAATACACATCCGCATCGAACCATCTTTCTTTTTAACAAAAAGGACAGGTGCACCCCAAGGGGAAACACTAGGGCGGATAAAACCTTTATCAAGAAGTTCTTGTAATTGTTTCTTCAGCTCCATAAGCTCAGCAGATGCCATCCTATATGGTGCCCTAGAAATCGGAGTGGTTCCAGGAAGAAGATCTATGGAGAACTCAATGTCTCGGTTTGGAGGCAGCCCAGGAAGCTCCTCCAGAAATATGTCAAGAAAATCATGTACCACCTCCAGTCTTTCTACAGGCCCGTTGTCAGGACTGGTCTCTGAGACGAATGCGAGGAAGACTTTACATCCTTTAGATATGAGCTTTTTAGCCTTAAGAGAGGAAATTATTATATTATTACAAAATCTGCTTCCCCGAGGGATCACTACAGGAGAGGAATGAGGTTGAGAGAGAACTACCATCTTGTTTCTACAGTCAATGTAAGCATGATATGTATACAACCAATCCATGCCAAGAATAACATCAAAGTCTTCCATGGTGAAGAGAATGAATTCAAAGGGCATGTCATGATTTTCAAATTTTAGAGGGAGGACATCGGTTTTCTGCAATGTAGTAAATATTTTTCCACTAGGAGTTGACACATCCAGAATGTACCCCAAGTCCCTTATATGTAATTGCAACATTGAAGCCAGATTTCGAGAGATAAACGTATTTGTAGATCCAGAATCAAACAATGCTTTAATAGGATGTCCATTCAAGAAAACAATGCCTACACATGATAATTACATTTTGAATAATTGAAGGCATTGAACAAGATATTAGATATATGAAAAAGATTTAAGGTTACCTTCGACAAGCTGGTTCGGATTTGCCATAGCCTCCTCTGCTGTTACTGCGAACACCCTGGCATTACGGTGTCCCTGAGGGGGTGGAGCACCTACTGGAGGTTTGCCAAGGATAGATGCATTGGGGCACTTGACAAGGAAATGTCCCTCCTTCTTGCAGTTGTAGCAGACCGGCTTGGTGTAGCGACAAGGCCCGTCATGTCCTCGTCTACAAGTCTTGCATTTGCTGCGGTAATCCATTAGCTTGATATTCTTTGGTCCTTTCTTCCCTGAACCTCCTCCTTTCCCTGATCCTTTATTATGGCCGGGGTGGAACTTCTTGAACTTCTCTTCCTCGGTGGTGGTCAACCCTAAATATCCCATGCTAGAAGGCTTATGTGATCCCTGCTCCCTTTCCTGCTTAAGGGCCATGTCTAGGGCTTCATCAAGGCTTCGGGGACGAGAGGCTATAACTAGGGTTTTCAGGTGTGCGGAGAGACAATCTAGATAGTGCTCAGTGAGGCGGTCCTCAGTCCGGATAGGGGCATAGCGTTCCAGAAGCCTAAACTTCCGAGTATAATCGGCCACTGAGAGACTACCCTGCCTAAGCTCCATGTACATCTTCTCTTTCCTCTTCCTCTCAACTATGAGCATGAAACGGTCGGTGAAGAGGGTCTTGAAGGCTTCCCATCCCAAGTTGTCTACTTCCTCTCCCCGATTCCCACCATAATTCTCCCACCAGATCTTCGCCCCTCCTTTAAGCAAATGGGTGGCGAATTTAACCTTCTTTTCTTCGGGTACTTCTAGGGTACGGAAGGCATTCTCTATGGAAAGGATCCAGGCCTCAGCCTTGTCCATGACTTCGGGTTGGTCTTCCCCCCAAAAGCTATCAGGGTTGAGCTTAATGAAGTCTATCACCGTCACTTCCTTTTTCCTGGAGGATCTAGGTTCAGGAGTTCCTTTGGTGGTGAGGGTTTCGATTAAGTCTAGAAGGATTTTCTTTTGTTCCTCCCACCTTTCCTTGGCCTCAGCATCGGGATCAGGTACTTCATAGGTTTCGGGTTCTTTTCTTTTCTTAGAGGACGATTCCCCGGAGGCCTTCGAGCTATGAGTCTTAGGAGGCATCCTGTAATTAATATGAACATATTAGGTCTATTACTTCAACAATTATTCTCATCAATATCTTTATTATCATCACATGATATCTCATTATTCTCATTTATTAATAATTAATGTTCTGAATGTTATGATTTATGAAGGATATCCTAAAATCCTTATCAGTCGATCCTTAGGACTTTCTAAATAGAGAGACTCCTTCCTAACCTTATAACAGAGGTAAGAGGGAAAATTTAATTTATTTTAAAACATAGATGAGAGGGAGAAATTTTCCTATGGAAGAGGTGAGAGGGAAAATCTATAGATGAGAAGATTCCTAAATTAAGGTATGCCCAAGAGTAGGGGACACTTAGGATATCGGCCAGGTACACTTATACTGCCATAAAGGTAGCCTCGTGATTGCCAAGCTAAGTGGCTCGGAGACTTTAGTCATACCCATGGTAGATGCTATCCTAGACACCTCAACCCTTCACATCCCAACTCAAGGACTACCCTAGACTCAAAATAGGGTGAATGAAGTTCATGTGACTTGATGTGTGAACATTGGCTCTGATACCAACTGTGACGTCCCCTAATTTCTATATACTTTCCATAGTGACATTCATAGATATGCGTGCACTCATATCTATAGATGTCAAAAGGGAAAATATAAGAGATTAAGGTAGTCAACTAAAACAGAGATTAAGCCAAGATCTAGTCCACATCATCGTATAGTGCCACATAAACAATCATTCATATAGATAAAAAAGTCATTACATATGGAGAGAAAATATTGTTCTAGAGAAAGTTAAATTTATTACATAGGATTTCAATCATCCTCAAGATCACAAAGGAAAGAAATAAACTAACATCTAGCATGAAATGAGATAAGAGGAAAAGATCTATCTAATACATCCTCCATGTTCATTATTTTATGCCTTCAGGTACTTTGAGCATGCAATTCATTTTGTTGTCAATTGTTCCTTGCACCTAGAAAATACGAGAAACAAAACATCAGCAGGGCTGGTACATGGTAAAAGTTACATTTAATAAGGTTGCATGAAGGAAAATATTTGAAATAGAAGGAAAGAAATATAAAACCATTTCTTAAGGAAAAAATCAAGTAAACATCCTTTCATTATATTCATTTTGATGCAGTTGTACTACACCTATTGCACTTGTCTTACATCTAGTGTGGGAAATAGAATATCATCATACATCTAACATGGGCCAAGGAATCATACATCCATGTTAGGCAACATACATCCACACTAGTCTATGTGCTCTAGTAGCTACAACCCATCATAATCGTTTATGTTTCTCTTAAATTTGGCGAAGTATAACTCATACTAGATCAATCAACAATCATATCCAAATATGAACATTCAAGATATTATATAGCATAGGCAACCAGAAAACTAGTCTTATACTTATAAGACCACGTACCTGCTTGTTCAATCAAATGTCCAAAGATTTAGAATCAATCAGGAATTTAGTCACCCTGCAAAGAAAGCAAGGGTACAATATTACTATTGGTCCATGTGACCAGGACTAAGATATGTTCTTAGTTATTATTCTTTTTATGTTATCTTAATTCAGATCAGGGATTTCCCATATCCTAATTGAGTTCACAAATATTATCAGGTCTGATCCATCATAAACTATTTGGATTAAAGATAATATTTAATTGATCAGTTAGAAGATTTCCAAAAAAAATTAGGGTTTCTAAGATTGTTAAAGAAAAAGGGAGGGTAACCCTCAACATATTAATGATTCATAACATCAGGGTTCATTTTAAAGATTCATACCAATCATAACCACTAATTATCATCTAATGATATTAATTTTGTTTAAATGATATTTCTTTAATTCCATGTAGAAAGAGAAACTAGATCTAGGGTTTCTCCTATTCCTTTGATCATTTGCCATCTTAGAATATGATTTCAAGTTATTTAGAAACAGAGTTCTATCTAGGGTTAAATACACCTTAGAAGATCAGATATCATCAAGGAAAACTATTATCGAAAATTAATTATAATTAAGGGGGTCATTAAGGCTTTAAGCAACTAATTTTGGAAAAGGAAACGGATCTAAGTCCCGTTTGTATTTTATTTGGATAGAGAATAATTTTCTGATGAAAATGGTATATCGGTTCGCTATTTTCTGATAATCCTAGCATTTTCTATAATTTTCTTAAGATAACCTATTTTCTTGAATAAAAGAAAAAGAAGAAGATGATCTTACCTTGATCAACGGTCGGATCCTACTGGATCGACGGCCCAGGTTGATCCAAGGTCTCGCAAAGCACTGCACGGATCACTGAGTTGAAATGGGTGGCCCACGATTCCTCTGACTATGTGGCAAATGCCTACTGGTCCGAGTTGGCTTTGATGGCAACCTTCCTCCCTTTCTCTGTTTCTCCTCTCACGCTGCTAGCCAGGCAGTTTGATCAACTCCGGTGAGCTCCCGCTAACTCGTGGGTGGTGTTGTCGTGAGGCAGAAGATGCCTTCACCTTCGCGAGGTTGCCCCGCTCAGAGGTGTGGGATTTTCAGGCTGTGGCTCCCACTGGAACTCAGCGCCGCCGCAGGGGAGGAAAGGTCGCCGACGTGAGAGGGGTTTAGGGTGGTGAGGAGTTCTGGGAGCCTGTCTTCTGGCCGCCCACGCTCGGGGAAGGTCGGCGAAGGTGTTGGGGGGTAGGATTTGCGCGGGGAGGTGTTGTGGTGGCCTGAAGGTGAAAGGAGCCGATGTTGAAGAAGGTGGCTAGGGGAGCAGTGTTCAGAGTGTCTGCGTTTGCAATTGGAGATGTGAAATGAGTAAAGGGGCCATGGCGGAGCTAAAGAAGGCCTTAAATAGGCGTGAGGGAAGCTAGGCAAGAAAACCCTAAAGTCTACCGCCGCTGCCAGAAGAAAGGGCGAGGGATCGGGAGTTCATTCTCCATGTTCCGTTGATGAGGGAGGTTGAGTGTGGGCTCGTTGAACTCGTCTCGGTGAGACAAGTCTTTCCTCCAAATATCTCGTGCTGAGATGGCGAGATTCGGGCGCTATCAGTTTTGGAGAGGTTGCTGCGTTGTTGGGGTGGAGACCGGGTCTTTGCGGAAGGTTAGGGACGATCCGATGACCTTTGGATCTCGCGCGATCCCTGATCAGCCGATCGGACGGTCATGGCTGGTCCCTGGTTCATAAATCCGCCCCCAACCAAGAAAAGGGGTGTGTGACATATATATATATATATATATATATATATATATATATATATATATATATATATATATATATCAAATGGAATCCGAAACTTAGGCCCTAAGGTCCAAAATGAAAGGAAAATTGCACCATATTACATTGATCATAACTCCCAATTGGCACATCCAATTGGAACAAAATTTTAGGGGTAGCATAATTATGTCAAGATGTGACTATGGTATAAATTGGGGGTCCAAAATAGAAAGTTTGATGTGTTCATTTATTAAATACATTAACATATGCATTTTATCATAAAAGCATACTAGGGTTCGCATATTTTTGAAATTTGTGACACATATTTGTCCAATTAAGTGAGGGAAGCTTATGAGGGTATTTTGGTCAACAAATATGATAAAAACTTTTAAGAGAGAGAAATATAATAAAAACTCACTTTGTCACAGGCAGCCTATGGGACTGACCCTGTGGCTGAGGCCACGTTGTTGGTTATCATGCATTGACCATGAGGAGGATAGGTCGTGGAGTCTGGATCATCCATTGACCTTGTATGGCACCGGATTTGGGCTTCGCAGCTGAAGGTTGGACTTGAGCAGTACAACTCACTTCTTTAGGGCATAACAATTCATAATCAAGCCATATAGTATCCTGCTTAGGGCAAATACGGAACATTGATTGAGGCCTTGTTTGTACAAGTTGATCTAGTTATAATCTTTGGTTTATCATATGAACCTTATATTATGTGATGAGTTCTTATAAAGCTTATCTTGTCAATCATGTTCCATAAGGAGTACCTAGTTATAGGCCTCATAAATATCTTGGTAAGATTGATGGTAAGATTAGCCCTGCTCAGTACTCTGCTCTTATAATCTGCTTATATCAATTATCTGTGATCATAATAAAGCTGGTAGAGGGTTATGTTTCTCACTGGGACTGTGTGTCTCACCCCGCTGCTTAATAACCCTTTTTAGGTGGACGTGCCTGGCGAGATGAAGATCATGTGTCTACGGATGATATGCAGAGGTATCATACCTGGTGGAATAGATAGTGTCTAGTAGTAGAGTCCTATGTGTCATCCCTGTACACTTAGGTCTTCGGGGGATCTTTTTGATGTTTCTTGTATAATAATCGATGAACGGTTTTCGGTATGTATCTTGATGTAAAGCATCGTGGCAAACAGTTATTTCATGTAAAGAGATGATGGGAATTATTGTAGAACCCTGAAAAGATGTTATGAAATGAAAATGTTGGCTCAGATGTAATATGTTTCATCTTGTGGTGCTTGTTGTAAATCGGTTTTAATTTCCCGTGATTTTCAGTAATCCACTGGTTAGCATGTAATCGTGTTTTGTTGTGGATGGGGTGTTTCACTTCATTTTGATCGAGGTGGAGAATAATTAAGATAAGAGTTTGAAGACCTTCTAAGAGCCCGTCGTATCATATCACAATGGACTCCACCTGAAACACCTCAACATAATGGTATATCAGAAAGAAGGAATGCACATTGTTAGATATGGTGCAATCAATGATGAGTTTGAGAACTTCTGACTACCTTCTGGGATTTTTCTTTTGAAACTTCCACATTTACACTAAAAAGAGTGCCATCTAAATCAATTTAATAGACAACATATGAGATATGGTATGGGAAGCATTCAAATGTGTCTTTTATAAAGATTTAGGGTTGTGAAGCTTATGTGAGAAAGTAGTTTCCCGAAAAGCTTGGACCCAAATATGAATAATGCTATTTTGTTGGATATCCTAAGGAAACCAAAGGATGTTAATTTATTCCCTATCTAAAACAAAGTATTTGTTTCCAGAGATGTTGCATTCCTAGAAAAAGAGTTTATTTCCAAAGGAAGCAGTGGAAGGAAAGTTGAACTCAAAGAGGTTTGAGGCTAACAAAAAAACATTGAACCAGTAGATGTATAAGAGGAACAAGGAGAATCACAAGTCATTCTGGAATCTCAAATTCCTCAAGAACACAAACCTTGTAGATCTAGTAGGACATGTCTTGAACCTAAAAGATTGGTTATCTTATAACTCAGGAAGGAAGTGAGTTGGTCATAGACAATGAGCCAACAACCTATCTAGAATATACTAAGGGACTAGAGTCTAAGAAATGGCTTGAGGCCATGAGATCTGAGATGTATTCCATGTAATCCAACAAAGTATGGACCTTGGTGGATCCACTTGAAGGGGTAAAACCCATAGGGTGCAAATGGGTCTTAAAGAAGAAGATGGACTGGGATGGTAAAGTACAAACCTATAAGGGAAGATTGGTTGTAAAGGGTTTCAGACAAGTTCAAGGTGTTGACTATGACAAAACCTTTTCTCTAGTTTCCATGGTAATTCCATCAAGATCATGCTTCCCATTGCATCTTATCATGACTAAGAGATTTGGTAGATGAACGTTAAAACCACATATCTTAGTGGGAATCTTATTGAGGATATGTACATGACACAACCTGGGGGTTTTATAAATCCAAAGGATGAAAATAAGTCTGTAAGATACAAACATCGATCTGTGGATTGAAGCAAGCATCTCAGAGCTAGAATCTTGTATTTGATGAAATAGTCAAAGAGTTTGGCTTTAGTCAAAATGAAGATGAGCCTTGTGTGTACAAGAAGGTTAGTGGAGCAAGATTGTTTCCCTCATATTGTATGTAGATTATATACTATTAATAGGGAATGACAAACCTACTTTACTGATGGTAAAAACCTAGCTTGGAAATACATTTTCCATGAAAGACTTGAGTGAAGCATCCTACATTTTAGGAATCAAGATCTATAAAGATAGATCTAGAAGGATTCTTGGACTAAGTTAGAGCACATACATTGATAAAGTGTTGAAGATGTTCAACATGGAGGACTCAAAGAGAGGAAACCTTCCCATGTCACATGGAATTGTCATCTCTAGAGCATGCTGCCCTAGTTCTTGTGAAGAAAGGGAGTGCATGAGCAATACTCCATATGCATCATCATTTTCATCTATCATGTACACAATTTTATGTACTTGTCTTGATGTCTCATATGCCTTGAGAATTACGAGAAAATATCAGTATGATCCAGGTGATGCTCACTAGATATCTATGAAGAACATCCTTAAGTACTTGAGAAGAACTAAAGATCAATTCCTTATGTATGGTAGAAAGGAAGAGTTGGTGGTAAAGGGTTACATTGATGCGATCTTATAAACTGACAAAGATGATTATCGATCACAAACAAGATTTTTGTTTTTCCTAAAAAATGGAGTTGTAAGTTGGAAGAGTTCCAAAAAAGAGAGAGTTGTAGATTCTAGAATAGAGGTTGAATATATTGTTGTATCAAATGCAGCAAAGGAGGTTGTCTGGATCAAGAAGTTCTACTCAAAACTTGGGGTTGTTCCAAGCATCATCGATGCAGTTGAGATATATTTTAATAACAATGGGACTATTACACTAGCTAAGGAACTCAGATCACATCAACGTTTCAAGCATATACAAAGACGTTTCCATCTCATATGAGAGATCTTATAATGAGGAGATGTGAAGAGTTGTAGAATACCAAATGAGAATAATGTTTCTGACCCCTTGACAAAGGCACTTTCACAACGGAAGCATGATGGTCATGTCAGATCACTTGGAATGAGATTCATGGGCGACTGGCTCTAATTGAAAGTGGGAAACTGTTGGTATGTATACCCAGAGAGTCAATCCTATGATGATTGTAATGGCATAACTTGTAAATGATTTGATTAATAACAAAGGAAATCTTCCAACTTATCATGTTCTATTCATTTATGAATTAATGAAGTAGAATTATAAATGTCTAAAAGATGATATTACTCAATGACACATATCTTTAGGTTGATGACCTGAACAATGAGATCATACGAATGTCAAGATTATATACATTCTTATTATGTCCTCAGTAGGATGTTATTGTGGAAGGAATATAGATAACGATAACGCTAAGGACTAGAGTGTGCATTGGTTGATGATATAATTTGACCAGTCATGATATGTAATATCAAACCAAACACATAGGTACTTGTTAGCGAACATTTTAACAGACAAACCCACCATAAGAGTGATACATAGAAATCATATTTGGTAGTCAGAATCATCTCTTATAGTACTAGTGGTGATTGTGGTTCTTAGAACTGAAGGCACTATACTCATCACATGTCATTCAATGTATTTTAACATCATCCCATCGTGACCTTGAATAAGGGTTGCCATAAAGGTGATGATCGGATGCACTGTAACACATGGGGATGAATGTGAGTGATGTAGATGGGATTTGTCTCTCCTAATTGAATATGATATCCTGACCAACTGATTTGAGAGATTGAGAAAAGCATGGCCATGCAATCATGAGTTAATATGTGATATTAAGCTTACTATATCTCGATCAGTCTGCTCTAGTTCAAGGAACATAGATTGAATGTTGAAGAGGATGACTATTCCATACCTTGAGTTCAATCTTGATATCAGTGACAAAGGAACTATACAAACACTGTAACACCAATCATAGATTGTAGATTGAATTTGTTCTCCAACTTTCCATTTACTTGGGTAGCAATGATGTTTTGATAGATACGACTCTTTTCTTGTGATGCCATAAAATTGTTATGTACATTCACTGCCAACGTAAATTGGAACCTATAGGTCAAACACATAGGATACAACTAGAAGAGGAGTTTAATCATGAATGACAATTAAATTTATTACTAAAGTATTTAGGTATATGATTTAAACATCAATTGACTATTTGGACTCCCAATTGACCGGTTCAGGTGTTGAACCAACCAGTTGGAGTGTCAGGTTGATTGGATATTGCATTAGCTAAATTCTGGATGAGACGGGGTGTGAACTGACTGGTTCACTTAGTAAACTAATCAATTCATGGTTTCGACTCGACCGTCTCATGGGATGAGACACCCAGTTTATGGAGCAATTCGATTACATCAAGGATTAGGGTTGACATCATGTTGTGCATTAATTGGTTTAAAATTTCCAATACAATTGCAATTGGGAAACATGAAGAAATGACTAGTTCACTGGGTGAACCGATTGACTCACATGCCAACCGACTGGTTCACCCACAAACTGACCATTTCACCTGTCACTGATTGTAAATTTTCTTGAGATTCCAGTCTCTTCCACTTCTACACGTATTAGGAATGTGACCCTAACCCTCCTATGAATAGAGGGGTAATGGGGGCTTCTCAGGCACATCAACTGCCTCTGATAATTATTTGTCTTCTCTAGTTGTGGTAGTTGAGAAAGCCCGAGCATGTCCTACCCGATAAAGGGAGGAATATCAAGGGAAAACAATAGTGATAGAGCAAGTTGATGACTAGTACACCAATGGGAGGGACAACTCCTTCATGTATGTTCTACTAGAACATCAGTAGTTCTAGGTTCTCCATGTGGATATATCTAGAGGCATGGAGCTTTTCCCGCTAGGTGGACAACATAATTCTACTATTCGTGGTGGAGACCAGGAGATGCTACATACGTTGTTCAAGTGCAACTAGAAGAAAGATATACATCTACAACAAGGACATTGTCTCTGGTCTTTCTACAAGACCAAGTATATCCTCAAAACCATCCTTTCCATTATATAGTTGTTGACATGATCTGCTGGTTTAATGGGGAATATGATAGTAAATTTTTTGTTTCCACTATCTATCTGATGCCATATTTCCCTACAGTTATTCTTATACTAGCTTCTAAAATGACAAAAAATAAATAATGATCACGATCTAAAATCTATGTTTGTCTTTAGAACAAGAGATGTAAGTAGTAAAGGTTTTGAACGATAAACCATTATTTAAATTCTACAATAGAAGCTGAGTATCCTAGTGTTATCAAATAGGAATGGATTTTTATGGATCTAGAAGTTCATATACATGAACTTATAGGATGTTCAAACCATTGATGACATAGTAGAAATACTATGACAACAATGGAGCTATTGGTTAGTCAAGGAATGTCAGATAGCATACTATGGAAATTCTATCTCATAAGAGAGATTGTATAGAGATAAGTCAAAAGCATGCTAGATTTAGCTAAGGCCAGCTTTGGAGAAACTTGGCTTACCTTGGAAGGAGTTGAATCCATCTTGGACTAGCTCAATTTGAATAGGAGTGAGCTCAACATTACACAAACTAAATGCAATTGTTGCTAACCCACTGGATTAGCACTCTCACAGTAGAAACATGATTGAAATGTTCATAATCATTAATAATAAGATTTGTGGGTGATAGTCTAAGTGCAAGTGGGAGTCTGTTGGTATGTATGCCCAGAGAGCCAATCATATGATGATTGAGATGGTATATTTGATAAATGATTTTATTAATAATAAAGACAATCTTCTAATGTATTCTATTTCAATCAGTTATGAGATAACAATATAACATAATGAATGTCTAAAGAATAGCATTACTCAATGACGTATGTCTTCGAGTTGATGACCTAAATAATAAGATCATAAATATGTCAAGATTATGTACATTGTTGTTATGTCCCTAGTCGGATATTAGTGTGGAAGGCTGACAGACAACAAAGACACATTACACTGGAGTGTGTGTTGGTTGATGACAAAATCTCATCAGTCATAATATGTGATAATCAAACCAAACACATAGATACTGGTTAGAGAATATTGTATCAAACAGACCCACCTTGACAGTGACACTTGGAAACCATGATTGGTATTTAGAATCATATCTCACAGTGATAGTGGTCATTGTGGTTCTTAGACCTAAAGTCATTACACTCATCACCTATTGTTTGATGTACTTTGACATTGTCCACCGTGACCTTGAATAAGTTTTACCATAAAGGTGGTGCTTGGGTGCATTCTGACACATGGGAATGACTCTGAGTGATGTAGATTAGATCTGTCCCTCCTACTGGAGTTTGATATCTTGACCACTTGATAAGAAATACTGAGAAAAGAATACGCATGCACATGTGAATTGATATATGATATTCAGGTCACATGTATCTTAGACAGTTTGCTTTAGTTTAAGAAACATAGATTTAATGTTGGGAGAATGACAATTCCATGCTTTGAGTTCCATCCGGATATCAGGGACAAAGGACTTATACAATCACTATAACACCAAATATATATTATAGGTTGAACTTGTTCTCCAACTTTCCTAGTTACATGGTTAGCATTGATGTGTTTCCAAATACCGCTCATTGCTTGTAATGTCATAAATTATTTTTGGTCATTCATTACCAACATGACTTGGAATTTATAGGGCCAAACACATAGGATACACTTGGAATAGGATTTCATTCATGGATGTAGTTTAAACTTGATTAGTAAAGAGTTAGGTAGTCATTTTAAACAAAATTGGTTGAATGTGGACTGACTAAATTGTGAGCTGACCAGATCAAGTGTTTAATGGATCGTTTCAATGTATTAGGTCAACAAAACCAATATTGACAATTTGGTCCATGAACCCACGGTTCAAGAAGTGAACTGATCGGCTTAGGTCCATGAACCGACTAACTCTGGTTATGAACTGACCGACTGGTGGATCAATTCGATTGATTCAAGAATTAGTGTTGACTTCATGTTGTGCATTAAATTGTATATCAACTGTCATTAAAATTGTGTTTGGGAGACATGATGAAGGATCGGTTAAAGGGTTGAACCGATTGGCTCACATGCCAACTGTTCACTTCACCCATGAACCGATCATTTTGCCACTCACAAGATATGAAGATTCATGAAATTTTGTTCCCTCTGACTCCTGCTTAGACTGTGAACCCTGACCCTCCTATAAGTAGAGTGGTACTGGGGGCTTCTCAGACATCATCAATTGCCATTGAAAATTGTTGTCTTCTCTGGTTGTGGTAACTGAGAGGGCCCGAGTAAGTCCTATTTGATACATGGAGGGATAGAAAGGGAGAAAAATTGTGGGAGAGAAAGTTGGTGCTAGTACACCAACTAAAAGGGACAACTCCTTGTTGTCTATTGTTCTAGAATGATAAGAGTTCCCAGTGGTTCGTGTAGACTACTATAGAGGCGAGGAGGCTATTGCCTACCGCTAGGAGTACAAGGTCAAGCTGTTGTCTGTGGTGATCAACTAGGAGATGATGTAGATGTTGTCTGGGTGCAACTTGAAGAAGGCTACATACTGCATTGAGGGAATTGTCACTGGACTTACTCTAGGACCAGATATTACCTCAAAACCATCGTTCCCATTGTATAGTTATTGACACTATCATCTGTTCAAGGGGATTATGGAAGTTAAATTTTTATTTCCACTACCTACTCTGATGCCAAAGTTCCCTACAGTGTATAATTGAATATGCACATTAATTGATTTTAATATTCACATCATATACAATAAAATAACTTCGATCACATCGACTTAGATCCCTGATACACTGTAAATTTTACCTGGCTCTGATACCATTCTAGGAATATAAAGACAATAAAGAAGGCAACAGAAACAATTTTTTGTCCCTATTCCTTTACCACCAGATCACGTCATCAATGATGTGTCTAGAAAAGAGGGTAGCAAGAGGTATACCTGATCTTGGAGCAAGTACAAAGACTACTCTTACTCAGTGATGTGCACTGTTCAAAAGATGCACTCGGAACACTGGTGACGAAAACCTCCTGGTACAACACCACAGACAGTTGTGTTTATTGTCCTCCTACCGTAACGACAATGGTCTCCATGCCTCTACATAGTCCATGCGAACCACCGGGAACTCCATGTTGTGCTACTAGAGCAAACAAGAAGCAATTTTTTCTTTGAACCTCAATGTGCTAGCATTGACTTTCTCTCCCTTGCTATATGTCCCTTGTTGTGACAACCCCAATTTCAACATACTTTCCATAGTGACATTCACAGATATGCGTGCACTCATATCTATAGATGTCAAAAGGAAAAATATAAGAGATTAATGTAATCAACTAAAATCAGAGATTGAGCCAAGATCAAAGTCCACATCATCTCATAAAGCCACACAAACATTCATTCATATGGATAAAATAAAGTCAATACATAAGGAGAGAAAATATTATTTTAGATAAAGATAACATTATTACATAGGATCTCAGTCATCCTCAACATCAACTAGGAAAATAAACTAACATCTAGCAAGAATGATATAAGACGAAAAAATTCTATCTAATATATCCTCCATGCTTATTAATTTATGCCTTCATGTACTTTGAGTATGCATTTCACTTTGTTTGTCAATTGTTCCTTGCACCTAGAAAATACGAGAAACAAAAACATCAACAAAGTTGGTACATGGTAAAAAATTACACTAATAAGGTTGCATAAAGGAAAATATTTGAAAAAGAAGAAAAGAAAGATGAAACCATTTCTTAAGGCAAAAATCAGGTAAACATCCTTTTTATTACATTCATTTTGATGTGGTTGTACTACACATCTTTGCACTTGACTTACATATAGTGCGGGAAATATAATATCATCATACATCTAAAATGGGCCCAAGAATCATACATCCATGTTAGGCAATGTACATCCACACTAGGCTATGTGCTCTAGTAGCTACAACCCATCATAATCATTTATGTTATATTAGATTTTGGCGAAGAATAACTCATACTAGTTCAACCAAGCAATCATATCCAAATATGAGCATTCAAGATACTACATATCATAGGAAACCAAGAAATCTAGTCTTATACTTATAAGACCACATACCTGCTTGTTTAGATCAGATATGAAAATATTTAGAATCAATCAAGAAATAAGTCACCCTACAAGGAAAGCAAGGGTACAACATTACTATTGGTCCATGTGACCAAGACTAAGATATATTCTTAGTTATTATTCCTTTCATGTTATCTTATTCAGATCAGGGATTTTACATATTTTAATTGGGTTTTGAGATATTATCAGATCTAATCCATCATAAAAATAGTTTGATTAAAAGATAGTATTTAATTAATCAAATAGAAGATTTTCACAATCTATGCTTTCTAGGATGGTTAGATAAAAAGGAAAGCAACTCTTACGATATTAATGATTTCATAAGATCAGGGTTCAAATCAAAGTTCAGGACCATTCATGATCACTAATCATCATCTAATAATATTAGATTTGATATAAAGATGTACATTTAATTACATGTAGAGAGAGAAGACTAGATTTAGGGTTTCTTCTAATCATTTCATCATTTATCAACTTATACTAGTGTTTTGAGTTATTTAGTAAACATGTATTCATCTAGGGTTAAATATATTTTAGAAAGGCGTATATCATCAAGACAAGCCATTATTATTAATTAATTGTAATTAAGGAGGTCATTTAATATTTAGACAACTATTTTTGAAATAGGAAACAGATCTAGGTCCTTATAACATTTTATTTGGATAGCGAATATTTTTATGATCAAAATGGTATATATGTTCAATATTTTCTGATAATCCTAGCATTTACTAAGATTTTCCTAAGATAATCCATTTCTTGGATAAAAGAAAATAAAAAGAGAGAATTTTTACTTTGATCAACAGTCAGATCCGATTAGATCAAAGTCTCTCGCTGATTCCATGATTTGCAAGGAAAGGATCAGGTGGCTGATTTGGCATTCGGGGGTTGGTCCACCTAGGTGACACGTCCTCCTCCTCTTCTCTTTGCTTGCGCGCGAGCAGGCTTCCTGGGCAGCTCCGGTGAGATTTCTCTCACTCCTTGGTGGAATTGGAGAGCAGATAAGATGTCAGTCGCATTCGTGAGCTTGTGCAGAATCCGGATAGCCCACCGATGCATCGTGGCTCCCTATGGAGTAGAGTGCCACCGGGCGGGTGGAGCAGGTCGCCGATGTGCTAGGGTCCTTAGGGGCGCAGGGCGTTGGAGCAGACGGGAAATGACCAGGAAGCGCCCTTGGACCGAGGTGAAATTGATGGCGGGGAATAATTTATGGGGCGAGGTCAGTGGTGGTGTCACCGAGGTTGTGTAGCAACAGAGGGAAGGTCGACTTGGAGGAGGTGCTTAGAGATTAGTCGCTTCAAATTGAGTTGAGTGACAGTCTAAGGGGGGTCTGGCAGAGCTTAGGGAGGTCTTAAATAGAGTTTTGATGGCGAGGGAAGGGAAGCCCTAAATGGCGCCTCCGCTGCCAAGAGAGGGGAGAGGAATCAGGGGTTCATTCTATCAATTCTGAGGATGGGGGAGGTCAATCTGGGGCTTGGTGAGTTTGTCACTGAGTTTAGGAGATATTTGTTGGGTTCAAAATTCGAAAGGGGACGTGAGGTGGTGAGGTAGGTCGAGCCTCATCTCCTGCTACCTCCCTGCCCTTTACGGGAGGTAGGAGACAAGGTCTCCTCTATTAGATCAGGGCTTGATCTGCGAATCGCCCGATCTGACGGCTAGGAGGGGGGCCGAGATAGCATAGGCAGCGTGACATCTCAAATGATCAAATAAAGCAAGAACTTAGGTCTTAGGTCTAAATAGCAAGGAAAATAATGCACCAAATTAAATTGGTCATAACTCCCAATTGGTAGATCCAAAAGAAATAAAATTTTAGGATTATCTTAATGATGTTCCCATTTAGCCATGGTACAAATTTGGAGTCAAAATTTGATTGTTGACTATGTCAATTGACTAAAGTCATAATGCTTGTATTGTTGACTTTATGTGATATTATGAATGGTCTTAAGTGAAATTGATAATCAATTTAGTGAGGGAAATGATTGAGGGCATAATTGGAATAATCAAAATTGTAGGATAGAGAAAAATAATAATATATGTATATAGGAAAAACTCACTATGTCACATTCTCCCCTCCTTTTAACAATTTTGACCCCAAAATTCATGCAGCCTGAAAAAGATGGGGATATTTCTTCTCGACCTCGGTCTTTAGTTCCCAAGTGGCATTGATTTCATCATGGTGGCTCCAGAGAACTTTCAACAAATCTATATGCCGATTACTGCGATGCTCCTTTGACTTGAAGTCAAGAATTCTGACTGGGGACTCAGCATATGACAGATCATCCTTCAACTCGAGAGGCTCATGATTCAGAATGTGACTGGGGTCCTTGACATAGGGCTTCATATTAGACACGTGAAACACATTATGCATGGCACTATATTGAGGTGGCAAAGCAAGACGATAGGCACATTCTCCAACCCTTTCAAGGATCTTGAAGGGTCCCACATAACGAGGACTGAGATTTCCCCTATTCTTGGCCAAAGCTCGAATAGGTCAGATCTTCATAAAGACATGATCACCTTCCTTGAACTGACGTTCTTGTCAGTGAGTATCTACATACGATTTCTACCTATCATGTGCTCCCTTCATTCTCTGCCTAATCAGTGCAACTTTATCTGCATACAGCTGCATCTCCTCAGATTTCATCAAGGTGTGATCTCTGATGTCGTCCCAATGTAATGGAGATCTGCACGGTCGACCATAGAGAGCTTCATATGGTGGCATCCCAATACTCACCTGATAGCTATTATTATAGGAGAACTCAGCCAAAGGTAGGTAATGGTCCCACGAGCCTTCCCAGTAAAGCACACAAGCTCGTAGAAGATCCTCCAGAATCTACATTGTTCGTTCTGACTATCCATCTGTCTACGGATGATAAGTTGTACTGAAGTTCAACTTAGTGCCCAATTCTTCTTGAACTTGTTTCCATAGCTTTGAAGTGAACTTTGGGTCCCAGTCTGAGACAATGGAGGCTGGAACTCCATGTAGACGTACAATCTCCCATATGTAGAGGTCGGCCAGCTCAGACACTTTCACAGTGGTTTTCATATGGAGGAAATGAGATGACTTGGTGAGACGATCCACTATGATCCATGCAGCGTCGTATCCCTTCCTGGTCCTGGGTAATCCCACCACAAAGTCCATGGTGATGTGTTCCCATTTCCATTCTAGAATCTCAAGGGGTTGTAGTAGACCGCCTGGTCTCTGATGTTCGACCTTGATCCTTTGACATGTCAAACACCTGGAAACGAAATTGGCAATATCACGCTTCATGCCTCTCCACCAAAACTAACGTTGTAGGTCCTTGTACATCTTCGTTGTGCCAGGATGAATGGTGTACTTGGACCTGTGTGCCTCAGAAAGAATGTTTGTCTTTTCAGCTGACTGTTCAGGAACCTATATACGGTTCTTATATTGAAGACCACCATCAAGACCCACAAACAGATGTGTATGAGGTTTAGCTAGGAGAGAGGAGAGCTTTGCAAGCTCGGGACTAGCTTTTTTGTGCTTCCTGAAGTTCAAAATGCAGGTTGGATGTGATAGAGATGTTATTGACATGCATACAATCAGCCAGGAATTGTGGTCTCCATCTTGCTAGGTCCTCCATGTTCCTCCATTCGGGTACAGACAGATATGCACACATAGCTCTTTTCCTACTAAGAGCATATGCAACTACATTGGCCTTTCCTGGATGGTATCCAATGGTGAAGTCATAGTCCTTCAGGTACTCAATCCACCATCGTTGCCGCATATTCAGATCCTTCTGCGTTAGAATGTACTTAAGGCTTTTGTAGTTGGTGAAGATATCAAACGTTGCCTCGTACAAGTAGTGCCTCTAGATTTTGAGAGCATGGATGATAGCAGCTAACTCCAAATCATGCATAGGATAATTCAACTCATTAGGTTTCAGTTGTCTAGAAGAGAAGGCCAATACTTTCCCGTTCTGCTGTAGGACACACCCTAGTCCATGTCGGGAAGCATCAGTGAATATCACAAATCCTTCATTGCCAGATGGTAGAACAAGGACAGGTGCTGATGTCAACTTCTTCTTGAGCTCTTGGAAGCTAGACTCATAAGCAGCTGACCAGATGAAATGCTCGTCCTTCCGAGTCAGCTTGGTCAGAGGAAGTGCGACTTTGGAAAAGTTTGGGATGAAACGATGATAATATCCGGCCAGACCCAAGAAACTAGATTTTGGAAGGATTCTGGGGAGGTTGCAAATCAAGTATAGCAGAGACTTTGGCGGGATCGACAGATATATTATCGCCAGAGATGACATGACTTTGTCAATCCAGAATTCACATTTAGAAAGATTACCATAGAATTTCTGGGCTCGAAGAATCTCAAGGACAGACTTCAAATGGTCTCGATGTTTCTCCATAGAATCAGAATAGATCCGAATATCATCAATGAAGACGACCACAAAATCATCAAGATAAGGTTGGAAGACTTTGTTCATCAAGTTTATGAATACACCAGGTGTGTTGGTCAACCCAAACGGCATCACCACAAATTTGTAGTGCCTATAACGAGTTCGAAAAGCTGTCTTAGATATATCTGGATCCTTGACCTTAAGTTGATGGTATCCAGAATGAAGATCAATATTTTTAGAAGACTTTGGCAGTACAAAGTTAATCAAAGAGGTCATCAATATGAGGGAGAGGATACTTGTTTTTAATGGTAGCTTGGTTCAACATGCGACATTCAATACACATTCACATTGAACCATCTTTCTTTTTAACAAAAAGAACAAGTGCACCCCAAGGGGAAATGCTAGGGCAAATAAAACCCTTATCAAGAAGTTCTTAAAATTGTTTCTTCAACTCCATAAGCTCAGCAGGTGCCATCCTATACGGTGCCCTAGAAATCAGAGTGGTTCTAGGAGGAAAGTCTATGGAGAACTCAATGTCTCTCTTTGGAGGAAGCCCAAGAAGATCCTCCAGAAATACGTCAAGGAAATCACGTACCACCTTCAGTCTTTCTACATATCCATTGTCAGGACTGGTCTCTGAGATGAATGCAAGGAAGACTTTACATCCTTTAGATATGAGCTTTTTATCTTTAAGAGAGGAAATTATTACATTATTATAGAATCTGTTTCCTCTAGGAATCACCACAGGACAAAAATGAGGTTGAGAGAGAACTACATCTTGTTTCTATAGTCAATCTGAGCATGATACTTGTATAGCCAATCCATACCACGTATAATATCAAACTCTTCCATAGATAAGAGGATGAATTCAAAGGGCATGTCATGGTTTTCGAATTTTAGAGGGAGGACATCAGTTTTCTGTAATGTAGTGAATATTTTTCTACTAGGAGTTGACACATCTAGAATATAACCCAAGTCCCTTATATGTAAGTGCAACATTGAGGCCAGATTTTGAGAGATGAAAGTATTTGTGGATCCAGAGGCAAACAATGCTTTAACAGGATTTCCATTCAAGAAAACAATGCCTACACATGATAATTATATTTTAAATAATTGAAGGCATTGAATGAGATATTAGATATATGAAAAATATTTAAGGTTACCTTCGACAAGCTAGTTCAGATTTTCCCTAGCCTCTTTTGCTGTTGCTACAAACACCCTAGCATTGCAGTGTCCCTGAGGGGGTGGAGCACCTGCTGGAGGTTTGCCAAGGATAGACACATTGGGGTACTTGGCAAGGAAATGTCCCTCCTTCTTGTAGTTGTAGCAGACCGACTTGGTGTAGTGACAAGGTCCATCATGTCCTCATCTACAAGTCTTGCATTTGTTGTCGTAATCCATCAACTTGCTGTTCTCCTGTCCTTTCTTCCCTGAACCTCCTCCTTTTCCTGATCCTTTATTATGGCCGGGGTGGAGCTTCTTGAACTTCTCTTCCTCAGTGGTGGTCAACCCTAAATATCCCATACTAGAAGGCTTCTGCAATCCCTGCTCCCTTTCCTACTTAAGGGACATGTCTAGGGCTTCATAAATGTTTTGGGGACGAGAGGCTATAACTAGGGTTTTCAGGTGTGCGAAGAGGCAGTCTACATAATGCTCAATGAGGCGGTCCTCAGTCCGGATAGGGGCATAGAATTCCAGAAGCCTAAACTTCCAGGTATAATCGGCCACTGAGAGACTGCCCTGCCTAAGCTTCATGTACATCTTCTCTTTCCTCTTCCTCTCAGCTATGGGCATGAAATGGTCGGTGAAGAGGGTCTTGAAGGATTCCCACCCTAAGTCATGTACTTCCTCTCCCCGGTTCCCACCATAGTTCTCCCACCAGATCTTCGCCCCTCCCTTAAGCAGATGGGTGGTGAATTTGACCTTATTTTCCTCGGTTACTTCTAGGGTACGGAAGGCATTATCTACGGAAAGGATCCAAGCCTCAGCCTTATCCATGACTTCAGTTTGGTCTCCCCCCCAAAAGGTGTTAGGGTTAAGTTTGATAAAATCTATCACTGTCACTTCCTTTTTCCTAGAAGAGTTGGGTTCAGGGGTTTCTTTTGTGGCAACGATCTCCATGAAGTCTAGTAGGATTTTCTTTTGTTCCTCCCACCTTTCTTTGGCCGCAGTTTCAGGATCAGGTACTTCACATGTTTCAAGCTCTTTTCTCTTCCTAGAGGATGATTCCTCCGAGGCCTTTGAATTGTGAGTTTTTGGAGGCATCCTAAAATTAATGGATCATATTAGATTTTTTTTCTCATTTATCATATATTTATCATTATTATTTTCATTCATCATTTTCCTTCTCTCTTTCCCTTTTTTTGAATTTCATTATTCTCCTTTATTAATTATTAATGACCTTAATGTCATGATGAGTGGAGGATACCCTAAATGCTTATCAGTCGATCCTTAGGACTTTCGAAATAGAGAGACTCCTTCCTAACCTTATAATAGAGGTAAGAGGGAACATTTATTTTAAAACATAGATGAGAGGGAAATTTTTTCCTATAGAAGAGATGAGAGGAAAAAAATATATAGATGAGAAGGTTCCTAAATTAAGGTACGCCCAAGAATAGTGGACACTTAGGGTACCATCCAGGTAGACTTATACTACCATAAAGGTAGCCTCGTGATTGCCAAGATAAGTGGCTCAGAGACTTTAGTCAGACCCATGGCAGATGATATCCTAGACACCTCCACCCTTCACATCCTTAACTCAAGGACTACCCTAGACTCAAATAGGGTGAATAAAGTTCATGTGACTTGATGTGTGAACATTGGCTCTGATACCAACTGTGACGATCCCAATTTCTATATACTTTCCATAGTGACATTCACAGATATGTGTGCACTCATATCTATATATGTCAAAAGGGAAAATATAAGAGATTAATGTAATCAACTAAAATCAGAGATTGAGCCAAGATCAAAGTCCACATCATCTCATAAAGCCACACAAACATTCATTCATATGGATAAAATAAAGTCATTACATAAGGAGAGAAAATATTGTTTTAGAGAAAGATAACATTATTACATAAGATCTCAATCATCCTCAACATCAACTAGGAAAATAAACTAACGTCTAGAAAGAATGAGATAAGAGGAAAAGATATATCTAACATATACTCCATGCTTATTAATTTATGCCTTCAGGTACTTTGAACATGCATTTCACTTTGTTTGTCAATTATTCCTTGCACCTAGAAAATATGAGAAATAAAAACATCAACAAAGTTGGTACGTGGTAAAAAATTACACTAATAAGGTTGCATAAAGGAAAATATTTGAAAAAGAAGAAAAGAGAGATGAAATCATTTCTTAAGGTGAAAATCAAGTAAACATCCTTTTTATTACATTAATTTTGATGTGGTTGTACTACACATCTTTGCACTTGACTTACATCTAGTGTGGGCAATATAATATCATCATACATCTAACATGGGCCCAAGAATCATACATCTGTGTTAGGCAACATACATCCACACTAGGCTATGTGCTCTAGTAGCTACAACCCATCATAATCATTTATGTTATATTAGATTTTGACGAAGAATAACTCATACTAGTTCAACCAAGCAATCATATTCAAATATGAGCATTCAAGATACTACATATCATAGGCAACCAAGAAATCTAGTCTTATACTTATAAGACCACATACCTTCTTGTTTAGATCAAATATCCAAAGATTTAGAATCAATCAAGAAATAAGTCACCCTGCAAGGAAAGCAAGGGTACAACATTACTATTGGTCCATGTGACCAAGACTAAGATATATTCTTCGTTATTATTCCTTTCATGTTATCTTATTCAGATCAGGGATTTTACATATTTTAATTAGGTTTTGAGATATTATCAGATCTAATCCATCATAAAAATAGTTTGATTAAAAGATAGTATTTAATTAATCAAATAGAAGATTTTCATAATCTAGGGTTTCTAGGATGGTCGGATAAAAAGGAAAGAAACACTTAGGATATTAATGATTTCATAAGATCAGGGTTCAAGTCAGAGTTCAGGACCATTCATGATCACTAATCATCATCTAATAATATTAGATTTGATATAAAGATGTACATTTAATTACATGTAGAGAGAGAAGACTAGATTTAGGGTTTCTTCAAATCATTTCATCCTTTATCAACTTAGACTAGTGTTTTGAGTTATTTAGTAAAAAAGGGTTTCATCTAGGGTTAAATACATTTTAGAAAGTCATATATCATCAATAAAAGTCATTATTAATAATTAATTATAATTAAGGAGGTCATTTAGGATTTTAGAAACAATTTTTGAAATAGGAAACGGATCTAGGTCTTGATAACATTTTATTTGGAAAGAGAATATTTTTCTGATCAAAATGGTACATAGGTTCAATATTTTCTGATAATCCTAGCATATACTAGGATTTTCCTAAGATAATCCATTACTTAGACAAAAGAAAATAAAAAGAGAGAATTTTTACCTTGATAAACGGTCAGATCCGACTGGATCGATGGATCTCGTTGATTCCAAGATTTGCAAGGAAAGGATCAGGTGGCTGATTTGGCATTCGGGGTTGGTCCACCTAGGCAACATGTCCTCCTCTTCTCTTTGGTTGCACGTGAGCAGGTTGCCTAGGCAGCTCTGACAAGATTTCTCTCGCTCCTTGGTGGAGTTGGAGAGCAGATAAGACGTCGGTCACGTTCATGAGCTTGTGTCGAATCTAGATAGCCCATCAATGCATCATGGATCCCTGTGGAGTGGAGTGCCACCGGGTGGGTGGAGCAGATCGTCGGCGTGCTGGGGTCCTTAGGGGAACAGGGTGTTGGAGCAGATGGGAAATGACCGGGAAGCGCCCTTGGACTGAGGTGAAAGTGATGGTGGGGAATAATTTGTGGGGTGAGGTCGGTGGTGGTGTCACTGAGGCGGTGCAGTGATAGAGGGAAGGTCGACTTGGAGGAGGTGCTCGGAGATTAGTCGCTTCGAATTGAGTTGAGTGGGAGTCTAAGGGGGGTCTGGCGGAGCTTAGGGAGGTCTTAAATAGAGTTTTGGGGGTGAGGGCAGGGAGGCCCTAAATGGCGCCGCTGCTGCCAGGAGAAGGGAGAGGAATCGGGGGTCCATTCTCTCAATTCTGAGGATGGGGGAGGTCAAGCTGGGGCTTGACGAGTTCATCGTGGAGTTTAGGAGATATTTGTTGAGTTCAAAATTCGAAAGGGGGCGTGAGGTGGCGAGGTAGGCCGAGCCTCATCTCTTACTACCTCCCCACCCTTTGCGGGAGGTAGGAGACAAGGTTTCCTCTTTTAGATCAAGGCTTGATCCGCGGATCGCCCGATCTGACGACTAGGAGGGGGGGTGAGATATCATACGCAGCGTGACATCTCAAATGATCAAATAAAGCAAGAACTTAGGTCTTAGGTCTAAATAGAAAGGAAAAAAATGTGCCAAATTAAATTGGTCATAACTCCCAATTAATAGATCCAAAGGCAATAAAATTTTAGGGTTATCTTAATGATGTTTCCATGTATCCATGGTACAAAGTTGGAGTCAAAATTTGATTGTTGACTATGTCAATTGACTAAAGTCATAATGCTTGTATTATTGATTTTTTGTGATATTATGAATGGTCTTAAATGAAATTGATAATCAATTTAGTGAGGGAAATGCTTGAGGGCATAATTGGAATAATCAAAATTGTAGGAGAGAGAAAAATAATAATATATATAGGAAAAACTCACTCTGTCACACTTGTTATCTCTCTCTTTTGCGGGCAAGACTTGCTCGTGCTCTCATGTTACCATAATTGTCACAGATCAACAATTATCAAAGCTTATTATTGTCTCTCTTGAAAGACTTGAATTTTTCTCTATTTATAGGAGGGCCAGGGTCAGAGTTTCCTGATCAATTGGGAGTTGAAGAGACAAAATTTCATGAATTTTCTAGAAGTTGCAAACCATGAACATCTAGTTCACTACTAATCTGGTTGGTTCACATGTGAAACATTTGATTCAACACTTTAATCATTTGGTTCACATTATTTCCAATTTAAAAATATATTGGCTTTCAATATGATGATTAATGACACAACACGACATCAACATCAATCCTTGGGTCATACTAATCGTTCAACTGGTTGTTTCACACGTAAAATGGTCGATTCAAATTTTGAATTGTCTAGTTCACTTCTGAATCGGGCGGTTCAAATTCTAGTTCAACCAATGTACAATCGATGTTGTTTAAATTGAATTCCGAAACACTTTAGTAATCAAGTTAAACCATATTCATGAGTAAACTCATTTTTCAAGTGCATCCAATGCGTGTGACCCTATATGTCTCAAGTTACATTGGCAATGAAGGTCCATAACCAATTTATGGCATCTCAAGGAATGAGTTATATCTATCTACAAATAATTGCTACACAAGTAATTGGAAAATTAGAGAACAACTTCAACCTACAATTCTTGATCAAATTACTGTGATCGTATAGTTCATCTGTATCTGATATTCGGATTGAACTCAAGACATGGAGTTGTCATCCTCTTCAATATTCAATCTATGTTTCTGAAACTAGAGAAGACTATTGATGTAAAGAGTGGGACCCAATAGTGGGTCCACTCAATGGTACAAACATGAGCCATGAAATATTTAAGCAGCAGAAAACATAACTATTTACAAAGTTACAAAATATTTCCATGTACATAACTTTCGCACCTTAATGGTGGTACATAAAATAAAAAGGTTACATCTATATACACACAAGCCCATATGCATAGGGTAACAAAACTATCTCAAGCTATCCTTACTTTAACCAATGAGTTCATGATCATCCTGCGTCTCAGCCCTATAAAGCACCTACACCTAGGTGAACGGAACACCCAAAAAATAGGAAAATAAGATATGTATCAGCAAAAGCTGAGTATGTACATTAGAAAAATTAACGAATACATTATCTATTTCAAAAGTAAAGTAAGATGTTCCCATAAAAAAATGGGCCATTAAAGCTAGGTAAGTTTCAATGCGAAGTAACAAGAGAAGGAATTTCCAAAAGAATGAGGCATTATAAATAAATAATTATTATCACTATTCTTGCCATAATCAACAATCCAATCATATAAATATTTGCATGCCGATATATTTGACTAAAGTAACTAAGGTAGGGCCATGACACCACTGAGTTAATGACGTAAGTAAAATGGGTGGAAGTAGACCCACCCTGGGTCGAAGTCGACGCTCCTTTATATAAAAAGAGGTGGAAAGACGCACCCCTGGCAGAAGTAGACGCGCCCTATTGGTTACACATAAGCGTCTACGGTACTTAAACTATTCAAATTATCTAACATGCATAAATAGAGTGGCAAGATTCACTTTTCACAAAGGTACATGGCATAATTCAAGCATAATAGCAGGTGGGTTCATTGACCCAATCAAACATGATAATAGTAATTTCAAAAGAATACCAAAGTCCAATTGAGAGTATATGTTTGGTTCAACAAAGAGCAAATATTTCAAAAAGATGCCTCATTATGGGAAAATATAGTCATAGAATGCCCAGTTATAAATAGAGAGGAGTACATACCTAATCTTCATGGTTAACCCTATTTCTAGGGGTCCAATCACATTTTGTCCTTCTTGACCTAAAAGTATTTCATATACACATTCGTCCTCAACTATTAGTTCATAATTGAAAACCTAATATTGATTAATTAATGTGGATTTAGGATTAGTTATTATTTATAAAAATACCATTACCGGGAATGTTAGGGTTTACCAAGGCATAGCATTACCTATATAAATTGGTCATATACTCATACATAGATCTCAAAATGTATGAGTACAATCAATTGACCATTTCAGGATATAGTATAGTCATATATAGTCGAGCTAACCTATCATTTAGTGCCAAATCTTATCAAGATGTAAGTCGTCTACATTTATTATTACAAAAAGCACCCTTACATTTATTTCTCTCTCTTTCACCATTTACTCATAAGTCGGCCAACATAGTTAGATGCATTCGTTATATATGATTTCTTATTTTTGATTACCGTCAATTATGTAATTACTTGTATCTCTAATTTGGGTTTTCATTCCATGAAATTATTCTCATTGATATTCTCGAACACACCCATAATAAGACGATGAATCAATAAATCTTGATTATCATTATAGTCATGCTTTATCGAATGTCTGTCAAAGATTAGAGTTTGTAGGACTCAATACATAGGCCAACATATATCTACTTCTATAAAATAATAGGGTCAATCGATCATTCTAGATATGTGTGTACCCTAGATTCACATGGTTAATATTCCTCGACTGTATATATATATTTATATATATATATATATATATATATATATATATAGGGCAACGATCCAGTGAGAAACATATTTGGTGAGAGCATGAGAGGCATTTGAATAACTCTCCACATATATCAATTTTTCATAATCCAACCGTACAGATCACAAGTACACCTTAATATCTACCTTCCTATAAAATTTTATCACCATCCAATTTGTAGATCATTCACAACAACCAAATATTTTTCGACGCTCTATATTGAATTTCAGGCGGACCGTTGGATGTAAAAAGTGTATATCATACATATGGACATGTAAACAATGTCTGATTGCAATGATTTGTTGCGACAAGGTAAATGAAATGATGCTTTTTCCATCTATACGGTTGGATTTTAAAAAATAGTAACAAATTTGTAGTTATTCAAATGCCTCTCATGCTCTCACCGTAGGATGTTTCTCACTGGATCGCTACCCTATATATATATATATATATATATATATATATATATATATATATATATATATATATAATGATGTATCGTACGTAGGGAATGTATGATATAAAAAGAAAGAATGAGATCGTATCAAGTCTCTTTATAATAATCACTAAACTTGTCAGCCACCTCTTAACCATTTTTATTAACTTTCATACTTACATATAAATCAATACTCATATGTAGAATACTAAGTTAAAAGATTAATAATTAGGTTTACTATGCTAGTCACGATGCATACAACTTATTAGTTATTAACATGCATAAACCATGGTGTGTATACTACTGTATATTAGTAAGTCGATTACTTAAGTCTAGATGTATACTGAATGTGGATTTAACCGATCAAATCATCCTAACCATCATGTGAACATTGTTACTGTAAATAGATCATTATGTAGGGATGCCCAAGAGACATTGATTAACCATTGACAAGAAGAGGTACCTTACTTTGTTTAAGGTGAATGTTAGTCCTCAGACTCTCTGAATTATGAGTGGAGGTGGTTGTATAAGCAGTATACTCGTCTGAGCAACACTAGAAAAAGCAAGGTGACCTCGTCGTCATCTGCAGGTCATCCCAACAGATTGGAACTGCAGTCCGAACCAGGTCTATTAAGAGCTCAAAGATAGAGTGTGTCAGGTCTATAGCTTTGGGTACTGATCAGGGCTTTTGCAATTCGTCCTTGCAGGTGGCACTCTGTCGAGTAAGATCTCCAGATCTGCAGCCTAAACACCACTTGATCAGGGAGAGAGATCCGTGTTGCAAGAAGGCAGTAGGCACGGTGGAGCTGTGGTGCTTGATGGCGGCGAGAAGTTCCTCCAACAGGTCCATAATGATAGGTAGATGGCGATGGTGGGCGGCAATGAGCGAGATGGTTGTGCAGTTGGAGGTTGTACTCTTGACCATGACAGGTTTATCTAGATCTATAGGTCTGTGAAGGTTCGAGGCTACATCTTCCTTCTCAATAGCCATCGAAGGGAGGACAGAGAATTGGGGGTCGGTTCTAGATCGTAAGCAAATCGCACATCAAGGAAGGGATGAAGGTGAGGTTCGGGCCGGGCATTCAACAGGCTGCGGTGGTGGCGAGCTAGCGGCGGGGTTGGGAATGTCAGATAGTCATCTGTCAATCGGTGGTCTGCAGAACTGCATCACTGCCGAGCCTGGTGGTAATGATCTGAAGGATGGAAGTTTCATGGCAGTAGGTGGCCACTAGACAGATCACCGACGATCTTAAGTAGTGGTGGCAATAGGTCATGCCAGCCACGGTGGTCAGACGCAAGGAGAAAGGAGGGACGTCGTTGAGGCAGAGGGATGGTGAAGGATTTCGTGGCGGCTAGCGCACTGGAGGAGGAGATGCCGGCAGCTAGGGTCGGGTAGGCAGAGGAAGAAATAAGGAGAAGAAATAAGAAGAGGAAAAGGAACAGGGGAACGCCGCCGCCGGCTCCCTGCCATCGTGGTCTGCGGTTACAGTTCAAGAAGCGCAACCAGTAGAGAAAGAAACGTAGGGGCGGCGTTACAACATTTATAAATTGATCAATGAAAGTATTATATTAATTATAACTAGGTAGGTTAGGCCATTACTTTCTAAAGTAAAGAGAGGGAGCAAGCGTTGCCTAAGGAATCTGAAATTTCATAGTTTCGCTAATTGGACTATGCGGAAACCAAATTTGGAGTCAAAATTTTCCATTTGACATTTATTCGTGTACTTGCCACTTAAATGTTATGGATTCATTTTATATATTAATTTCTCCTATTCAATCACTTAGGATGCAATAATTTGTATCACCTCACATTATTTCATCATGTGGACATATAAAGATCCTAAACCACCAATTATATGTAACAACCATGAATTGATTTGTTTTTTACATGTAATCCTATAAATTGATTTGGTTATTTTATTATAGAATTTCCAATTTGAATATTGTTCGTATATTTGTGTGATATTCATTAACTCTAACTCTTCCTAATTTAATCTAATTTATGGTAGAGAAGGACTTAATAATATACCACCTAGAAACAGGCCAACAGAGGGAGGGTTAGCATAAAAAACTCAAATCGGGTATGTTGCAATTGAGATACATGTGATCTCAATATCACCTAATACTCACTTGAGTATGGCCATGCCTTTCACAGTCTTTCTTATCAAGTGGCC
The DNA here is from genome assembly GCA_963693085.1 of Alisma plantago-aquatica. Taxonomy (NCBI): domain Eukaryota; kingdom Viridiplantae; phylum Streptophyta; class Magnoliopsida; order Alismatales; family Alismataceae; genus Alisma; species Alisma plantago-aquatica. The sequence continues at coordinate 1,340,505,249 of OY856409.1, read as the reverse complement.
AGGATATCGTCTCTGATAGGAGGGACAAATCCCATCTACATCACTCACAGTCAATCCCCATGTGTCACAATGTAACAGGACATCACTTTTATGGCAACCCTTATTCAAGGTCATCTTGGATGGTGCTAAAATATATTAAACGACATGTGATGAGTGTAGTGACTTCAGGTCTAAGAATCACAATCACCACTATCACTATGAGGGATTATTCGGAGTACCATTCCATGGTCTCCATGTATCACTCTCAAGGTGGGTCTGTCCGATACACTTTTCTCTAACAAGTACCTATGTGCTTGGTTTGATATCACATATCATGACTAATGAGATTCTGTCATCAAATAACACATGTTCTATTTTTATATATTATTATTGTCTATTTTTCTTCCATAGTAACATCTGATTAGGGATATAACAAGAATGTATGTACTCTTATCATGTACATGATCTCGTTGTTCAGGTTTCAAACTGAAGACATATGTCATCGAGTAACATAATTTCTTTAGACATTTATTATTTACATCATTATCTTATAACTGAATAAAATAGAATAAATGGAATTGCCATTTTATTATTGTTTTAAATCAATTATAACATGCCTCATTACAATCATCACATGATTGGTTGTCTAGGCATACATACCAACAACCTCAAATATGCACGGACTATGAAACAATCGTCATATCACAAAAATTGGTATGTCACAATGAATGAATTACAAGAAACAAAATACTTATAGACTCATTTGCCTCTTAATTATAGATAACATATGTACAAAAGATATAGAGAGATGTTTTTGATATTACTTCAAGCATACATGCCTCCTAACAATTTTGATTTTGATAGTTTGAAGTAACATAGAGAGAGTTCAAGATAGTCCAAGCTCTCTCTTCTCTTTCTATTGGGACCATTGTGCATTGTCACCTTTATTTTGAATGAATGAAAAGAGAGGTCAAACTTACCCAATAAAGATCTAGAATGTTTAAGAAAGCAAAATTCACAACTGTGAGTCTTACTACTATTGAAAGGGAGTATCAAACACAATTAACAAACCTACATAACACTTTAAATGATGGATCTCCATGTAACAACAATTTAATCTGGTCAGTTACAAGTGGAGGCCTATACATGAACCAGGAAAATAGATGACATGAAAATCAAGATAGGCTTATATTAGTCTCCACATATTTTATATTAAAATGTATAAAATATGATTGGGGTTAGGATTTTTCAACCCAAAAAATGCTTAAATCTGAATACTATGCAACTAATATTGATACCACTTTTTATGGAAGGTTTTGAAATAAATTCACCTATGTAAAATGTAATTAGGTTGGGGCATGAAATTCTTATGACCATGATTATCCACTAGGATGTTTGAACAAGCTACTGATAATTTATTTTATGGTGATGAGGGTCTACAAGATAGATGATCTCCTTATGAGAATCAATTATATTTTTTAAAATATGAATAGACTTCAATTAATAAGGACAAGAAAGAATATGAGGTGATTGATGTATTAAGCCAAATAAATATTTGTGCGGGAAAAATCATTAATGAAAGTAAAAAGGAATTTTATCTTGTATAAACATTTTCGAAACCCACCTTAAGGATAATAGATGTGATATCCTTGATATGACAATCAAACAAAATCTTATGTGTTCCTTTCATGAAATCCATCTGGTGGAGGGGTTTGATGTAAGCTAGAGTGAGTCCAATTCATATATTAGAATTTTCCAAGTAAGTTCTATTTAGAAATAAATGGGTCTAGAAAATTTATTTCTAAAGGTGATGGTGTTTTAGGTAACATGGAAATATGCTTATTATATATTTCTAATAAGAAGGATTAACTATAAGGATCTAAATAGGTTGGATATGGTGGTTTCACTAGGGGACCAAAAATTAATGGAATATGGATAAGGAAAACCCATATGGACTAGAAAATTTATCTTGTCCCAACATTAAGGGAAAAAGGGATTATCACTAAATAAGTAAAAAGAAAATTAGGATTATCAATTTTGAAGAGGCATTGAAGGTCCTCCTATTAATAAAAGCATGATGAGGTATGTCTTCCATGGAAAAATGTTGAAGTTAAATGATGCACATGTGGTTGATATTATACAAAATAATACAATTCCAAATGGTATTGATTTTCAAAATTTCAATACAATCTATAACTGTACAGTGATTCCAAACCATATGTAGAGTTTGGTCTTTTTCTCACCTTATTAAGCCATTTGACCTTGGAGTGTTTCTACCAAATGGTTTCTTGTTGAGATTAGATGACATCCCCTTTCCAACTAGTAGGTCACATTAGGGGGGATAACTAACATCCTAGATAAGGACTTCAATGTATATTATCTTAAGAATATTTTGATGAAGGTAAAAAAAAATCATATACCATAAGTTTTGTTTAGATATCATTCTATCCTTATAATTGGATAGAGAAAACTCATTGGATCATAGATCTTGTGAGGAATAGGAAATTCACATGAAACTATCTATGTGACATCATGGATGAGGTCTAAAATATTTTAATCATGAAAGGTTTGTAAACAATGGTAGAGTGGAAAGGAGAATATATCATCATCGATTTTTCCCAAGCATGATGGGTTGATGGTACAAACTCAACAATCATATAGATGAAATGGACTCAAGGAGAATATATCATCCTAATTATTGGAGTAAAGGAAATTATACAATTCTCACTAGTATGTTTATGACATGTATCAGTTAGATAAGCATAAAAGTTGTAATTGGTCAAGACTTGATCATAAGAAAAAGTATGACCACTGCTTCTATTGTCAAATAGGTAACTTGGGAAAAATTGACGTCACCGTCAGCCTATGAAAATTTTATTTTGTGATTTTATTTTAGGAAAATTACATGTCATGTTAGTTGTGAAAGAACTGATGACGTATCCCTTCTCGTGAAATAAATTTTACCTCCAAAAACCTATGTCGTCGCTTATTATCTAAGAAACAAATGGAACATGTGCACCTTAGAAAAATTACTTTCAAAAAACATGTGGTGTCAATCCTCCTAAACTGGGTTCCTGTCACATTCTTGTGAAAAATTTGTACCCCTCAAATTGGGTTATGTTGTTGATTTTGGTCCTGAAGCTGACACGATAAATCATAGTGAGGCTGGATTTTTTCAATAATGATAAGAATTTATGTCATTGACTTCCTAATATCGAATCAACAAAGTAGATCTACCTATTTCATCAATTTTATCTTGAAAACTGACACATTAGGTCTTAGTGAGGGTGATATTTTGTTAATATGGTAAGGACATATGTCATCAATTTTGAAATCATAAATCAAAGACATAGATTGACCTATGTTGTTAGTATTTTACAAAGTCAATGTTGTAGGTCCTAGTGTTGATTTCTTAACTTAACTGAAGCCCAAGTGCTACTTAATGGAACCTGTGAAAATTTCTTTTCCTTATTCTCTATTTCATCAGGAAACTCCTAAGCTATGGCGGTCAACTTCTTCCTCCTCTGACTACTACCGCTCCCTACTGTTGCGGGTGCTGCTACCATGCCACCGCTACAACCACTATTATTCCTCCTCTCTCCACCACTCCTATGACCATTGTTGTCGTTGCCACTTCCGCTCCTTTGTACATCGCTACCGCTTCTTTGAGCATCACTATTGTTGTTGTTGCTCAACGCATGGACACTTCTACAACTGCTACTCGACACCATCACCACTGCTGCTATTTCCCCTTTCCTTGAGGCTAATCATGTAGGGTACTTGAGCTCCTTTCTTTATTCATCTTCTTCTTCTCTAATACATATCAAATATTAATATGAAATTAGTTAGTGTTAATTTTCTCTAATTTCTTGTGAATGCTACATATAGAAATAAAATCAATGAAATCTAATTTTCTAACGCACTTATTTATGCTAAATACTCAAACAAAATCAACTAATGTTGGTTTTTTTAACAAGTGCTTGTTTATGCTACATATTGAAATAAAATCAATTAATGTTGGTTTGATTTTTATCCTTGATCAATATATGGCATGTCTATCTAAATAAAAATATTCCAAGATATTGAAATGAATTTTAGGATATTCATTATAAATATTCTCTAGGTTGTGTAAATAGAATATGATGACTAGCAGATCTCATCTATTTGAGCCCTAAAAATTATGCTCTATATCTTAATGTATAATTTTGTTTGATCCTAGGATATGAATGATGAAACTAGGATCACAGATATATAAGTGACAACATACATTAATTTAGTTGATCTAGAAACTCGTCTAAGAATCACTCATTAAGTTTAAATCATTGATAGTACCAGTTTGAGACTTCTCTTTAACACTTAAAATGACTTAGGATGTAAGTGTATAAATATGTATTCAATTTTCAAGATGTTTAGCCAACAATTCCCTATTTGTTCTCTAAGTACAAGTATAAGTGTGTATTTACCCATCTACAACAGTGTACTTAGAGAACTGCGGGGAAATGTTGTTGAAATACTCTTGAATACCAAAATACACATTATACACTTACTAGTAAAATATGGTATTCAAGAATGAGATAGGTGGTATACGTCATTACTAAACCCTAATCTCTAAATGCTAATACGTATGTCTAAACTCTATTCTCTATAGTTTGTTTGCCTAGAAACCCTAAAACCTAAACCCTAAACCATAATCTCTAAACCCTAATCTCTAGATTGTAACCCCAAACCCTAAACCCTAAAAGCTAAACCCTAAACGCTAAACCCTAATTCAATTCAATCATATTTTATTTAAAAATTTATGTATCTAACACCTTATCAAAGTATTACTTGATTTTCCTATGATCATAGAATAGATTGATCATGGATGTTCATTCCAAATTGCTGAACTCTGTAGTTTTTTTATTGGTCTTGATCATTTTATAAGATTTGCTGAGGAACATAGGAAAGGATGTAGATATAGGTTCTATTGTCATTATAGGAAATGTAATAACAACTTGAAAGTTGGCACTATTGATGGAAACAAAAGTTATGTCATGTGCAACAAGATTGTACAAGGATATACAGAATAATATTGGCATGGAGAGATTCCTACTATGAGATCAGTAGATGTTGATAGTGGTACTTGTGTTGAAGAAGAAATTGTCAACGACGTTGATTTGAATGAATTGAATCTGATATATATGGTTGATATGATTCTAGATAGCTGTGGATAATCTTATTGATCCACCTTCCTTATTTATAAATATTGTGCATAATGCTAAGAGACCATTATACTTAGGTTGTACTAAATTTATGAACCTAAGTAATGGGTTCAAATTGTATACTCTGAAGGCTTGTAGTAAGTGGTCACAAAAGCTTCACGTCTCTGCTGTCTTTATTGAAAGAAATTCTATGTGAAGGCAATGAGCTTGCATCTCAACGTACAAAACAATTATTTTTGTCTCAAATGGGAATGGGGGCTAAGAATATAGATGCATGTTGGATGAGCCTATATTATTTCAAAAGGACCATCAATTTGAAATATGGTCTAAAATGATGGGCGTCAAGGTACAAAATGATGACTTCAGGTAAGGTCATAACTGATTCTCCTACCAAGGTGATGTGGTCTCTACCTATAAACCACAGTTTGAATGTTTGTTTGACAAAATTATATATCTGCATAATTTCTCTGGGCATGTATAGGTAAAGAAAAATAGGGATGGGATCCTACAACATTTATCTAATTTTCCACAATGGAATACGATTGATTTATGGTACCCTGAATTGGTGAAGTTAGGAATTTTCGACCTAGGCTTTGTATCTATATGATGAATCCATACACAACATTAATCATCCAACATAGTATTTGGACTCTTATGATTGTTATATACAATCTTCCTCCCTGGTTCTGTATGAAAAATAAGTACACCATGATGTGGTTGTTGATATTGGGACCCAACAAACCTTGCCTTGATATTGATATTTTTCTTGAACCTCAAATTGACGAATTAAAGAAACTCTAGTGAAGATGTGATGACCTTTGCATAGAGAGACATTTTGTTGTATGTTATATTGTTTTGCACTATTAATGACTTTCCAGCGTATGGGAATCTTCGGGATAAAACATAAAAGGATCCAAAGCATGCCTTAAATGTGAGGAAAACACTAATTCAATATGACTAAAATATGGAAAAAAGATTGTATATCTTGGTTATCGATGGTTTTCAGTGGGTTTTTCAAAAAGTGCATACTTACCAAAGGTTGCATAAAGTGTTCAATGGCCCAATTAATGAATGATGTTCTCCTAAACCTATATCAGGGGAGGATTTATATGAAAGAGTAAAAGACATTGTCATTGCATTTGTTAAGATATCATAATGTAATATTCCCACACATGAAAAATATACATTCAAGAAGAGGTCAATGTTTTGAGATCTTCCTTATTGGAGTTCTTTGACATTTAGGCATTGTATCGATGTCATGCATATTGAGAAAAAATATTGTAATAAAGTCATTGGTACTCTATTGAATACATGAGGTAAGACTGAAGATGGAATCAAATCTAGAATGTACCAACCTAAAATGGGTATAAAGAAAGAATTAATAATAAAAGTTAATAGAGAGAACCACACATATTTACCTCCTGCCTATTACACCTTGTCATAATAGGAGAAGATAACTTTCTATGAATGCTTGCTATATTTTGAGGTACCACAAAGATACTCTTTCGAAATCCGTATATTAGTATCAATGAATGATCTAAAGATGATAGATGTTAAAATTTCATGATTGTCACACTCTAATGCAACAAATATTTCCCATGGCTATTCGATCTATACTGTAGAAGCATGTAAGGTTTGCAATCACTAGGCTTTGTTTCTTCTTGAACACTCTATGCATCAAAGTTATTTATCATGATAATCTTGATAAGTTGCAAAGAGATGTGGACGTTACCCTGTGCTATTTGTATATGTATTTTTTGGGTTTCAGGGGAGACAGAGAAGGCAGCGGAAACAAAAATTTTCTCCTCCCAAACCCAGAACAAAAGAAACGCGTCAACATCTATACAATAGGAAGGATGGTTTGTGTAGGCGTACCTTGTCTCGAGGCTTGCTCGGTGACTATACCTCACGGCTTGCGCGGTCTTCACCTCCGGTCTTGGACGGTGTCTGTGCAGCTCCTGGTCGCCTCTTGGTCTCATCAGGACTGTCAGGATTGACAACTATCCTCTGAGCAGCAAAAGACTCCCGCCTTTGTAGTAGTCCACACGGACCACCTGGAACTCCGATCTCCTTGTCCCACAAGGAATCAGAAGGAGTTGTACCCGCCTGTTGGCGTACTATTCACCAACACACTCTCCTGCAACCAGTTGCTTTTCTACAGTTGTCTTTCCCTTGTTGTGCCTCCCTTATTGGGTAGCACTTGCTCGGGCTCTCTCTCGATTACCAAAACCAGAGAGAATGACAACTTTGTAGAGCAACCGGTGCACTGATATGTTCACCAGAGAAGCCCCCAATACCCCTATATATAGGAGGGTCATGGGATAGGGTTCTCTATCCTGGGAAATGTGGGATTAAAGCAGGAGTAGAAGGGTTCGAGATTTTCCACAAAACAAGCAACTTGCGCCAGCTGAACCGATTGTTTCAACCCTGAAACGATCGTTTGGTGACCTAAACCGATCATTTCAACCTGAACCGATCGTTTGGGACACCTGAGCCGATCGATTCATCACATGAGCCGATCGGTTCGTGGTCCTGGTCCAACTCAAATTGACTTTCAAATTTGTCTCCAATTAATCAAATATTAATCCTTGTCCAAGTCAAATTTGTACAAGTGAAACAAATTGTATTTGCAAAATCGACTTTCCAAATGATCTTCGTTGGTCACATGAGCCGACCGGTTCAACAATTGAGCCGATCGATTCATTGATACATGAGTCGATCGTCTCACCAGTTGAGCTGATCGGTTCACCAACCTGAGCCGATCAGTTCATCTCATGAGTCGATCGGTTGGAACAGCAGACTTGTGCAAATTAGTCAACCACAATTTCAATCAATCTGATACTCCGATCAATCGGTCCAACACCTTGAACACTATGATATTGGGCTATCAATTGATTGAGTGTTTAATTGAACTACTAAACTCCTTTAGTAATCAATCTAAACATGATTTGTGGATAAACTCCTCTCCCAGGTTAAATCCTATGTGTGTGACCCTGCTGGTCCATTTCACATTGGCAGTGAAAGTCCATAACACTTATGACTTCACAAGCAAAGAGCAGTGCCTAGTCGCACATCAATGCTACCCAAGTGAAATATAAAGTTGGAGAACAACTTTCAATCCTACAATCTGTGAATGGTGTTACAACGAATGTATAATTCCTTTGTCACTGATATCCCGAATGAACTCAAGGCGTGGAACAGTCATCTTGTCAACATTCATTCACTTTCTTGATCTCAGAGTAGATTGGAGGAGATATGTATGACATCAATATCACATACTGATTCACATATGCATGCGCATGCCTATCTAAATCCTACTCATCAAGTGGCCATGGATATCAAACTCCCTCAGGAGGGACAAATCCCATATCTATCAGTCACCCCTCAAAAGCCCCATGTGTCAAAGCCACCCAATCATCACCTTTATAACAACCCATGTTTCAGGACTGCATTTGATGATGTCAAAGTGTACCCAATGACATGTGTTGAGTGTAGTGATTTCAGGTCAAAGAATCACACTCACCACCATCACTGTGAGAACTGACTGTGACTACCATGTCATGGTTCCATGTGTCAAACTCACAGTGGGTCTGTCCGGTACACTTGTTCTCTAACAAGTACCTATGTGTTTGGTTTGATATCTCCATATCATGACTAATGAGATTTTGTCATCAACCAACACCACAATCTAGTCTTGTGTGTCATTGTTGTCGATCTACCTTACATAATGACATCCGACTAGGGACATAATAAGAATGTACAAACTCTTAGTATCCATGTGATCTCATCGTTCAGGTGCTGAACCTAAAGACATACGTCATTGAGTTCTGTCATTCTCTAGACATTCAATATGTTCTATCACTATCTCATATGACTGAACCAGAAAGAATTGGAAGCTTGCCTTTGATGTTTATCAAATCAATCTTAATGTATACCACCAATCATCCCATGATTGGCTCTCAGGGCATACATACCAACAGACTCCCACTTGCACTGCGATCCAATCACCCTTGAATCATATTCATAGTGATCTTGAAACATGTCCCACATGTCACTTTGCTCTAATGCTAACACAGTGAGTCATGGCAACACCTTGCCAAAGTCAGTATTAACTACATCTCTTTCATCTCTTCATTGTACGTCACACGTATGGGATGGAGTTGCCGTAATATGTGATCTAGTATTCCTTTGCTATCCTTTAGTCACATTGCATGATCAATGACCGGAATAACTATAAGTTCATCTCATGAACTTCCAGATCCATATAGTATCCACTTTTGTTCTCTAACACACTGATACTCAATTTTTCCTTTTAAATGACTTTATTGGAATGTTTCCAATTATCAACAAACATTCACTTTTATATATCCCATATATATTTTGCAATTAATTTTCTGTCCTTTTCGGAAGTTCGCATCAGTGTAACTCTTTACAGTGAACCCTTCCTTATTTCCATAGAACTAGTACTTCTCAAGTACTTCTCAAGTTCTATTGGTATTCCAGTAACCCTTACTGGAACTAGACATACATCCACTCGTCATGTTCGACATACGAGTTATCAAGATGAGCATATCATATTGTTATGTCCTACATATAAGATGATAAATGCATTTTGTTCTTTCCATGTCCATACATGCAAGATAATGGGATGATTACATACATGATAGATCCATATCTATTCTTAGTGTTCCCATTCTTTATAAGAATTGGACACTTGGCCTCAGGATACCAACTCCATGTAACATGGACAAGTTTTTTCCCACTAAATCTATGCATATTGAACTCTTCAATATAGATTGCCAATGTATGCTCTCTCTTTTCAAGTCAAGAGGTTTTCAAGAACTATCTCTATAGATCTCTATTCCTATTACATAGGAAACGTCTCTATCTTCCTTAAAGATAATTTCCACTTTGGATTTCCATTTTTGAACATTTCCATTTCACATCAACATGTGGAATGTGAATACACTCCCACTAAATCACAGATCTCTCCTTATCTTTGAGATATTAGTGAAACCCTTTGACTATATTATCAAAGTAAAGATCCAGCTCTGAGTTGCTTGTACTTAATCAATCATATTGATTAGTCCATTGTAACTTATAGACTTCATTTGCATTAATGGATTCATAAACCTTATAGGTTGTGTCACGTACACATCCTTGTTTTATTCCTTATAGGAATGAAGTTTTAGTATCTGTATGCCAAATGTCTTAGTCATTAAGTTGCAATTAACAAGCATCATCCTTCTCAAGATGTTATCCATGTGTCTTAACACTTAAGACTTATTTGCACTTATGGATTTTATCCCAATGGGTGCTACCATCAAGGTCATACCTCATGGTTCACATGGAAGTCATTTAGGATGTAATGGTCATAAACCATAACTCAAAATCCGTTTCCTCATATTCATCTAGATAGTTGACTCATCTCATGACCAACTCATCACATGGATAATTGAGGTGTATCTGTCAAGGATATAAGAACTCACAACTCCTTGTGATTCTTAATGTCCTTTATTAGTGTGGGGTATTCTTTATTAAGAAGAAATTAGTTATTTTATAATCATCCTCTAACTCCTTCGAGTATGACTCCTTATTGATTTATACATCACCATGCCTTAATCATGAGTTCACTATGATACGCTATCATAATCACTCATAAGGTTCTCAAACATTTGGTCTGAGTATTTCATTCATTAATCTCATCAAGAATTAACACTTTACCAAATTCATACTTCATCTATGATATTCTTGAACACTTCAAGATATTCATATTGGTATTTCTCTAAACACCATTTGAAGTATCAGCATTAGCTCCAATAGGTATGTAAATACATCACATGTATTATACCTAATAGGATAATCATTCTCCCACTACCATTGGTGAAGATTAATTTATCATGTCTAAGAGATTCATGTCTCTTATTGGTTCTCTAACCAAAAGGGTCTAGATTATCCATCATATGGAAACTAGAAATGAACTTCTCATGATTTATGCTAATTTGATTGTTTGAGTTATCAATAACTTTTAGGTATCATTTTATCTTATGCATACCAAGTACCACAAGATGGACAAGGCATTGCCACATAGATTGAAACATCAACTTTATTAATTGCCATCATTGTCATACAATATGCAAAAATAATGTGTTTCTATCCATTAGAAAATATAAAATAGAAATTCATAACTCTATTACATGCCTTCAAGGCTGAAAATAAACTAAAGTACTCCTATCTATGGCGGAAACACTTGCCCCATTTATTGAGTGTGTTACATTTTATATCTTGGTATCATATACCTCAAAATGTTACAAGTTTATTTCATGACACCTTCAGGTGGAGACGTCTGTCGCCTCCTTCTTCTTTAGTTCTTCCAGATAGAGTGGACAAATCCTTTTTCCAATGTCCTGGCTTTTGAAAATGGTGGCAATTGCCTCTCTTGGTCATGCCTCCTTTTACTTGAGAGCTGAAGACGCCTTGGGCTCCTGGCTTGCATTAAAACCCTTGTTAGCTTTTCCCTTGTGCTTGGACTTGCCTTTCTTACTGCTGATCATCATCATAGACTTAGGCTTGTCCTTCTTCATCTGTGTCTCGTCTGTCCTCAACATGCCCAATAACTCTGTCAACGGCTTGTCAAAGTTGTTTATGTTGTAGTTCATCACAAACTGACTGTAGGATTCTGGCAATGATTGCAATATCACGTCAGTAGCCAACTCTTGGCTCAGGGGAAATCTCAGTCTCGTCAGGTTCTCCACATACCCAATCATCTTGAGTGTGTGAGGACCAACTAGATCTCCTTCTATCATGACGCACTTGAACAGTGCCTTGGAGACATCATATCTCTCTTGTCGTGCTTGATCTTCATACATGTTCTTGAGATGCTGAATCATCTCTATGACACCAATGTTCTCATGTTGTCTCTACAACTCGTGGTTCATGGAGCACAACATCAAGCACTTTTCATCAATGGCATCATCAGAATGCTTCTAGTAAGCATCCCTTTCTACCTTTGGTGCTGTAGGAGCAGGTTCCTTTGGAATTGGAGTATCTAGTACATAGAGCTTTTGCTCTTGAGTGAGAACAATTCTCAATGTCCTAAACCAATCGTGGAAGTTTGCCCCATTCAGCTTGTCCTTTTCAAGGACCGATCACAACAAAAAGCGATTGTTATTTGTTGTCATTTGAACTACAAAATGAAATATATTCAATTTTAGTGTAAAACTCAATTTTGACTTATTTGATTGATTTGAAAAAGTTGAAAATATAATTAGGACTTGAATTAATTATCAATCCCACTATTTTTGTTCAAATTGATAGCCCTCACCATCAATTCAAAAGATTGTAGCGAACAATCTCCTAGTGGGTCAAGATCCAAAAATCCTCTAAGTCATGGACCAGCTAGGGTTGTCACCCACAACTTAGATCTTCTAGGTAGGAAACTTTTTCCAATGGCATCATATGCAACTCTTGAAATATGTCATGTGAAACTCCTTTCCATGATCACCTCCATGCCTCAAGGTGCTAGATCCTATCCAGGTCACCTTGTTATGTCCGACCCAAAGCCAACAAGATGAATATGCACCCTACTAGGGCAGACCCACATATTCATCCTTCACTGTTACAACCCCACCTTCCGGTAACCCCCAATCAAGGGAGACCGAGAGGTCAAAGCCGCACACATAATTTCCGGATCAAAGGTTCGACAATTAACCAAGAACAATTATTAAATTTTATCAGACTAAACTGGAAAGTTGTAAGAAAATACACTTTTTCATACCTTTTTGAAAGATTGGATTTCTAAACCTCTATCCGCACCGGAACTAATCTAACTAATCCTCCTTGTATTTTAATTCATGTATTTCACAATATGACGATTTACTGTTTGTCCTTTTATCTTTGTACCTAAAACACCGACAAATAAAACGTCGGTCAGCATAAAGCTAGTATGTGGGGCAAAACAATAATCATGCAAATATGTCAACAACGTATGCATTCAATTAATCATTTAACAACCAAGATTACAGTTTAAATATAACTCCGCGATCCATGAGTACCCTATCCTATGTGTTGTCCCTGTAGTGGACCTGGATACTACCTTCCTTATGGTAGATCCCCATTAAACCCCTCATGATCCACCTATCAAGTGAACTAGTTTCTAGGGTTGAGTCACATGGCACTACCCATAGGTACACCACTCCTTAACTCATGGTGTGCTAAAGAGTCTCATGGCACTACACGTTGGTAGCCCAATTTCTAACTCACGGTAACCTAGACCTTGCTCTAGGATTACCCCTTTTTAGCCTTTTCAAAACAACAGAGGTGGACCTGGATCTAGCCAGTTATATGTATATTTATGGTGATAATCATAGTCACTTTATAGTTGTATGAAATAAATAGACATCCAATAGTTATTTTTCAAGCAAATGATAAAACATTTGGAAATCTCCATGAAACTAAAGCAATTATTCATAAGCGTAACCACATACCTGTTCAGTAGATTTCTCAAGCTAATATCAATTCCAACCAAGAAAGCCATCCAAGCAAGTAGTTCAACCACACAATCAAGAATCCTGAAAAACACATGTACTCTATTTACTACACACTTTATCAAGATTCTTTCAATTCAACTTGAAATTGCTTCCTAGGGTTTCCGTATCCATTTTAGGGTTTTGTTTGCAATTAGGGTTTCCCTTCACCTTTTACCATATTAAACCCTAATTTTATGCCATTACTCATAAACCCTAATTATCTCATCTATTCTTCAATATTAAGGTTATCTTAACAACATATAACCCTATTTTTGGATTAAAGGCACCATTAACCATTAATTAAGTTCATAAAGCCTCTTTTATGTTAAAGCTACTATTTTTATCCTTTTAATCCATGACAAGATTATTATACGCATTTATCACCAATTCAAAGTTCATTATGGTCTAATCACAAATGAACTCGATTTACCATTAATACTACCCTTTATTCATGAGAAAACCCTAATTACTACATTTAGGGTTTTTATCCATAATTAGGAACATTAATGCTCAAAATAGATCAGAACCATCATATCTCTATTTTTTACATGAATTTGACCAATTAAAATCATTAAGGATCATAATTACCACAGTTAGGGTTCAAGGTTCATTAAATCATATGGAACTCTCAATTATTCAAGTTACACATGAAGATCATCCTTTTAGATCTAATATGCCCTTTTTATTAACAATAGGTTAATATCTGTTTTAAACACTCACATAACCCCTTTCTAATTCATTAATCATTAAAGGTTAGGGTTTTTCATTGATTAAACTATTAAAGATAGCATCTTGATATACTTTTTGAATAGAAAGAGAAATTATTCTTCAGCAATAATTTATTTGTGTTCCTCTCGTTTTGAGGATCAATTTTCATATATTACTTGTCCTAATCGGAGTTACCAATATTTAATTATGAATTAATAAAGGAATTACCTTTTTGGCCAATCAGGGAGCACCACATCGTCAACTCCCATGCAACGCGCCTTGCTTGGAAACATAACCGATTGACCGTTATGCCCTCAACTTAAAGATCGGCTCTTTTAGCCTGTAGAGGGAAAAACCGTCCAACGTGCCTTGCCCTTCTTCCACCTCGCGTAGCCCTATGGCTACAACCCTAGCTGCTATGGTGCGGCTCCCCCCCACCTTCTCCAGGACCTGACGGCCACCATGGCCGGTTCCTCTTCCTCCGACGTGTCTCTGAGCACCCTGGGATGCCACCAAACCACAGCCAAGATAGCTGATTCACGACCACCAGACCTACAAGCACGGTCGGCCTGCAGCCACATGCTGCATTGCGCAGGGTTGTGCTGCTTCTCTCTGGCATCATAGGAGCATCGAGCTTCCATCATCCCTCCTCCCGAAGCCCCTCGCTGCTCTAGAGGTCGCGCTTTTCCCCGTTGGTCAGGCCAAGAAGGATGCAAGGTTTGGAGAAGATGGAAGATACATGAGACCCTCCTCCACTCGAGGCTATGGATCCATGCCTTTTATAGGGACATATAGCACAACCTCAACACGCCTCTCTATGGGGAAAACAAGTTCACTGGTCATCGAACTTTCCTTTTTTTGAGATATAACTTCTCTCTCTCAAACTATTCCTTGCTTATTAGTATTCCTTGGTTATTAAGGAATCTATTTTCACAAAGGGAAAACTGATAATTACCTCTTTTAATCTCCTCATGCTTGGCCTTTAACCCCTTGGCACGAGATCATGTTTTTCTTTTAATAGAAAATACCACCTTTTTAATAATAACACAAAAGTCATTAATTGTATATTCACATTATCTTCTTATTTGACATTTTTGATATTTTCTGTTTCCTCTTCATTCATTGGGGCTCCTTGGACCCCAAGAAACTCCAGGATTTCGAAATTACTTTTTAAGGATACTTATTATCCTTCTAGATGCATCTAAATGCATTATTTCACATTATCTTGTTTATTTCTCATTAAAATATCTATTTTTGAGGATTTCTCTTTATTTCTCTTTAATTTTCCTCATTGGTATTCCATTTAATATTAGGAATCCTTGGGATACGAAATTCTACCAAGGATAACTCCATTATACTTCTTTCCATTTATTTTCCACATTTTTCATTGTTTTCAATTTCTTTCTTAATAAAGAAATACTTAATTGATCTTTTCTTTTCTTATTGCACTCTCTAGGAAACTTTGGACTCCTTGGAACCCAAGGAACCCAAGAGGCATGAAATCCCTCTTTGGATTTTCCTTCTAGAGGTTTCCACATTTTTCTTCTCTCAAATATTCAATTATTCATTTTCCAATTGAATTTTCTTGTTATTTGGGCCTAATAGCCAATAAAGCCCACAACACAATCATCAAGGCTATTGCAAACGAAATCCATTTATTCCAAACAAATTATATCGTTCTTTGTTCAAATATCCTTATTATGAGAAATTACATTTCTCACCAAAAGAACCCAAAAATTGGGGTTGTAACATCCTTCCCCTCTTATAGGAATTTTGTCCTCAAAATTTTATCAAGCAAATAAACAATTCAGGATAAGACTTTTCCATGTCCATCATTGGCCCCTATGTGGCTTTACCTTACTCATGGCGCTTCCAAAGAACCTTTATCATCACATATTCTTTTCTCTGAGTTCTTTCACTCTGGCGTCTATCAACTGAACAGGTGACTCAGGCCATGTCAGCCTCCCTTGGGGCTTACTAGGTTCATTGTTTAGCACATGGTCTGGGTACATCACATAGTGCTCTAAATTGGACACCTGAAACTCATCACACATTACTTTATCCTAAGGGGTAAGGTCAAACTTAACCTTCTCCACCAATCCATCTCAAATGAACCCATGCATCGGGGACTTAGCTCTCTTAGCTGTAACTTAGAGGGTTTGGATTTTCATGTCACATATTCTCCCACAGTGAAATGCATGTCAGTCTACTTTGCATCCTCTCACGAATCCTATCATCTCTAGGCTCCTTTCAGCCATTGCACGATCAAAGTGACTTCATCTACACACATTGTGGTCCTTTTCTAACAATCATGTGGTCCTTTCACCAACATCACCTTACTGAAGTTGTGACCGACACAACCTCTCTTACAGAGCTTCTTTAAATCCTGATTCTGGCTATGGTGGTTATCATCACATCTTTCATTGGACAAGTACTGTCTCTATATATCACCCTAAGCAAGCACACATGCTCTCATCATACCCTCTAGTCTGGATCACACTAATCATTAGTTAAGGGTGATAAACGGTACTAGCATTGAGTTCTTCATGTACCTACTTCCACCTTATGGAAGTGAACCTTTAGGTCATACTCAAGAACTTTTGAACTCGCTTCATGGTGTAGTTGAACCATCTCTCTCATATGTAGTTCAACCTGATCTGTCCCTTGACAGAACTCTTTCTTTCTCATGTCATCTAGGTAATGCGATCTACCATAACCCATATTGCATCTTGACCTTCCTTGGTCTAGGGGAGACTTACAACATCCATAGTGATGAACTCCCTTTATCTTTTAGGGGCTCTTTATCCTTTATAATAATGCACTGGGTTACTGGTGTTCGTCCTTCTCCCTCAGTTTGCATGGCCATATACCACATGCAACTTTATCTTAGGCATCTAAAGTACTACTGTCACTTATTACCTTGGTAGTACCACAGTGTATGGTGATTTTCAATCATGATTTCCTGTATGTCACGATTCCTCAAGATCGATTCCTCAGAAACCCTTAACCACTCTAGTCAGGATTTCATCACCTTCCTTTCCAAAGAAGTGCATTTGAGGTTCTACAACCATCCTTTCATTTCATCAAGGCCTAGGCTGGCTAACCAAACAACCATTAACTTGTTCAACAGATATCATAACATTTGAGTATTAGCGAAACATATCTCCTTTCCAAACTTAGGGTTAGCCTAACAACCTCTTCTAGCTTCTAGCCAAACTAGGCAGCTATATCTCAATCAGAGTATCCATTACCACTTCACATCCTTAGGTATTAGGTAACATTAAAGACATACACTTCCATGTATTTCACTTATCCTCTCAATCTCGAACTCTAAGTCTATCTTTATTGAGAACACTTTGAGCTCATCTTCTTGGTGATCAAACTCAACCTTGTATGACTCATATCTCATGATAAAAACATCCTCATAAGGTGACTACCTCATTCCTCTTAGTGTTTTCAAACCATCCATGTATCATTCACTTTACCAGAGTATGTTATTTTCTCTGTCTCCATATCTCATGGAAACATTCCAACCCACATCATCTTTACCCTTGGTGTATGGCATGCGTACTGTCCTATCTCTCACTCCCATAACAAGAGGAAATAAGCATTTGGCTGCAGTCCAAATATAGAGTTCTTCCTGTTCCAAGAGTAGAGATGGTACATTCCACCTTGCAAGTACAACTTTACATCTAAGTTGAAACATGCCACCTATGTCTCTACATCACAATCATTTCAATATCAAAGTTTCTTCCATGGAACTGATCTCAAACCTACTTGGTCCAAACACAATCCTTGGTCATCTCCTCTAGGTCTATAGGGTGCCCACACTTTTGGGGTCATCCCTCTTCCATCATGAATCCAGAGAGTGCCCTACTCATCTGCCCTTTGGGTCCCATGAGTTCATGAAGGTGATCAATCTCCTAACCCATGGCCCTCAAACAATGATAGTTGTTACCTCCCGACCCTATGGTCATGTGCAACTAGGGAATTAGGCAACTTCCACTTTCATCGGTCTTATCCCCACCTGACCCTAGGATAGACTTAGGATTCCATTTATAGTACATGTCCAACTTAGAACCTTACCCAAGCCTTCATCATCGCTCTTTGTATACATGGGCTGACATTCATCCTTTCATAGGGGCCATGGTGACCTGCCTACCTTGGTCAGGCCCCATACCAGTTACCTCCATGGTAATACATCCTCATGCACTTAGAGATGGTTATCTATGGGTCTATAGGTTCATTCTCATACCATGTACTTTTCACTTAGCTTCTCAAGATCCTATGAGACCTCTTTAGGTTAGCTTAAACCAAAAAAACTGGTATACACCCTACCAAAGGGTCCCTCTCCCAGGATGGGAGGAAAACTTCACCTCGATAACAAAGGTCACCAATGTCCTTGGGTCTAGCATGCTTAACCCTAGAAATCTATTAAAGGCACAAGTAGACCACCTACTAAACCATGTTAGGTCGTACTTGTTCTCATCCTCCATATTTGATCAAGATCATACCTCCCCATGTCATCAACTTAGCTATGAGGGGTTCATCAAACATACCATAAACTTCAGGGATTTCCTTTTCCTCTATACATGAGGAGTACCATGCTCGAAACTATAGCAACTTAATTCTCTTCATGAGCATTAGGTATACCACTACTCCTCTTAGGCATAGGTACAGTTTCCTGATGTCCGACTGTCTTCTCAACCTCTTAACCACAAACCAAACATGTATCGGGTATGACATACACTTCATGTCATCCTTCTCCTCGATCAACACTTTAAAGTTGAGTCCTCCAACAAGGAATAAGGCCCCACAACTTGTCACTAAACCTCTCCAGGGTATACATAATTTCTTCTTCCTTTCTCAGAAGGTAAACACTTATACCATAGGCATAGAGGTGCCAGAAGCATCATCCTCTCTCTAGGGTTTGGTTCCTCTAAAGGAAACTAAGATATCATCAGCCTCCAGGGATCATGCATGAGGCAACCACTATCATCCACTTAGGTCGCATCATCCTCGACTCCCCACTGTTCTTCACATCTCGGGGTTTTAGGTTTCCAACCTTCTTACTTGGTTCCTGCTTTCTTTCTCTAGAGCTAACTCCACATCCAACTTTACTATTAGAGGTCCCCTTTTCATGAAGGATCAAGCTCACAAGCATACCCCTACCTGATGAAGCTTATGTTTGATCAAGGTTATCCATAGCTCTATATGCTTATCTCATAATCTATTCCCTCATACTCTCCTGGACGAGGTTTCAACCTATCATTCGCACTACTAACACATTCTGGGTGCATATTATACCATGCTCATATAAGCTCATAGGGTTTCCATAGGTTCTTCTCTAACCTCATCAATGAATGAGTTCTCCTTCACTCTAACATGCACGACCCTTCCTAGGGTTGGGTCGCCAAAGGTACTAGGTCATCCAACCTCTCATGGTTCATACGTCGTCCAAGGCATGTCCATCCAAACACCTAGTCTAACTCATCATGCCATCTCTCTCTCTAACCTTCACTTAGGGTTTGGGTTAACATCATCCTTAGAGGATGTGCCAGGTCTGTACTTGTAATGGAGATCTCTATCTCCACGACTAACTCTCTTTATTTATCCTCATGATAAGAAGGTATAGCCTCATGTCTCTCCTGAGGGCATGACAACTTATGTCATACGACCTAAGCATGTATTTACTCCTTTACGGTTAATCTACTAAGCTTATGTCCATGACATCTTATTTACATGCTTTTTATTAACTTGGTGGAGGATTCCTTAAACCTTATTAACCTTACCCATACCTCAAGAGGGTGAGGAGAAGATATAAAACCCTAATCCTTAAGGTCCTTAATAGAATTTGTGATGAGGAGGGATGAATAAGATGAGAAAGTCCTAAAGGTATCTTATTTCGAACCATACCCTAAGACTTTGGCCAGGAAGTCACACGGATCCAGGAGTCCTCATATTCCGACTAGCAGTGCGGAGGAAAATATTGCCAACTCCCGATCGTGATCCTTTTCTAGACACCTCCCTCTTTCGGATAATCCTCTAAGAACTCCCTTGGGTTCTATGGAGTTTGTAAAATTTAATAATTATTAATGGTTAAGTGAGGAACCTACGCTCTAATACCAAATGTTACAATGCCACCTTCCAGTAACCCCCAATCAAGGGAGACCGAGAGGTCGAAGCCGCACACATAATTTTTGGATCAAAGGTTCGACAATTAACCAAGAACAATTATTAAATTTTATCATACTAAACTGGAAAGCTGTAAGAAAATAAACTTTTTCATACCTTTTTGAAAGATTGGATTTCTAAACCTCTATCCACACTGGAACTAAGCTAACTAATCCTCCTTGTATTTTAATTCATGTATTTCACAATATGACGATTTACTGTTTGTCCTTTTGGCTTTGTACCTAAAATGCTGAAAAACAAAACGTCGGTCAGCATAAAGCTGGTATGTGGGGGAACAATAATCATGCAAATATGTTAACAATGTATTCATTCAATTAATCATTTAACAACCAAGATTACAATTTAAATATAACTCCACGATCCATGAGTACCCTATCCTCTGTGTTATCCCTGCAGTGGACTTGGATACTACCTTCCTTATGGTAGATCCCCATTAAACCCCTCATGATCCACCTATCAGGTGAACCAGTTTCTAGGGTTGAGTCACATGGCACTACCCATAGGTACACCACTCCTTAACTCATGGTGTGCTAAAGAGTCTCATGGTACTACACGTGGGTAGCCCAGTTTCTAACTCACGGTAACCTAGACCTTGCTCTAGGATTACCCATTTTTTAGCCTTTTCAAAGCAACAGATGTGGCATCCAACTTATAAAACACAAGATTAACTAAGCGGAAGCGAATCAATTGCAGCGGATTACTGAAAATAACTAAAAATTAAAACTTTTTGCAAAGAGATCCACACATAGGAAATATTTTTCATCAAGAACCAAAATATAATATTTACATTCTGTTCCATAAGTACACAACCTTTACTATCTCTTCTCGAGGATTACAACATCAGCTGTCCTATTCAACATTATGTATAGACAACATAAAACCTCGAGGCATCAAGCCAAAAATCTCGAGTCAATGATGAAAGCACTATCCATAAATCCCGAGGACCCGAGAGTACATAGACGACACATATGACTACTATCTATACAACTAGACATGCAATATCTCCACCTGAGATATTACTGCTATCCTTGAAGTTGTTGTTGTTCCTTCTCTGCTAAAGGTTTCCTGCCTCTTTTTCCGCGTCCACCTAAAAACATTGGATCCCACGGGGGTGAGACAATTGTAAAATTGTCCCAGTGGGAGATATAACTCTCTACCAAAACATTGCATTGCAAGTTAAAGATATGAAACTAAGCAGAGGTTAAGCGGTTTAAAGCATTCTCAACTTTGTAAGCATTGCAACTATTTATGATAGAGCAATATATCATCTATTCTTTTAAATAAGGAATAGGAATGACATGTATATCATTTATTCAACATGTTATACCATCATATCAAATTTTCTTGTGACACTCATCATCTTGTTATGTCACCCATGAAACATTCTTGTTTCATTCTGTTGGCCTTAGCCAACCTGTTAAACAAATAAAGAGATACATCTACCATGTACTCATTTATCATCAATACAGGAATTGGATTAATACCAATCCTAAATCATCATTACAGGCATTGGGTTATTACCAATCCTGTGTTATCACTACATGCATTTAGCCTCTGCCAGGTATTGGACTCTTCCAAACCTGATTACACCGCCAGGCATTGGACACTACCAATCCTGATTTCATAGCCAGGCATTGGACTTTAGCCAACCCTGATTATAGGCATTACACCTCTGCTAGGTATTGGACTTTAACCAAACCTGATTACACATCCAGGAATTGGAATTTAACCAATCCTGATTTCACAGCCAGGTATTGGACTCTAACCAATCCTGATTTCACAGCCAAACATTGGACTCTAACCAATCCTGATTTCACAGCCAGGCATTGGACTCTAACCAATCCTGATTTCACAGTCAGGCATTGGACTCTAACCAATCCTGATTTCATAGCCAGGCATTGGACTTTAACCAATCCTGATTACAGGCATTACACCTCTGCCAGGTATTGGACTTTAACCAACCCTGATTACACAGCCATGCATTGGACTTTAACCAATCCTGATTTCACAGCCAGGTATTGGACTTTAACCAATCCTGATTATAAGCATTACACCTCTGCCAGGTATTAGACTTTAACCAACCCTGATTACATAGTTCATGGAATTTAATTCCTTTAACTCATCATTGATCATCACATACTACTTTAGGCTCTGAACCCTGAGGTTAGCCTACATAGCTTTACACATTCTTTATTGAATACAGTTGTTCCTCTTATTAAGTTTATTAAAACATTATCCTTTCTTATAATAAACTTTTATAATCATTTTGGTACCTCTCACTATGCCATAATTACTCTCATGGCTCATAAGGCCCATAAAGCATCTTGTCACCTCTCACTAGGCAACATCTAACCATATGGCTCACAAGGCCATTAAACATCTTGTCACCTCTCACTAGGCAACGATAACATATTACTTCATGTAATACAATAGTAACACCTTTATTCCCTCAATAGGGTTAGGGCTTACTATTCATATCATATTATGATCTCTCATGTCCCATTACCCAATTTAGGGTTAAGATTTCCCATCTCACATTAGGATTTCATAGTTATCAAAGTATATCAACTTTGAGATGCTAATTGTGAAGTCTTTCATATCTTGATGTATTACTTACCTCATTACTTCCAACTTTCTTAAGTTATCAGCTTATCTTGGATTAAGGTATTTCCCATCTTAATGCTTTCATCCACTAACTTATCACTCTTACCATGAAGTGGATAGGTTACACATAAGAATGGTCCAATTATCTTTGATGATATGAACTCATCTCAGGTTAAGGCATTGCTTACAATAAGCTTGCCTATAATCAACCATTTATGATATTTCACCCTTATAAGGTTTTACCCACTATTTTATTATTAGGGTTCTGGGTTGTCATCATGTTGTTCAAGATTAAGGCTTCATGTATTATAACTTCAATCAGGGTTTCACATACCTTTACCCTTTATTAGGGCTTTGGGATTTCACATGCTATCATACTTCATTAGAGTTAGGATTGCATATAGCATCACCCTTCATTAGGCTTCCACATCTCATTATCTATACTGAATGTTTACTATTCGTTCCAACTAGGTATTTCTCATGGCATCACCCTCAATTATGGTTTCTCATGGAATCAACTTCAATTAGGGATTCACATTGAATCAATCTCAATTAGGAATTCACATGGAATCAACCTCAATTAGGGATTCACATTGAATCAACCTCAACTAAGGTTTCACATTGAATCTACCTCAATTAGGGATTCACATGGAATCAACCTCAATTAAGGTTTCACATTGAATCAACCTCAATTAGGGATTCACATGGAATCAACCTCAATTAAGGTTTCCACTATGGTTACGCACATCCTGGGTCTACTATTCATCTCCAATAAGGGTTTTACATCTCATTTCCCTAAATTGGAGTTTCATATATCATTACCCTAGATTAGGGTTACATCCTCACCCTAGATTAGGGTTTCATTCAGAATTTCCCTCAATTAGGGTTAGAGTTCAATAGCCCTGTCAATTACGGTTTATGTTCATGACTAGGGTTTCATGATTTCTTTGCTTAAGAATCATACCCTTAATCACCTCATGAATCATATTCATGTATGAACCTCATGCTATCATCTTCTCAACTTGATTAGGTCATATCAACCCTTCAATCAAGTACATACAACTATGATTAACATAGAGTACCACCTCATTGTTCCGATAAGCAATTAGGGTTCATCCCTTAATTGTCACTAATCACTTAGGTACTATTAGGGTTTCAACCTTGTACCTTCATTAATTGTCATTACTAATCATCATTGGATCAATGGATCATTCATCATCTTAATTCTCAAGAGATTCAATTACATTGGACCTCCAATACATAAGGTATCCAATTGAATTGACCAATTGGATCTTCAATTACAATAGGTGTCCAAGTGGAATAACCAATTGAATCCTCAATCAATCTTGACTAATTGAGCCCCAAACGGTCTTAGTCTTTCAAACTTCAAACAGTTTGAAACTGTTTGGTAAAGGTGGTGCTTTAGACTGTTTGCTAAAGTTGTTGGGTTTTACAGGAGGCAGAGAAGCAGCGGAAACAAATATTTTCTCCTAAAACCTAGAACAAAAGGAATCGCGTCAACATCTATACAATAGGAAAGATGGTTTGTGAATCCATACCTTATCCCAAGGCTTGCTCGACGACAGTACCTCGCACCTTACGTGGTCTTCCCCTCTGGTCTTGGACGGTGTCTGTGCAGCTCCTGGTCACACCGGGACTGACGACTCCTGGTCTCACCGGGACTGTCGGGATTGACAGTTGTCCTCCGAGCGACAGAGGTCTCCCGCCTCTGCAGTCGTCCACACAGACTTCCTGGAACTCCAATCTCCTTGTCCCACAAGGAATCAGAAGGAGTCGCACCCTCCTATCGGCGTACTAGTCGCCAACACACTCTCCTACCACCAATCCCTTTCTCTAGTTGTCTTTCCCTTGCTGTGCCTCCCTTATCAGGTAGCACTTGCTCGGGCTCTCTCGGTTACCAAAACCAGAGAGAACGACAACTTCACAGAGCAACTAGTTGCACTGAGTTGTACTTTGAGAAGCCCCTAATACCCCTATATATAGGAGGGTCATGGGACAAGGTTCTTTATCTTGGGCAATGCGGGACTAAAGCAGGAGTACAAGGGTTCGAGATTTTCCACAAAAACAACCAACTGTGTAACCTGAACCTTTCGTTTCACAACTGAAATGGTCGGTTGGGGATCTGAGCCAGTCGGTTGACACCTCAACCGATCGGTTGGGACCCATGAAACGGTCGGTTCATTTCAGAATCGGTCGGTTCATGGTCCTGATCAGTCCCCGATTGACTTTTCTTCTATTTGTTTCGAATTGGTATCAAATACCAATCCTTGTTCCAATCAAATTGGGCAAGTGAAACGAAAGGAAATTTCTCACCAATCTTACTTTCCCAACTTGCTTGGTTGGACTTGAACCAATCATTTTGACACTTGAACGAATCACTTCACCCTATCCATGAGCCGATCGACTCACTAGTTGAGCCGATCGGTTCACCAAGCTCAGCCGATCGGTTCATCACATGAGCCGATCGGTTGGGAGTGCAGATTGTGCAGAATCAACCAATCACAGTTTCAATCAATCTGATACTCTAACCAATGTGTTCAACACCTTGAACATTATGACATTGAGTTATCAATTAATTGAGTGTTTAATTGAACTACTAAACTCCTTTAGTAATCAATCTAAACATGTTTGTGGACAAACTCCTATTCCAAGTTAAATCCTATGTGTGTGACTCTGCAGGTCCATTTCACATTGGCAGTGAAAGTCCATAACATTTATGACTTCACAAGCAAAGAGAGGTGCCTAGTCACACATCAGTGCTACCCAAGTGAAATAGAAAGTTGGAGAACAACTTTCAATCCTACAATCCGTGAATGGTGTTACAGTGAATGTATAATTCCTTTGTCACTGATATCCTGAATGAACTCGAGGCATGGAACAGTCATCCTATCAACATTCATTCATTTCCTTGATCTCAAAGCAGATTGGGTGAGATGTGTCTGACATCAATATCACATATTGATTCACACATGCATGTGCATGCCTTTCTCAATCCTACTCATCAAGTGGCCAAGGACATCAAACTCCCTTAGGAGGGACAAATCCCATATCTTCCGCTCACCCCTCAAAAGCCCCTTGTGTCAAAGCCACCCAATCATCACCTTTATAACAACCCATGTTTTAGGATTGCGTTTGATGATGTCAAAGTGTACCCAATGACATGTGTTGAGTGTAGTGATTTTAGGTCTAAGAATCACACTCACCACCATCACTGTGAGAGCTGACTATGATTACTAAGTCATGGTTCCATGTGTCGCTCTCACGGCGGGTCTGTTTGGTACCTTGTTCTCTAACAAGTACCTATGTGCTTGGTTTGATATCACTATATCATGACTAATGAGATTCTGTCATCAACCAACACACAATCTAGTCTTCAGTGTTATTTATGTCTATGGTTATTTCCATAATAACAACCGACTAGGGACTAAACAAGAATGTATACTCTTAACATTCGTATGATCTCATCGTTTAGGTCCTGAACCTAAAAGCATACGTCATTGAGTAAAACCATTCTTTAGACATCTATCATGTTACACCATCATCTCAGAAATAGTTTAAACATATAGATCGGAAATTGCCTTTATTATTATTCAAATCATTTACAAAGTATCCCATTACAATCATCATATGACTTGCTCTATGGGCATACATACCAACAAAAGCAAGTACTTGAAACCGTTTACTAAAGTACCTTTTTGAAACCGCATGGACTCAACCGGTTTGGGATCGTTTGGTCCCAAACGGTCTTGAGACCGTTTGGTCCAAACCTCCTCAAAACTGCATGGACCAAATATGGTCTCCACCAATCAAATTAAAATAGGGTTTCCAATGTTGGTTCCTTCAATCATTGAATTCATGTATCCAATCATCAATTGGACCTATCACCATACTTCAATTGAGTTAAATAGGTCAACCTTCAACTGATTTGACCCTCAATTGACCCTCAATTGATCATCAATTAGGGTTTGAATCAATTGGATTAGGGTTTGGAATTGATGATCCTTCAACATTAACCAATGTGAAACTAGTTACTTTAAAACCGTTGGACCATCATCCAAATTGGGCATGACCTGACCCCAAACGGTCTTGAGGTCGTTTGGATGACCTCCAAACAGTCTTGAGACCGTTTTCCCATGTCAACATCAAAATCAAAGTCAATCAATCAAAGTTTGGATCATTGGATTGATCACCAAATCAGCATTTGATTGCACTTCAACTTAGTACCTTTAGATCTTCAAACACCTAACCATAGTCAACCCTAGACCTCCAAACAGTCTTGGGTGACCCCCAAACGGTCTTGGGATCATTTGTATGACCTCCAAACGGTCTTGAGACCATTTTCCCATCATATCATCATCAACCATGTCATTCAATTAAGGTTTGGATCCTAGGATTGGTCACCAAATCAACACTTTATTGTATTTCAATTTGGTATCTTTGGACCTTCAAACACTTGACCAAACTTAACCCTAGACCTCCAAATGGTCTTGGGTGACCCCCAAATGGTCTTGAGACCGTTTGGGTGATCCCTAAATGGTTTTGAAACCGTTTGGGTCAATCAACCCAAGATTCAAACTCAATCACTTATGAAATCAACACTCAACCCGATTAGGGTTTAGGTGATAGATGTACCTTCAAATCATGAACCAATTGGAGTTATTCAATAATAATTGGTGGGTCATTAACCTAGATCATTATGAACAAGTCCCAAAATGGTCAACCCTGGTCAACATCAACAAACGGTCTTAAACCGTTTGCTTCTATGCGGTTTAGTGAAACTGTTTCATTCCAAACGGTTTGAAACCGTTTGCTCCCCAAAACACAAACCGTTTGGACATTTGATTGAAACCATTTGGTCTAGATATTTGGGGATGTGTGTTCTTATGATGATTTCATCATCATCAAGCTCTAGACCCATGAAACCTGCTGTTAATTCCATGGAAATTGCATCAATCAACCAAATCAATAATTGTAAATAGAGAAATGATCATTATTTGATGGAGAATTGAATGCAATAACAAAGTTAGGGTTTCAAGTTATAAAACCCTCCTCCAATTGAGCTCCAAAGATCCATGTTCACAGAAACAATGGTGGATGCAAATCCCTTCACCATTCCAAGGCTCGTCCTCAAGATTTGAGTGAAAAGGAATGGTTAGAATTGAAGAGGAGATTGAAATGGGAAGAAATCCATAATTTATTTTCGATTTCCACCATGGAATCAAGGTGAAATGGATCAAGAACCTTACCAACAGGTTGGGGGTCGTCCTCCTGACCCTCCCAAGCTCCCTTGGTCGTTTCCCAATCAAGGAGAAGCAGTGGGGTCGAAAAAGCCTTCCATTTGGCTTGTAAAAGGTTCTTTTATAAAAATTCAATGAGAGAGAATATGCTTTGCAAAAATCCATTTAATCCCAAAAATGTGGCCGCCTCTTCCCCCTCATCTTCCTTAGGGACTAGGATATCTTGTTTGCCTCTTATTACTCTCAATTATCTATGATTTAAAGAAAAGAAAATTAAGTACCTCAATTCATATTACATTAATATCCATATGTAGTGAGTGGATATTTCTTTTTCTTATAAAATTGTGTGTGAGTTATCCACTCCCTTGGATATTTTCTTGGTCCTTGAAAGGCTCAAGGATGTCACACACACATATGAATTCAACAATTTTAATTTTGGTTGAAGGACCTTTAATTAATGCATTTATTTTTTCCCTAAATCGAATTGGGGTTTCAATTAGGATTAAATCTTGATTATTTTAATATCAAGATTCTCTCTCCTCCAACTTAATTCAAATGAGGCGCCCCTCTCATTATATTTTCTCTACTTGATGCCAAGAAACATTAGGGACCTTATGGAAGTGGTAATTTACATATTTCACCCTGGGTTTTGGGTAAATTGCACATTATACCAAAACTAGGTTTTCATACACATACATTGCTTTATCAGCTCTTTCTTGGTATTCAGGCTTCCATAAGCCATAACTCAGCATCATCTTTACTCTCATGATGCTTCAACACATGAGGAACATATTATCATGCACAATTTGCACTTAAACCCCTCAACTTGGGTAATTTGCACTTTAGTCCAAAACAGGCAAAATATTGATTTCAACAATGTTCAAAAAGGACTAGAATTGCAACATAAGTTCCTCTTGATCCCTAATTACTTTTCCCAAGATGAGATTAATCATTTAATCACCTTTATTAATCAAAACACCTAGGGTTAAAGTATAACCCGGGTCAGGGATGTTACAACAAAGGTGGACCTGGATCTAGCCAGTTATATGTATATTTATGGTGATAATCATAGTCACTTTATAGTTGCATGAAATAAATAGACATCCAACAGTTATTTTTCAAGCAACCGATAAAACATTTGGAAATCTCCATGAAACTAAAGCGATTATTCATAAGCATAACCACATACCTGTTCAGTAGATTTCTCAAGCTAATATCAATTCCAACCAAGAAAGCCATCCAAGCAAGTAGTTCAACCACACAATCAAGAATCCTGAAAAACACATGTACTCTATTTACTACACACTTTATCAATATTCTTTCAATTCAACTTGAAATTTCTTCCTAGGGTTTCCGTATCCATTTTAGGGTTTTGTTTGCAATTAGGGTTTCCCTTCATCTTTTACCATATTAAACCCTAATTTTATGTCATTACTCATAAACCCTAATTATCTCATCTATTCTCCAATATTAAGGTTATCATAACAACATATAACCCTATTTTTGGATTAAAGGCACCATTAACCATTAATTAAGTTCATTAAGCCTCTTTTACATTAAAGCTAGCTACTATTTTTATCCTTTTAATCCATGACAAGATCATTATACACATTTATCATCAATTCAAAGTTCATTATGGTCTAATCACATATGATCTCGATTTACCATTAATACTACCCTTTATTCATCTGGAAAACCCTAATTACTACATTTAGGATTTTTATCCATAATTAGGAACATTACTGCTCAAAATAGATCAGAACCATCATATCTCAGCTTTGTACATGAATTTGACCAATTAAAATCATTAAGGATCATAATCACCACAGTTAGGGTTTAAGGTTCATTAAATCATATGGAACTCTCAATTAATCAAATTACACATGAAGATCATCCTTTTAGATCTAATATTCCCTTTTTATTAACAACATTTTAGTATCTGTTTTAAACACTCACATAACCCCTTTCTAATTCATTAAACATCAAAGGTTAGGGTTTGTCATTGATTAAACTATTAAAGATAGTATCTTGATATACATTTTGAAT
The DNA here is from genome assembly GCA_963693085.1 of Alisma plantago-aquatica. Lineage (NCBI taxonomy): Eukaryota > Viridiplantae > Streptophyta > Magnoliopsida > Alismatales > Alismataceae > Alisma > Alisma plantago-aquatica. Next base: position 1,340,474,730 of record OY856409.1, on the reverse strand, counting down.
ATAAAGATAAATTAGGCTTCAAAAATAATTTATTTGTGTTCCTCTCATTCTGAGGATCAATTTTCATATATTACTTGTCCTAATCGGAGTTACCAATATTTAATTACAAATTAATAAAGGAATTACCTTTTCGGCCAATCAAGGAGTGCCACGTCGTCAACTCCCATGAAACGCGCCTTGCTTGGAAACATAACTGATTGACTATTATGCCCTTGACTTAAAGATCGACTCTTTTAGCCCACGGAGGGAAAAACCGTCCAACGTAACTTGCCCTTCTTCCACCTCGCGCATCCCTAAGGCTGCCGCCCTAGCTACTATGGCGCAGCTCCCCCCCGCCTTCTCCAGGACCTGACAGCCACCATGGTCGGTTCCTCTTCCTCCGACGTGCCTCTGAGCACCCTGGGATGCCACTGAACCACAGCCAAGATGGCTGATTCACGACCACCAGACCTGTGAGCACGGTCGGCCTACATCCACCTGTTGTGTTGCGTAGGGTTGTGCTGCTTCTCTTCGGCATCGTAGGAGCATCGAGCTTCCATCATCCCTCCTCCTGAAGCCCCTCGCTGCTTCAGAGGTCGCGCTTTTCCCCATTTTTCGGGCCAAGAAGGATGCAAGGTTTGGAGAAGATGGAAGATACGTAAGACCGTCCTCCACTTGAGGCTATGGGTCCAGGCCTTTTATAGGGACATATAGCATTGCCTCAGCATGCCTCTCTACAGGGAAAACAAGTTCCCTGGTCATCGAACTTTCTTTTTTTGAGATATAACTTCTCTCTCTCAAACTATACCTTGCTTATTAGTATTCCTTGGTTATTAAGGTATCTATTTTCCCAAAGGGAAAACTAATAATTACCTCTTTTAATCTCCTTGTGCTTTGACTTTAACCCCTTGGCACGAGATCATGTTTTTCTTTTAATAGAAAATAACACCTTTTTAATAATAACACAAAATTCATTAATTGTATATTCACATTATCTTATTATTTGACATTTTTGATATTTTCTCTTTCCTCTTTCTTCATTAGGGCTCCTTGGACCCCAAGAAACTCCAAGATTTTGAAATTACTTTTTAAGGATACTTATTATCCTTCTAGATGCATCTAAATGCATTATTTCACATTATCTTGTTTATTTCTCATTAAAATATCTCTTTTTGAGGATTTCTCTTTATTTCTCTTTTATTTTTCTCATTGGTATTCCATTTAATATTAGGAATCCTTGGGATATGAAATTCCACCAAGGATAACTCCATTATACTTCTTTCCATTTATTTTCCACATTTTTCATTATTTTCAATTTCTTTCTTAATAAAGAAATACTTAATTGATCTTTTCTTTTCTTATTGCACTTTCTATGCAACTTTGGACTCCTTGGAACCCAAGGAACCCAAGAGGCACAAAATCCCTTTTTGGATTTGTCTTCTAGAGGTTTCCACATTTTTCTTTTCTCAAATATTCAATTATTCATTTTCTAATTGAATTTTCTTGTTATTTGGGCCCAATAGCCAATAAAGCCCACAACACAATCATCAAGGCTATTGCAAACAAAATCCATTTATTCCAAACAAATTATATCATTATTTGTTGAAATATCCTTAGTATGAGAAATTACATTTCTCACCAAAAGAACCCAAAAATTGGGGTTGTAACATTCAAGCTTCCACGACATGACGGTGCACCACGCTAGGGCATGCCCACACTTGGCCGATCAAGCTTTTCATGTGTGTTGCATTTGGAAGGAATCTAAAACTTTAATAATTAATGAGGGATTTGGTTTTATAGGTACATATACATATCCAATCACCACAATATATAGTACGTATCATATACATGCTATATCCCACAGAAAACATGTGAAATGATAAAAGCGATGATTATGGCCATCCTAATGTGATTCCTCGAGCCAAGAGGAATCACGGTCATCTAGGTCTACATCACATGCAACCTGTCCATGATAAACTTTGTGCTTTGCCATTCTGGGTTTGATCAACTCATCTCTATGATTGATCGGCTCACCATCAGGTTAGTCGTCTGGGTGCCACCAGTCGATCGGTTGGCTCCTCCAACCGATCGGTTCGCCTGGTCGTCGTACATCTCTTCATGGCTGCCACCAACTCGTCTCGCTCCTCTAACCAGTCACCTGGATTGCCAACTGATCGATTCATGCCTTGAACTGGTCATCTCAGTTGTCGTTAGGTTGTCCGCCGTTCTTTGACATAACAGGAAATAAAAGATCTATCCTATTTTACATTTGAATTGGGAAATCCCGAGTTACATTCGGGGGGAAAAAAGGTAGGAAAGAAATCTCGACTTATCTCGAGTTACATCAGGAATAGGAGATAGGGAATTGGTGCACAGACCGAGATGCAAGCAAAAACATACAACCAAGCACACATGTGGCAACTCGACTTCGAAAACCAGATCAACGAATGCAGAATCGATTAACTAGCAGCGGAATTATTAAAAATCACTAAAAATTAAACTTTTTGGAAAGAGATTTTTAAGTAATAAACACTTTTATAAGAAAACAAGATAAGTTGTTTACAACAAGATTCCTCATTACATCTCTGTAAAATCACATCACGAGTGATTACATACATCAATTGCCCTGTTATATGTGCAAGGAAAGATACAAAAATCTTGAGGCATTAAGCCAAAAACCTCAAATCTACTGACTCCTAGGACCGAAGAGTACAAAGACGACACATAGGACATACTATCTACAAGACTTAACAGATAGTGTCTCCACCTGAGAATCATTGATGTCCCTGATGTTGTTGCTGCTGCTCACCCTCAGATGGGTTCCTCCGTCCTCAGCGTCCACCTAAAAAGTCAAATCCCATGGGGGTGAGACAATTGAATAATTGTCCCAGCGAGAGTTATAACTCTTCGCCAGAAGCTTTGTTATTGCAATTAAGGAATAACAATAAGAAATATAACTTTAAACATTTAACAGTCGGTTTATCATTATATAACTAAGTAAAGCAACATTCTCTTTAAGCAATCATTTCAATTCTAACTTAATTGAATATCAAAGCATATCTCAGTAAAGAATATGAAGGACATGTATACTAGTTATCTAACTAGAACATTCTAAACAATGTATCATCAATCATTATTTCTCATAGTTCAACCTAAGCAGTTATGCTACACAGTTGATTATGTTTTTCAAACATTATTATGCCCTGAGGAGATGAGGTATACCGCTCATTCTCCAACCGACCATTACGAAATCACATCGGTACCATACATAGGTCATCAAAAGATCCAGATTCTTATGACCTCATCCTCCTCAGTTAGTGTGAGGTTCAACATGCAAGACATCTCGTGTCTCTGCTATAATATCTTTCCAGGGTATTCTGGAAACTTTGCTATTAGAGCTACAGTGGCATTCTGTACTCTCTTCGCCATCGAGGGATTTCATGTTTATCTCACACCGATGTGGCATTAACAACATCATCGGGAGATTAGTGATACATCATCCCGGCATAAAATATATAATGGAGGATTGATGGATTAAAGGTACATCTTACATCAATTCCTACATTAGGACGTAAGGATATTCGCGTCCATAACCCCAACATACTCAAAAGTATGTTCTCCAGGAGTTCCTTTAAGAAAACATATTTCACCATCATTAAACTACTGAAAATGATGGATCTATGATCATGGCTCTACATGATATCATTATACTTGATTATTTAAGTACATTATAGCATTCTTTTAGCATCAGACATGTTTTCAAACATAAACCATTAAAACAATTGCTATAAAGGTAGAATACTAAGTGTATCAAGTTTATGTCACATATTGTAAATATTGGGATATCAATACCTAACCATTTCATCATTATGATTCAAGAACATGGTGTTCAAACCCTTAGATCATCATAAGTCATTTAACAGCATGACCTTGAATGTAACAATACAGATGGTCTTCATGGATCATACAACCTATCCATCTGAAAAGTTACCTTTTAATAGGCAACATAACATATCACTGTTTTCAAAGCTTAAAGAATACTTTCAATGAATGTGGCATCATAACCCTTACCTAGCTATGATTACCTTTTGATAATAACCTGCATGACTAATATAATTGAAAACATGCACATTATATTTGTATCAGCACAATACAAATTCTTTTCAAATTAATCATAGAACACCACGGCCGTGCTATCTTGCACGGTTGTGCAAGATTAAGTCACCACGGTCGTGCTTCATTACACGGTCGTGCCACAGACAGAATACCACGACCGTGTCACATCACCAAAGCTAGTTTTTAGGGTTAGGTGTCCTTTTTAATCTAATTAGGGTTATTCAACCCCTTTAACTTATAAGGCATAACGATTACTCGCTCCATAATCCAGTATAGAGTATCATGCTTAAAAGCACAACCCAAAATTCGGGTTTACTGTTCATTTCATCACATCACCCTAGATTAGGGTTTACTATTCACATTACATGTTATTACTCTAGAATTAGGTTTACTATTCATATTACATGATATTGAGGTCATACCGTCATCAAGTATGAAGATTATTTCCATTAATGCCTTTAATTAAGTTAAGATTCATTAATCACCACAATTAGGGTTTACATGATCTCACTATGAAGGATCATACCCTAATTATGTGTATTCATACATATTGGAAGTATATTACTTGATTCTCATACATATAGAGATTCTTCGCTCTCCTCTAACTATTAGATGATGTTTACATCACTCTTGATTAGATTAAGTCAAATCAACCTTGATAATATAAGTCATGTCATCACAATTATGGTCATTAGGGTTTGCTTGATCAAGGGGGTATTAGTCACATTATCTCACTAAGGGTACTTTTGTAATGTTCACCATTGACCATTACATGAGTCAATCATCTAATTACTTGTTCCCTTAATCACTTTAGGTACCTTTAGGGTTTAGTTTAATCAACTACTAAACCATCTTGACCACTAAGGCATCAAACGTTCTTGACCTTAATAGACCCCAAACGGTTTTGCACTTTCAACCTCCAAATGGTTTTGAAACTGTTTGGAGTTGTTGACCGTTTGGTCCCTTTGACTTTCAAGACTACATGGCCAAGTACACCATCAAGACCGTTTGCCTTAGGTAAGGTGAAGACCATTTAATCTCGTTGACCGTTTGGCCAACTTTGACTTTGAAACCGCATGGGAAAAATTGATCTTGAAACCGCATGGTCACCAAATGGTTTGGGATCGTTTGGACCCAAATGGTCTTGAGACCGTTTGGACTCAAACGGTCTTGAGACTATTTGGACCCAAACAGTCTTGAGACCATTTGGTCCAAACACCCTCAAAACTGCATGGACCAAAAAGTGTGTTAACTCTTCCAATTGAGCTAGGGTTTCCAAGGTTAAACCCCTCAATCGTTCAAATAAAGGTTAACCACTTATCAACTGAGTCAATTAGGTCATCCCTTAACTGATTTGATCCTCAATTGACCCTCAATTTATCACCAATTAGGGTTTGGATTGTTTGGACTAGGGTTGAAATCGATCACCCTTCAACATGTATCAACATGAGTCTAATTGATGTTGAACCCATTCGACCATCATTCAATTGGGTCATGACTTGACCCCAAACGGTCTTGGGATCATTTGGACATCCTCGAAACGTTCTTGAAACTGTTTTCCCATTATTTTATCAAAAACCAAGTCATTCACTTAAGAGTTGAACCCTAGATTTGGTTACAAAATCAACATTTAATTGTTCAACAACTTGATATGATTGGACCCTCAATTGGTCAACTCCACTTAACCCTAGACCTCCAAACGGTCTTGGGTGATCACCAAATGGTCTTGAGACCGTTTGGGTGATCCCCAAATGGTCTTAAGACCATTTGGGTGATCCCTAAACGGTTTTGAAACTGTTTGGGCCACTCAACCCAAACTTCAACATGATTGCATCATTCAAATCAGCAATAGACCCGATTAGGGTTTAGGTGACTAATGAGCCTTCAATTGGTGATTTAATTGGATTTAGATGATGATTTTTGGTGGGTGATTAGTCCATAATGTTTACAACAGATCTCCAAATGGTCAACACTTGGTAAACCCATCCAAATGGTCTTGGACCGGTTGCTCCCAAACGTTCTTGTGAAACCGTTTGCTCTTCAAACGGTTTTGAAACCGTTTGCTTTCAAACGGTTTTGCAAACCGTTTGAGCAAGAGGTGGAGGACCGTTTGTTAAAGAAAGATTAGGATGAACTTTGGAAATAATGCCATATTCTTCTACCTTAAGAACATGGACTGTTCTTCATGGATTTGCTAGCAAGAACACATAGAAGTGTCTAAAGAAGGAGATTAATCAACGATTCTAGGAAAAGAAGATGCACTTAACAAAGTTAAAGGTTTAGAGTTATAAAACACGCCTTAGGATCAGATATAGATCTACAAGCTTCGTAGCTTTAATGGTGGATGAAGCTCCAAAGGTTTCCCAAGGTTCGTTCTTCAAGGTTTGGGTGGAAAAGAAAGCTAGAAAGAAGAATTGTGTAAGGAAAACTAACAAACCAACCTTGTATAAGGATTTCCACCATGAAATCGAGATGAATGATGATCAAGACTTACCCAAACTAGCCTGGTCATTCTCCTATGCTCCGGAGCTTCTCCTTAGTTGGCCAAAGCAAGAAGATAAGGGAAGCAATGAAGGGAAACGATCCTTTGCTTGTTAAAAGGATGCACTTATATATTTTTGGGGTATTTTCAAAGCAAGGAGGATTATTTCTTTTATTTTACATCTATATCAACCAAGCCCTTCTCCAATTCTTGGCCACATCTCTCCCTTCTTATCACATGCAAAACCCCTCTCTCAACCAAGGTTAAGGAAAAAGGAACCAAACACCTTACTAAGTTATACATGTAAAAGGGTTATTTTGCATAAAACTTGGTTATTTAAATATAATGGTTATCTTTCTTATTTGATCAATCAAATGAGGCGCCCTCCTCATTCTATTTACTCTAATTTATTCCAAGAGTCATAAAATATATTCTATATGGTATATTTTACATGTTGCACCCTATGTTTTGTGTAAATTGCACTTTACACCAAAACTAGGTTTTAAAGCACAAGGATTGCTCTACAAGCTATATCTTGGTGCCCAAGTTTGGAGAATCCACATTACTACATCATATTCATTCTTATGATGTCTCAGCACCACAGGAACATCTAAACATGTGCAATGTGCAAGTTAACCCCTCTAATTGGGTAATTTGCACATAAGTCCGTATTTAACAAAACAATATTACAACATTGTTCAAAAAGGATAGAAATAGAAATATATGTTCCTCAGGAGCTTTAATTATACATCAAAAGATAACCATAAACATATAATCACATATTTAAGCAAAACACCTAGGGTTAGTCCATAACCTAGGTGAGGGATGTTACAAATTATCCACCCCTTACAAGGATTTCGTCCCCGAAATCAACAAAACATATTAAGAGAAAAGAGCAGGGTATTTCCTTCTCATCTCTTCCTCTAGTTCCCATGTGGCTTCTTCAACACCACGGTGATTCCAAAGGACTTTTACAAGACTTATGTCTTTCTTTTTCAAATTTTTAATTCTTTTATCAAGGATTGACACTGGTCCTTCCTCATAAGATATATCATCATTCAATTCTACCTCCATAGGTTGCAGAACTGATTTTGTATCAGTGTGACATTTCCTCAGCATAGAAATGTGAAACACAGGGTGTAACCTCTGTAACTCTGGTGGCAACTCTAGTTTATAGGCTACCCTTCCTATCCGTTCAATGATTGGATAAGGCCCCATAAACCTAGGAGCTAACTTTCCTTTCCTTCCAAATCTCAGAACCCCTTTCCAAGGTGAGACTTTGAGGTACACTCTGTCTCCAACCTAGAATTTTAAAGGTCTATGATGCTAATCAGCGTAAGACTTCTATCTATCCTGTGTAGTCTTTATATGTTGTTGTATTACTTTAATCTTTTCTGTGGTATGTTGCATAAGATCAGGACCTAACAGTTGATATTCACCAGTTTCATACCAACATAGGGGTGATCTACAACATATACCATACAAAGCTTCATAAGGTGCCATGTCAATGCTATGTTGATAGCTATTGTTGTAGGAAAACTCTATCAAGCTTAGGTGCAGATCCCAACTCCCTGTAAACTGGAGAACACATGCTCTAAGTAAGTCTTCCAATGTCTGTATAGTCCTTTCTGACTGTCCATCAGTCTGAGGATGAAAGACTGTGCTAAACCTTAACTGTGTGCCTAAGGCTTTATGAAGTCGCTCCCAAAAATGACTCGTAAACTGGGGACCTCTGTCAGAAACAATGGTAACTAGAACTCCATGCAGCCACACTATCTCATCAACATACAACTGTGCTAGCTTCTCAGCAGAATAGGTCATTTTGACAGGAAAGAATTGTGTTGTCTTTGTCAACCTATCAACTATTACCCAAATGGAATCATGCCCTTTGCTTGTCCTGGGTAGGCCAACAACAAAGTCCATGGTTACATGATCCCACTTCCACTGTGGTATGGGAAAAGGTTGCATTGTTCCTGCAGGCTTCTGGTGTTCAGCTTTAACTTGCTGACACACAGGACACCGCATAACAAACTCAGCAACGTCCTTCTTCATTCCAGGACACCAATACATATCTTTTAAATTTCGATACATCTTGGTGCTCCCTGGATGCATAGCATACATCGAAGAATGAGCTTCTTCCAGGACTAACTTTCTCAAGTTATCCACATCCGACATTATCATCCTCCCATGATAACAAGCTACTTGATCATCGGAGTCATGGAAACCATCTCGTTTCTCATACTCCGATCTAATCTGTCAAGCTGCAGCATCAACTTGTTGTGCCTCCTTGATCTGCTCTCTCAGAGTAGGTTTTATATGCATCTCAGCTAACAACCCAGTTAACAATGACACTTTCAACTGTATATTGTCTTGCCTTAAGGAGATAAGCATATCTCTCCTTGATCACACCAAAGAGTTCAGTTGTGCTCTATCTAAGGCTGGTGTTGCTGATTTCCTACTCAAAGCATCTGCAACCACATTGGCCTTCCCTAGATGGTAATCAATTGTACAATCGTAGTCCTTGATTAACTCCATCCAGCGGCGTTGCCTCATGTTAAGCTCATGCTGAGAAAAGATATACTTAAGGTTCTTATGGTCAGTGAAAATATGGAATGTCTCTCCATAGAGATAGTGTCTCCAGATCTTCAAGGCATGAACCACAACAGCTAGCTCTAAATCATGTGTCGGATAATTCTCCTCGTGTTTCTTAAGCTGTCGAGAAGCAAAAGAAATCACTTGTTTATCCTGCATCAACACACATCCAAGTCCATTCTTGGAGGCATCACATAAAATTATATATCCTTTTCCTTGTTCAGGTAATACAAGCACAGGTGCACTTGTCAACCTCTCCTTTAACAGCTGAAAAGATTGATGACACTTATCACTCCAAACAAAAGGAACATCCTTCCTGGTCAACTTAGTCAAGGGTAAGGCTATGGAACTGAAGTTCTTAATGAACCTTCGGTAATAGCCTTCCAACCCTAAGAAACTACGGATCTCCGTCGGTGTTTTCAGTTGCTCCCATTGTAGAACAAATTCTACCTTTTTAGGGTCAACATGAATACCCGAAGCAGATATCACGTGTCCAAGGAAAGATACTTTCGGCAACCAGAACTCACACTTGCTAAACTTAGCATATAACTTATGATTTCTTAGCAAAGTTAGAGCCTGACAAAGATGTTGTTCATGTTGCTGAGCATCTCCACTATAAATCAGGATGTCATCTATAAAGACAACAACACACTGATCGAGAAAAGGTCAGAAGATTCTATTCATGAGTTCCATAAATGCAGCTGGTGCATTTGTTAGTCCAAATGACATAACCGTGAACTCATAGTGACCATACCTCGTTCTAAAGGCAGACTTGGGTATGTCACTATCCTTAATACGAAGTTGATGATATCCCGATCTCAAATCTATCTTTGAGAAGATGGTTGCACCAGGCAACTGGTCAAAGAGATCATCAATCCTCTACAGAGGATACTTGTTCTTTATTGTTACTTTATTCAACTGTCTATAATCAATGCACAACCGCATTGACCCATCTTTCTTTTTAACAAAGAGGACCGGAGCACCCCAAGGCGAAGTACTCGGTCGGATGAAACCCTTCTCAAGCAATTCTTGCAGTTGTTTCTTGAGTTCTGCCATCTTAGCAGGCGCCATCCTATACAATGTTTGTGCTATAGGTTGCGTGTCTGGGATTAAATTGATCTCAAAATCAATTTCCCGAGGCGGTGGCACACCTGGAAGTTCTTCAGGAAATACATCTTCAAATTCCCTGACTACAGGAACTTCAGCAGGGTTAGGACTATCCATGGTAGTATCTACCACATGGGCCAAGAATGCATAACATCCTTGCCTCATCAGCTTCTCAGCAACCATAGCTGACACAAGACAGGTGGGTAGAATCTTTCTTTCTCCTTGAAAGATCCATGTGTTACTAACATCAGCAAACACGGCTTGCTTGGATTCACAATCCAAAACAACCTTATACCTTTCTAAGGTATCCATCCCAAGGATTATATCAAATCCATGCATCTCAAGTGGTATAAGATCCACTTGAATGCGATGTCCAGAAAGGAAGAGAATGCAGGGAGAACATACTTCCTGCAACACAACATACCCCATCAACATAGTTTCTAGCAACAAACTATCTACTCTATGACGTATAGTCAAGTTACAGTCAAGAATCACTCTTCGAGTGATAAAGGAGTGCGTAGCACCCGGATCAATCAAAATAGATACAACGCAAGATGTAGACATATTAGAATATAACAATTCCATCTGACCTGCCACAACTCGAGGGTTGATCACTGCATCAGGTGGATTCATCGCATAGAATCTCGCCGTCGCCTGCGGTTGATTCGGTGCTCGTTGACTAGGTGGTGATGATCCAGCTTGGGATGCTTATCCACGTCCTCTAGCTCCTCCTAGAAACTATCGCTTTTGGGATCCTTGCTGACTCTGCCTCTGGGGTTGAGTTACACTCACTTCTCTGGCTCTGCAATCTTTCATCAGATGTCCCATCTTCCCACATATATAACAACTTTTATTCAGTTTTTGTGGTATGGGTGGTCCTGTAACCGACATAGATGCTGAACTACGAGCTCCTTCTAGTGGTAGGCTTCATCCTCTACCCCTATTCGACATCCACTGCATCTAGGTATTGAATCTAGGTGGTGGTGTAGGCGCAGAAAACCTAGGTTTCTTGAAACCTTTATATGAAGATCCTTGGAACTAGGGATACATCCTCTTATTCTGGGTCTGTCTCTTCTCTGCTACAAACCTCTCTATCCTTCTGACAGATTCTACTAAGGTAGCAAACCTTTCTCTATTCTCTAGATCATACACGGGAGTAGTCAACTCAGTGTTTAACCCTTTCTCAAAATGCCTAATCTTTTCTTCATCTGTAACTGCCGTGTGCGGACAGAACAGCAACAACTCCATGAACTTAGCCTCGTACTCGCTAATGTTCATCAGACCTTGCCTTAACCTCTCAAACTGAGAGATTTTCTCATCCAGAAACGTCTTAGGGAAATATTTGTTGATAAATTTCTGTCGGAAAACTTCCCATGCAACCTCGACACCTGGCCTCTTCTATTCTTCCATGGTCCACCAATGACCAGTACTCCCTTTGAGAAGATACACAGCATGTCTAACCTTCTCAGCTTCTGGGATGTTCAAGATTCTAAAGGCCTTCTCTAGTTCAGCTAACCACAAGTCGGCATCTACGGGATCAGCTGTTCCAAAATACTCTGTGGCTCCAACTCGGCGAAGTCATTCAAACGTCTTGCCGATTCCTTGTTCTTCGGGAGGGGTAGGTGCCCTAGGTGCAAGTATAGGCATCCTATCAGTTATGTGTGTCATGGCAGTCATAAACTTCCCAAACATGGTTTGGATGGTTGGATTCCCCATGTCAGTTGGATTGAACTGGGGTGGTTCAGGCACAGGTTGCTCTATCTCTGGGTTTCTTGCACCTTCTCTGGGTGCAACAACACTACTCTCTGCAACATATTACTCGTGTGGTCCAGACATCCTTAATCTTATCTTCTTCTCCTGAGGAGCAGAAGACATTATTAGATATACTGGAAGACACTAGAACACACTCAACATCCTAAGTCCTATGTCTCTGTAGACTCAGAGAACCTAGAGCTCTGATACCACTAATTTGTGGCGACTCGACTTCGAAAACCAGATCAACGAATGCGGAAGCAATTAACTAGCAGCAGAATTATTAAAAATCACTAAAAATTAAAACTTTTTGGAAAGATATTTTTAAGTAATAAAACTCTTTTATAAGAAAACAAGATAAGTTGTTTAGAACATGATTCCTCATTACATCTCTATAAAATCACATCTCAAGTGATTACATACATCAATTGCCCTATTATCTGTGCAAGGCAAGATACAAAAATATCGAGGCATTAAGCCAAAAACCTCAGATCTACTGACTCCTAGGACCTGAGAGTACAGAGACGACACATAGGACATACTATCTACAAGACTTGACAGACAGTGTCTCCACCTGAGAATCACTACTGTCCCTAATGTTGCTACTGCTGCTCACCCTCAGATGGGTTCCTCCGTCCTCGGCGTCCACCTAAAAAGTCGAATCCCACGGGGGTGAGACAATTGAATAATTGTCCCAGCGAGAGTTATAACTCTTCACCAGAAGCTTTGTTATTGTAATTAAGGAATAACAATAAGCAATATAAATTTAAAAATTTAACAGCCGGTTTATCATTATATAACTAAGTGAAGCAACATTATCTTTAAGCAATCATTTCAATTATAACTTAATTGAATATCAAAGCATATCTCAATAAAGAATATGAATGACATGTATACTAGTTATCTAACTAGAACATTCTAAACAATGTATCGTCAATCATTGTTTCTCGTAGTTCAACCTAAGCAGTTATGCTACACGGCTGATTATGTTTTTCAAACATTATTATGCCCTAAGGAGATGAGGTATATCACTCATTCTCCAACCGACCATTATGAAATCGCATCGATACCATACATAGGTCATCAAAAGAGCTGAATTCTTATGACCTCATCCTCCTCAGTCAGTGTGAGGTGCAACATGTAGGACATCTCGTGTCTCTGCTATAATAGATTTCCAGGGTATTCTGGCATCTTCGCTATTAGAGCTACAGAGGCATTCTGTACTCTCTTCGCCATCGAGGGATTTCATATTTATCTCACACCGATGCAGCATTAACAACATCATCAGGAAATTAGTGATACATCATCTCGACATAAAATATATAATGGAGGATTGATGGATTAAAGGTACATCTTACATTAATTCCTACATTAGGACGTAAGGATATTCACGTCCATAAGCCCAACATACTCAAAAGTATGTTCTCCATGAGTTCCTTTAAGAAAACCTATTTCACCATCATTAAACTACTGACAATGATGGATCTATGATCAGGGCTCTACATGATATCATTATACTTGATTATTTAAGTACATTATAGCATTCTTTTAGCATCAGGCATGTTTTCAAACATAAACCATTAAAACAATTGCTATAAAGGTAGAATACTAAGTGTATCAAGTTTATGTCACATATTGTTAATACTGGGATATCAATCCCTAACCATTTCATCATTATGATTAAGGAACATGGTGTTCAAACCCTTATATCATCATAAGTCATTTAACAACATGACCTTGAATGTAACAATATAGATGGTCTTCATGGCTCATACAGCCTATCCATCTGAAAAGTTACCTTTTAATAGGCAACATAACATATCACTGTTTTCAAAGCTTAAAGAATACTTTCAATGAATGTGGCATCATAACCCTTACCAGGCTATGATTACCTTTTGATAACAACCTGCATGACTAATATAATTGAAAACATGCACATTATATCTATATCAACACAATACAAATTCTTTTCAAATTGATCATAGAACACCACAGCTGTGCTATCTTGCACGGTTGTGTAAGATTAAGTCACCATGGTCGTGCTTCATTACACAGTCATGCCACAGACAGAATACCACGACCGTGTCACATCACCACGGCTGGTTTTTAGGGTTAGGTGTCCTTTTTAATCTAATTAGGGTTATTCAACCCCTTTAACTTATAAGGCATAATGATTACTCACTCCATAATCCAGTATAGAGTATCATGCTTAAAAGCACAACCCAAAATTAGGGTTTACTGTTCATTTCATCACATCACCCTAGATTAGGGTTTACTATTCAAATTACATGTTATTACTCTAGAATTAGGTTTACTATTCATATTACATGATATTGAGGTCATACCATCATCAAGTATGAAGATTATTTCCATTAATGCCTTTAATTAAGTAAAGATTCATTAATCACCACAATTAGGGTTTCCATGATCTCACTATGAAGGATCATACCCTAATTATGTGTATTCATACATATTGGAAGTATATTACTTGATTCTTATACATATAGGGAGTCTTCTCTCTCCTCTTACTATTTGATGATGTTTACATCACTCTTGATTAGATTAAGTCAAATCAACCTTGATAATATAAATCATGTCATCACCATTATGGTCATTAGGGTTTGCTTGATCAAGGGGGTATTAGTCACATTATCTCACTAAGGGTACTTTTGTAATGTTCACCATTGACCATTACATGCATCAATAATCTAATTACTTGTTCTCTTAATCACTTTAGGTACCTTTAGGGTTTAGTTTAATCAACTCCTAAACCATCTTGACCACTAAGGCATCAAACGTTCTTGACCTTAATAGACCCCAAACAGTTTTGCACTTTCAACCTCCAAACAGTTTTGAAACCGTTTGGAGTTGTTGACTGTTTGGTCCCTTTGACTTTCAAGACCGCATGGCCAAGTACACCATCAAGACCATTTGCCCTAGGTAAGGTGAAGACCGTTTAATCTCGTTGACCGTTTGGCCAACTTTGACTTTGAAACCGCATGGGCAAAATTGATCTTGAAACCGCATGGTCACCAAATGGTTTGGGATCGTTTGGTCCCAAACGGTCTTTAGACCGTTTGGACTCAAACGGTCTTGACACCATTTGGTCCAAACACCCTCAAAACCGCATGGACCAAAAAGTGTGTTAACTCTTCCAATTGAGCTAGGGTTTCCAAGGTTGAACCCCTCAATCGTTCAAATAAAGGTTAACCACTTATCAAATGAGTCAATTAGGTCATCCCTTGGATGATTTGATCCTCAATTGACCCTCAATTGATCACCAATTAGGGTTTGGATTGATTGGACTAGGGTTGAAATCGATCACCCTTCAACATGTATCAACATGAGTCTAATTGATGTTGAACCCATTGGACCATCATTCAATTGGGTCATGAATTGATCCCAAACGGTCTTGGGATCATTTGGACATCCTAAAAATGGTCTTGAGACCATTTCCCATTATTTTATCAAAAACCAAGTCATTCACTTAAGAGTTGAACCCTAGATTTGGTTACAAAATCAGCATTTAATTGTTCAACAACTTGATATGATTGGACCCTGCATTGGTCAACTCCACTTAACCCTAGACCTCCAAACGGTCTTGGGTGATCAAAAAATGGTCTTGAGACCGTTTGGGTGATCCCCAAATGGTTTTGAAACCGTTTGGGCCACTCAACCCAAACTTCAACATGATTGCATCATTGAAATCAACAATAGACCCGATTAGGGTTTAGGTGACTAATGAGCCTTCAATTGGTGATTTACTTGGAATTAGATGATGATTTTTGGTGGGTGATTAGTCCATAATGTTTACAACAGATCTCCAAACGGTCAATGCTTGGTAAAACCATCCAAATGGTCTTGGACCGATTGCTCCCAAATGTTCTTGTGAAACCGTTTGCTCTTCAAACGGTTTTGAAACCGTTTGCTTTCAAACGGTTTTGCAAACTGTTTGAGCAAGAGGTGGAGGACCGTTTGTTAAAGCAAGATTAGGATGAAATTTGGAAATAAATCCATCTTATTCTACCTCAAGAACATGGACTGTTCTTCACGGATTTGCTAGCAAGAACACATAGAAGTGTCTAAAGAAGGAGATTAAGCAACGATTCTAGGAAAAGAAGATGCACTTAACAAAGTTAAAGGTTTAGAGTTATAAAACCCACCTTAGTATCCGATATAGAGCTCCAAGCTTCGTAGCTTTAATGGTGGATGAAGATCCAAAGGTTGCCCAAGGTTCGTTCTTCAAGGTTTGGGTGGAAAAGAAGGCTAGAAAGAAGAATTGTGTAAGGAAAACTAACAAACCAACCTTGTATAAGGATTTCCACCATGAAATCGAGATGAATGATGATCAAGACTTACCCAAACTAGCCTGGTCATTCTCCTATGCTCCTGAGCTTCTCCTTAGTTGGCTAAAGAAAGAAGATAAGGGAAGGAATGAAGGGAAACGATCCTTTGCTTGTTAAAAGGATGCACTTATATATTTTTGGGGTATTTTCAAAGCAAGGAGGATTATTTCTTTTATTTTACATCTATATCCACCAAGCCCTTCTCCACTTCTTGGACACGTCTCTCCATTCTTATCACATGCAAAACCCCTCTCTCAACTATGGTTAAGGAAAAAGGAACCAAACACCTTACTAAGTTATACATGTAAAAGGGTTATTTTGCATAAAACTTGGTTAATTAAATATAATGGTTATCTTTCTTATTTGATCAATCAAATGAGGTTCCCTCCTCATTCTCTTTACTCTACTTGATGCCAAGAGTCATAAAAGATATTCTAGAAGGTATATTTTACATGTTGCACCCTATGTTTTGGGTAAATTGCACTTTACACCAAAACTAGGTTTTAAAGCACAAGGATTGCTCTACAAGCTATATCTTGGTGCCCAAGTTTGGAGAATCCACATTACTACATCATATTCATTCTTATGATGTCTCAACACCAGAGGAACATATAAACATGTGCAATTTGCAAGTTAACCCCTCTAATTGGGTAATTTGCACATAAGTCCATATTTAACAAAACAATATTACAACATTGTTCAAAAAGGACAGAAATAGAAATATATGTTCCTCAGGAGCTTTAATTATACATCAAAAGATAACCATAAACATATAATCACATATTTAAGAAAAACACCTAGGGTTAGTCCATAACCCAGGTCAGGGATGTTACAACACATACATAGGGTTTATTAGCCATAACCACGCTATACATCCACAACAAAACTCGGTTAAGGGTGACGCGTATCGAGTGCATTCATATTACATATAATATATGTATATTGGGATTTTTGGATTTAAGATTGGACATGCATAAAGCCAATTTTATTCGCATCGTATGCAATAAATAAAGGCGACAAACCAAAATCGACCATATCGATAATCCTAAAGTATAGAGAATTTGACGTGGCTCTGATACCACTGTTGGATTTTAGGGGAGACAGAGAAGGCAGTGGAAACAAAAATTTTCTCCTCCCAAACCCAGAATAAAGGAAACGCATCAACGTCTATACAATAGGAAGGATGGTTTGTGGAGGCGTACCTTATCCCGAGGCTTACTTGGTGACTATACCTCGCGGCTTGTGTGGTCTTCACCTCTGGTCTTGGACGGTGTCTGTGCAACTCCTGGTCGAATCGGGACTGGCACCTCCTGGTCTCACCAGGACTGTCAGGATTGACAGCTATCCTCCGAGCAGCAGAAGTCTCCCGCCTCTGTAGTAGTCTACACGGACCACCTGGAACTCCGATCTCCTTATCCCACAAGGAATCAAAAGCAGTCGTACCCTCATATTGGCGTACTAGTCACCAACACACTCTCCTATAACCAGTTTCTTTTCTGCAGTTGTCTTTCCCTTGATGTGCCTCCCTTATCGGGTAGCACTTGCTCGGGCTCTCTCTCAGTTACCAAAACCAGAGAGAACGACAACTTTACAGATCAACTTGTGCACTGAGTTGTTCACCAGAGAAGCCCCCAATACCCCTATATATAGGAGGGTCATGGGACAGGGTTCTCTATCCCAGGCAATGCAACATTAAAGCAGGAGTAGAAGGGTTTGAGATTTTCCACAAAACAAGCAACTTGTGCCAACTGAACCGAACATTTCAACCCTGAAACGATCGTTTGGTGACCTCAACTGATCGTTTCAACCTGAGCTGGTAGTTTGGGACACCTGAGCTGATCGGTTCATCACATGAGCCGATCAGTTCATGGTCCTGGTCCAACTCAAATAGACTTTCAAATTTTTCTATGATTAATCAAATATTAATCCTTATCCAAATCATATTTGTACAAGTGAAACAAATTATATTTGCAAAATCGACTTTCCAAACGATCTCCGTTGGTCACATGAGCCAACCGATTCAATAATTGAGCCGATCGGTTCATTGATACATGAGCCGATCGTCTCACCAGTTGAGAAGATCGGTTCACCAACCTGAGCTGATCGGTTCATCTCATGAGCTGATCGGTTGGAACAACAGACTTGTACAAATCAGTCAACCGCAGTTTCAATCAATCCGATACTCCGATCAATCAGTCCAACACCTTGAACACTATGATATTGAGCTATCAATCGATTGAGTGTTTAATTGAACTACTAAACTCCTTTAGTAATCAATCTAAACATGGTTTGTGGATAAACTCCTCTTCCAAGTTAAATCCTATGTGTGTGACCCTACAGGTCCATTTCACGTTGGTAGTGAAAGTTCATAACACTTATGACTTCACAAGCAAAGAGCGGTGCCTAGTCGCACATCAATGCTACCCAAGTGAAATAGAAAGTTGGAGAACAACTTTCAATCCTACAATCCGTGAATGGTGTTACAATGAATGTATAATTCCTTTGTCACTGATATCTCAAATGAACTCAAGGCATGGAACAGTCATCCTGTTAGCGTTCATTCACTTTCTTGATCTCAGAGTAGATTGGAGGAGATATGTATGACATCAATATCACATACTGATTCACACATGCATGCGCACGCCTATCTCAATCCTACTCATTAAGTGGCCATGGATATCAAACTCCCTCAGGAGGGACAAATCCCATATCTATCACTCACCCCTCAAAAGCCCCATGTGTCAAAGCCACCCAATCATCACCTTTATAACAACCCATGTTTCAGGACTGCATTTGATGATGTCAAAGTGTACCCAACGACATGTGTTGAGTGTAGTGATTTCAGGTCAAAGAATCACACTCACCACCATCACTGTGAGAATTGACTGTGGCTACCATGTCATGGTTCCATGTGTCAAACTCATAGTGGGTCTGTCCGGTACACTTGTTCTCTAACAAGTACCTATGTGTTTGGTTTGATATCTCCATATCATGACTAATGAGATTCTGTCATCAACCAACACCACAATCTAGTCTTGTGTGTCATTGTTGTCTATCTACCTTCCACAATGACATCCGACTAGGGACATAATAAGAATGTACAAACTCTTAGCATCTGTATGATCTCAATGTTTAGGTCCTGAACTTGAAGACATACATCATTGAGTATTGTCATTCTCTAGACATTCAATCTATTCTATCACTATCTCATATGACTGAACCAGAAAGAATTGGAAGCTTGCCTTTGATGTTTATCAAATCAATCTTAATGTATCCCACCAATCATCCCATGATTAACTCTCAGGGCTTACATACCAACAATATTTCCCTCCTTCATTCTTTGTTATCATGGTGCATCTTGTTAACCATTTGACTAGGGAAGTGAAAATGTTGGGTCCGATATTCCTATATTAGATGTATCCTCTTGAATTTTACACGAGTATTGTTAAAGGTGATGTTTGAAACCGTTACCGGCATGAAGGGAGTATTATTGAGGGTTACATGGCTAGAGAGGTTATGCACTTTTGCAATGAAATTTTGAGTTATAATGAAGCTCCTACTGATGCAAGGAATATTGAAGCTTATTACAGTAACGGGGCTTTAGGAGCACGAGGGAAAGTAATTATCCATGAGATGTGAGAATAATCACACTTGTATGTTTCATACAACATTGACAAAGTGGGTATTCATATCACCGAACACACTAATTTTATCAAGACAAGATATCCTTGATCCAATTCAATGTGGCTTTCTAGAGAACATAGCCAAACATTTATTAGGTGGTTTGAAGATAAATTATTTGGTCAAATATCTCAAATATGAAACAATTTTGTTGAAAATATCAAATGGATTGTCTTTAAATAAAAAATAAATGTCATATCTTACAAAGAGTTTGACATAAATGCATTTTTATACAACACAAAACTACAAGATGATAAGAGTCTTATCCAAAACAATAAGGTCACCCTTCAAGCATCTTCACTGTTTTTTTAGAATGAAGGATAAAAGTCCACGTGAAGCTAAAATGTCTTAAAGTAATGTCATTGAAGAGATATGCTAATTTGACTATCCAAAATTTAGAGTTTCCATCTTAGGTATAATTGGGTTGATAATAACAAAGGAGTTGTAGTGACTGAATTGGGTTTTACATTAGTGAATTTTAAAAAGATTGGCGAAAAGGATGAACCATTCATCATGGCATCACAAGAGAAGCAAGTATTTTATATGGATGATTCTACATATGAAAAATGGCTTGTCATTCTTCATGGGAAAAGGAAATTGATTGCAAATCCATAGATGAAGAAGAGTACTACGACAAGTATGATGACTGTAGTCCATTATTAGATGGCTTGCCAAGTGTAACTATTGAATCTAACATTGATTAAATACACATAGAGAACACATATGAGGAGTATTAATTGATCAACGATCTAACCAATACTAGAAGGTATGTATTTCAAATTATCTATTACTTATATGTTTTATATTCTATATGTAAATTTTACATTATCTATCACAATTATGTGTTGTTTTGTTATGTAGATGTGAATTTTAGATTCTCTATCAGTTGGCATGTTTCTAGACTATTTATAATATGACATTCTTTAGATGGAGTTTGACGGAGAGGATGAACACCATTAGGTAGAGATTGTAAGTTATATATTATATTATTACATAGATGTGCATTTTACATTCTTTGTCACTTATATGTGATTCTTGGTTATTTCAAATATGATATAATTAATATTGCGTCGGACCATGAGGATGTACACTATCAGGATGAGATTGGTGCAAATTATATATTGTTTTATATGCTAGATGTACATTTTACATTTTCTATCACAATCATATATGTTTTATATACTAGATGTATATTTTACATTATGTATCAATTATATGTGTTTCTTGACTATTTAAGGATGATCACCATGAGGATTAACACCATGAGGATGAGCAATGTGAGGGTGCTACTAATGAGAAATGTGACTGTGTACATAAAAGAGGCATCAATGAGAAGAATGAGAAAGTGTCTACAACTGAGCAGCCTAGTCCTAGGCCTACTGAGTCTTCTACTACTCCTACATTCTAACTTACCACAAGGAGTGGAAAGGTGTGAGGACAAGTTGTTCTAGAGAAGTATCCAACCCTACAACTCCCGAGGTGGCTGAAAAAATAGTAAAGTTCAATTCTCACAATGCATGTTCATTTTTACCTTGATTGTAATGTTTTACTAACCAATTACTATTGATGATGATTTCAGAGCTATATGAGTATAGAAAATAAGACAAGTTCATCCTTGAGGGCCAAAGAGATGAATTGTCAGTTGCTTTGGATATGTAGGAGCATCTTGGTTGTGTTAGGGATGTGGAGTTGGTGCTGAGATAAGATCCTTTTTTGACACATAAGAGAAAAAATGTAGATCTATCAAGAAAGGCATATTGTCACAAGATGAGGTAGAGGACATAGTAGCAAAAACAATTGAAGAAGCAATGAGATGGTTTCAAGCTTTCAGGATCTACCTCCTTAGGTAGCACATCTGCCATATTGTTCTTCTTATGAGGTGGTTGGGATTACTTTCATGGATCCTCCTTAGATAGATGATGAGGTGATTGGGAGTAATCCCATGGATCTTCTAGGCACACCTGATGTAAGTTTATTTTGTGATAAATAGTCATCCAAGTCAATTTATATGTTGCGTTTGAGTATATATCACACTATATATAAAATTTTTGGTGTTGAGAAAATACCATTTTACAATACTAGAACCTACCTTCAATATCATGGCACTGGGCAATGATTTCCCACACCTTACAGGTGACAAGGTTCATTGTGTTCCCATGCTCGATAATGCGCTCTGTGTGACTATCCAACTTGCCTATCAACAATGGAAAAATACACCACTATCAGTTGGCCACCCAGAGAACAAAACGGTAGGAGATGCAGAAGGTGGTGGGGTTATGTGGACCAAAGTCAAAGTTCTCTATGAGAATGTATGATAAATTTGTATTGCATTTATATTTGGATTTGTTTTCTATTTTTTTATATATTTGGAAATGGATATGAGAATACATGCAGACCATAGTACCTAAGAAGCCCTCCTATAGTTTCTCCTATGCCCCCGACACTTATTTGGATTCTACATGACCTATTTGACTCGCTAGGACTTAAGTGCAAGAGGTTGACACTATGGTTATACATTATAGAAGAAGAGTCTACTATGATGGTCCATATTCAAGAGAATGATATAGGACAAGATCAAGATACTAATGTATTCTTGTTAGATATTGTGGAAATATTTATTTATGATTGGAGGAATACAATTGTGATAGAACTTTGGACATGGTGAGATCTTATGGCTAAATATCTCATTCTATGTATGTTAAAGTATAAGTGGAATTGTTTGCTAATATATTAATGGATATATTTTGGAACTACTTACATACAATGACTACCAATCCACATTAACCTATATGTCATTTCTAGTTCCATCATTGATTATAAATGTATATAGAGACAAACTTTCTATATCTTATATATTACTATCCTACCACCTTTAAGTATTTTTCTACTACAGTAAAGAACGTGGTTACAAATCCTTTTAGTGTTCAGTAAGTTTTGGGCTCTTTGGTTATAATTGTAACTTATAAATTATATTATTGAGGAATTTAAATTTTATTTTATTTACCTTCTTTTCACTCACTTTTAGACATTGGAAGTTGTTCATAATTGTCCCCCAAGACATGGACAGTGTATTATCTTAATACTTTAGGTAGCAAACCAACAATTGGAGGACACTCATTGCAAGTGCCAAATTGTAGGGTAAGTACATTTTTTTATCCATCAGCATATATTAATGTTTACTAATGTAATCAAATGTATTAATTTTTTTATGATGTAGAACCACCCCCAAAGATGGACCGCAACTGTGACCCCCCGACAATGTATAGCCTGGATTCCCCAAATTACCCGCACATCAGGGTCCACAAGATAAACTCACATAGAGGTCGAGCTACATGAAGAGACCAAGGATCATTGAAAATCCACAAATAGGGATTCGAAGTCGGGTCACTACTATGAGGATCCCACACCTTCTCCACTGAGATACAACTCCATCATCCAAATAAATGTATTACTTTGACATATAGGGGTATAAAAGCATTCAAACACACTGGAAGAGATGTAGATAAAAAATAAATCACTATCTTGGAATAATGTTAAGGTAGTTTTCTGACTGCAATGCATATATATGCCATCTATGTTTCTTTTTGTATTAACATTTCACATATTTATAAATGTATAGTTCCATATACAAGACAATGATTGGGCATACCTATACCAAATGTGTAACAACCCCTTTTAAGAATACATATATCAACAAAAGCAACTCCCATATTTTCCATGACACGAGGGACTTCAGCTCAAAGGTATGTCACAAGAATAAAAAACATTGCAAAAAAAGTAAACAATCATCATGCATTGATATAGAAATTGATTCATACATTGTTAAAAAATAATCTAATATAGTTGAATTCTTGAATAAACAATCTAATCTCTAAACATGATTTAGAACATGAAAGAAACTCATATCTAAATGATTGGATCATCTTGGTAGATGGCAGCCCACTGGGCAAATCCTTGGGAAAACTTTGATCTACTCCTTAGTTTGATCTTCATATGGCTCTATCCTTGACATTGCTCCTTTCCTATGGGCATCACGGTCCCAACCATGCATAAAACAACTTGTAAGTAGAATTGAACATATTATATAACTGTAATAAGATACACTAAATAGAAAACATGAAACATCTTGAAAACAAACTTTACATTTTATCATTATCTCTTATCTAAATTAAATAAGAATCCTAAAGTTTTGCATCAAAGTGCCTCTTTACTTTGAAATAAAGTGCCTCTTGAATTGCACTGAAGTACTCTATATAATAGGAATCCCATGATTTGTATCGAAGTACACTCTATGCTAGGAAAATCCATAATAGATGTCTTATATAAGGTTCATTGAGTGTCTTTACTGTAGAATACTCTTTACTCTTGCCCTTAAACATGAATATAATTTCATATGTTGATTTGTTAAAATAAATAGTAAAAAAAATTTCATTTACCCAATACATTTTAATTTTTAATCAACAAAACTATAACATGAATAATACATTCACATCATAACATGTACACTGTACACAATAACATAAAAACATCCAATAATTATGTTCAAAGTTCATGGATCACTTACCTCTCTCTTAGAGAAGATCCTAATTGCTTCTCTTTGGTTGAAGAAACCCTATTCATGATCTTGGGGCCAAAGAATCCTAATAACCTTGTTCAACCAGTTAAAATTCATTAATAATTAATTTCAACTTAATTTCTAGGTTTACTTGTACCCATCATCTTATATCCATGTATTATGCATACTTTTTTGGAATTAGAATTATATTTAGGTAGGGAAAGTATTTTGTTTGGATTCTACATCTTTTTCTGATAAATTTGGTTTATAGTTTTTCTATATCTTGATCTACCAATTAATTACTACAAAAATTATAAAAATTAATTACCTTTCCGCCAATAAGATGTCACCAGGTCAGCATATATGCCCTTATTTTTATTTAGCATTTCTTTAGCTTAGCTCACGGATACTAGCTTGGGTCCATTAAGATGAAGCCTAGACCAAGTAGCCCCCTTCTTCTTTGTCTTTCTCGACACCCTGTGCACGGGGGATCTATTTTACTCGCAAAAAGAGAGTTTGTCCTCCACCATGCATCTCTTTCTGTAGTGCTTGATTCCTTTCTTGATGCTCCTACTCACCGTCATCCATGCTCCTTGTCCTTGGTCCTGATTCGACTACTGGATGTGCCAATCTCTCTTTTCTCAAAGTGTAGTATGACACTACCATATTTCCAGATTGGAAATAGAGAAGGCAGGGGACAAAATTTGCAGTCATCGACCTCTCTATGCCTTCCTCTCACCTCGTGTAAGAGATTCTATGATGGTCAAGGTACCAAGGCCTGTCTGGGATTATACTAAAGTTCCTCATGGGTGGTCGAGGAGGCTGACTTGGGAAGATTGCCTCCACCCTCTATTATTCTGAGTTGCACACGATATGTGCCCAAGCATCTCCTGATCATCATATAGAGTCCTCATGATGTTGTCTCCTAGAAGGAAGTCAGTCCTCCACACAATGACCACTTCCCCCTTCAAATCCCTCAGACTAACTCGCACTCCGCTAATTGTACTCATGTTTAGATGGACATCATGTCTTTATGATCATTTGAACTATCATCTACATTGTATATTTATATATATACTTGGGGTATAAAGGTTTTATCTGGGTTTCTACTCCCTTTATGATTTTTATCTTGATCGAAAGATGGAAAGCTACTATTTTAGATCCAATATTATAAACTTTTTAAGACATCAAGAACTATGGAGGGATCCCCCCTAACATTACACTCAAAGAAGGCCTCTCCTCTCTGTTTGTATTTGTCCTTTATGAGAAGAGTCCTACATTTTCTTTCTAAAATTCTAGAATTTAATTCTATCTCAAATTTTACAATACATTTAACCCAACTATTATTCCTCTTACAAAATATCAAATCATCAATTAGTATTTCCCCAAATTAAATTCTAAGATCAACTTCAAATTTCACTAAACTTTGATTGTTACCTTGACATAGCCTAAAAGATAGCAAATTATTAACTAACTTAAATTTATAGATCATCAAACCTAATTTTTTTTCAAATTACATAAATGTCCCTCGTATATTATTTTTCTCTTACATTCAAAAATCACCAAAATTGGATGGCACCATATTCTCATCATATAATCAACCTTAATTTATATTAACCATATAAGGTGGTAAAATTTACATTCATCCCCATAACTCGAAAAACACTTATATATGGTCAAATTTGATAGGATGCTAATATAGTTAGCCCATGCGCCTTATTATCAACCTTTTAATATTTTCACCAATAAATTTATCATTGACTTATCTAGGTTTTAAAAGTTGGGATGTGATAATGTGATGCGATATATAGACCAAATTGTCAAACATGCGTTAGAAGACCTCCGTTTTATATAAAAGATATTATATATTCTTGAATCATAAGTAAATAGTCTCATTTGATAATATAAAATTCAAATCAAACTTGAATTATGTCATACACTTTACAACAATATAATAAAACAAAGCCCTATAAATAAGAAGAGTTGGATGAGATACGAGAAGAGTGGATAGATTCCTTCTTTAAGAAAGTCAACTTTATAATTAATTGGGATAAAATATGATGTTTCTTAAACTTTGATGTCTTGATTTCTACATACATGTGATGGTATTGACTTTTTACAAGTTTAAATTTGATGTAAGTAAATTGTTGGTGCATATGTGAACAATGTGTGTAAATATGCGTATGTGTGTGAAATACGACAGAAATGAATACCATGAGAATTTTATTTGTACATATGGATGGTAGTGGAGTTGCATGTGTGTGAATGAATTGTATATGTACATATGTGCATGAGAATAGAATGAAGTGTGGATGAGAACGAAATTGCATGTGTGAATGAATTATGTGGATGTGGACTTTTGTATGTGCTTGTTATTGTAGATTTTAAAGGTACTACTGTCATGTTGTTAAGTTGAACACTTGCAAAGCCTGCATTTTTAATGAATTATAGGATCCATCATGTTGAACAATCAGTCAATAGGTTTCCAGACCTTCTATAGAAAAAACATGTGAGATTTGTGGTGTTAAAAACCAACAATATAGATTTGTGTCATTGGTTTTCTCAACAAAACTAACAACACTATCCTATTTAGCTAAATATTAACTGATAAGGAAGTACAATGCCAGTTATCATAAGAGGACTAAAGATTCATACGGTTCTTCAACACCAATTTCTTCCTACTAACCAGTGACTATAATCTCAAAACAATCTTATAGTTGTTGCTAATATCATATTACATCATTAATTTCTGTATGAAAAATTGGCATTACTTTGCTATTGTTATGTTGGTTTCATCTTTCATAGGAGCAAGACACTGTGTCAGTGCCATTGGTTGTCTTATCCTAGAAACTGACACAAAAGGTCTTCAGTTATGGTGTTTCCCACTTAGGTGTCAATATGTAACGAACATCGTAGGCCTAAATTAATTGACACTACATATGATATTTGTACTTGTGTCTATCTATATGTGGTTCTCCCTATATTATTCAAAATATAGTGTGCATTAGTAATTATGACAATGATAATATCTATAGATCCTATTAACAAGTTGAGAAAACATGAATCAAATATTAGAGGAGTTGTTCATGCAAACATTCATTTTTCATAAAACTAATAAGATATTAAATTATATTTCAACCATCTAATTTCCAATTTTAGATGACCCTCAAGTGTAAAATTTCAATGAATCACTGCTCTTATTGGAATGAGGTTCCTTTTAGATAAGATAATATGAAGCACCACATATTTGGATTTAATAATATAACATAATAGTTCAAGGTATCTGTCTATAATTTTTTTTATCATACATTTGGAAGTTTGTCCTAAGCATCAAGTATCACACCTCCAATCATGAACAAATGATCCCAAGTGAGGAGAACTTTAGTTTCTTAGGTGATACTAATATCACTTTGCATGATCTAAACTATAACTCGACCTGCCTTTTCTTTTTTATGGTGATTCTGTTTAATGTTCTAAGATATAATTGACATAATCTCCGATCTTAAAAGGATGAGCCTAGAGACCAAATATCGTTTGGGTTAAGTGGGGATATGAAAAAGTTCATAGTGCCAAATACTCCCCCCCTAAGATGGTTAAGTTGACTTCTACTTTAAACCCAAAAGTGATATCAACATAGTTTTAGAATTAAAAAAAAGAGCGTTAAACTTAAGAAGGAGTTGAGAAGATCTCATTCAAGATTATCACTTATTGGAGGATCATTAATAGAGCCATATGACCATGATAAGAATGTAGAAAAAAAAGTAGATTGAAGAGAGACCTTATTACCTTGTATTTTGGGTTGAACATGTGAACCATCAATTCAAGGTTGCCTTCCATCATCACTATAATGAGTAAAGTACATTGATCTATCAATAATGCACCCTCTTTAACCGTCGAGTCCTAGAGGGAACCCATATGGGAAGAAATATTAAGTGAAAAAATGAGAGAACGTGGATTCTTTGCCATTGGTTTATGTGTAGCTTCCAGCTCCATGTTCATGGTTGCCAAAGATGTGTGGATAGATGATTTCAAAGAAGTTTCTATAGATAAGGTTCACACTTTATATAATATACACTTTACTATTGCTATAAGATCTTTCTCATTCATATTGTTTAATGACCCCCTATCATCGTTGCTTCTAGGGGGCTTCAGAACTGTTTGGCCACCATCACAATGACAAACACACATTTTTTATTATAGATCTTTATCTTCACAGTGTAGATGATTTTATTTTTTATCCAAATTATTATACATCATTTGGTGATTTAATACTCACTAGGGGATCATTTGGAATTAGTTTCTATGAGAGAAAGTGGAAATCCTAATCAAAGGACTTCTATGTAGTTTTTTTGGAATTGTCTGTACTAGAGTGGGAAACCATGAACCACAATTGTAGTTTCAAACTCTTACGATTATTTTACGAGTCTAAGCATGCAAACCCTATTTTCTTTATAATGTAGCCAAATGGTGAAGGATTTCAATGACCATAAAAGGTTGTACATTGGATCCATTTAATAGTGAGGATGCAAGTAATGTGTATCCACCCATCATGTATGAGGTGTATTAAAGGTAGCATAAGCATGAAACCATCAAATAATAAGATTCAAGATAAAAGAGATGATAAAAGTATGGATATAGGTCTGCCCAATACACCTCTATCAACTTCATATTCTAGAGCACATGAAGAAATGGAGAAGCAGATATGGATTTATGCCTAGAAATGGAAATCAAGAAACATATTCACTAGAGACAAAGTAGTATCCAAAGTCTTGATTGAGGCAACATGACCAATTGGGAAACATCAAACTACATTGCCTTTGTTGTTAAGGAGACGATCCATTTTTATTGAAGTGTCATGGTTTTATCCTTTGCTCAACCTTCCATTTAGTTTCTATCCAAGTTCTCTTGGAAGTATTCAATGTGGGAGTCTTATCCACGTTACCTAATGACCTCACACATTTGTGTAACTACATGGGTGAATTATTTCTATTGAGATTGTGGGGGACTTTATAAAGGAACATTATAGTTAGGGGATGAAGTTTTCCTTGCTTAGAAGAAGAGTGTCTCTCAAATAGATCTTATGATGGGGCCCTTGTAAAAACATTGAACTAACACTAAGTGGAAGTAGATGCATCGCAATGACTATCTAAGGTGACAATGAATGTGTACCTAGATTGCTAGGTCGGGAATAAAGATCAATATTTGAAAAAAAAATTGGTGTCTAAATATGGCACTCAGGAAAATTAACACCAATAACATGTTTTAATTTTAGACTTCAAATTCTTAATTGAATTCACATCTTGATATACCTAAAAAGTAACTCGTACAAAATGTAGCCAACATCAACAAGAATTGTTTGTATTTGAAATTATTTGAATGTGTGCTTTTATCAAATATGCACACTCATGTTGCTCTTAGAATTGACTTGTGTGGTATCTAGTCTCCCAACTTATATACGAGGAGATTGAACTAGACCAATGTATACCGTTATCTATTTTGTAGAACTTACCTTGTTGGCACACACATATATTGTATAGATCCATTAAAAGTAGTATATATAATTGCAATATTTCTTGAACTATATCACAATTGTATGTCAATGCAAGAAACACTCTTACTCATGATATAATGTATTGATGATTAACATTTAAAGATATCGACGTTCATTCTTTTTATACTCGACAACATCTACATATGAGAAATTAAAATACTCAGAATCTCTACGAACAATTGTGGAACTAAACTGAGAAGTTCGCCATTAGAGTGACGAGATGAAACACCTTGATTAAAAAGAAATTGTAAAAGTGAAACCTTAAATGCATGAAATGTAGTTTCTATACCACATCTTTAATAGGATTTGGCCAAACAATAGATAAAGTCTGACATAACATTTGATCTAGAATTTTTTTTGTATTACTCGAAAAAGGTAGATAACAAAAGTAGCACTTCACAAATAAAAAAATGCAAAAGTGAAGAGAATGTAAATTTGGATTTCATTTTTTGTGTTTAAGGCATAATGGCGATAGATTGCTATTTTTTTATGTTGAACTACCAAATATTATAGTATGTTTTGTCTTGAAAATGTCGTGTATATTTTGGCATCCACTTTAGCTTATTTCCTGATAAACTTTACACACATAAAAAGGCCTCTAGTTATGTACCTCATAAGTTGAGAAAACAATATCAATAGATGAACATGCACAACTGGATCCCACTTTATTGTGACTTCTAGTAAACTTGGTTAAGTAAACGGATTGAAATTATAAAAAAAAAATGATGGTTCTAACTTCTATCCTTTCAAGTAGATGAATGTTCAATGACCTATAAACAATCTATTAATTCTAGAGGCATTGACTGCAGGAAATGAATGAGTGGGATGGCTACGTTTTTCGTTGAGAACAATTATTGGCCTAAAGAGAAAAGTTTTCCACGTAGACATTTGGAGAAGATCACAGGTTGTATATATGTTTTCGGTAAAAGTTAAGTGTAAATAGTTCATACAAAGTCTAAAGCCAAATCCTGCAACAAAAGGTAATGATCAAAAGAACGAAACGGATTACTTTTCTTTTAATCATTTCTGACGAAATATGCTTCATGGTACTGTACTTGTCATATAGCTTTCGTCCACACCTGTGGATCTACCAAACTTCATTCTTCATGATGATCCGGAGATAAAGACACATGATCAGCTTGAAGGCTTTCTCGCACCTATGAAACAGCACAAATTGTAGAAAGTAATGAAATTCTTACATGCCATAAAAGAGCCATTACAGATCACTGTAAAGCTGATCTGATAATTATATGCTATCGTTTCAGATTTGATATATTATATATATGCTGTAACGTTATAGATAATGCGTGCATCGTTTTATCCTTGCATGACATCTTGATATATTGTTCGAACTCCATGCATGATGTTTTTTTTGTAGACTCACGCTGGTCTTTCCAAATAGACGTTTCAGAGAAAAAAGAAAGCCACGCCGCTTTAGTACATCCGAAGAAGATATCACCGTATATAACTTACGTTGAATGAGAATGATATTCAACCATCACATGCATGTAACTCAGCAATCACCAAAGAGAACTGTATCGGCCTATTGGGTTTATAAAACACTAAAACTGAAAATTTATTTTAGAGTATAGAGGCAGAAGCTGAGCAGACGTCTGCCTATAACCACACAGCGGATGGTGGGGGTTATATCAACATCTTGAGCCCACTGAAAAGTCATTTTTTTCCGGCAGCAAGCGATCAAGGAGCACAAGGTCTGAAATCACGAGTCGCCAGACATGATCATCATAACCCTATTCAATCTGCGCCAAAGGGCCAATTACGACGGGGGCTTCCTTGCTTGCTGTTTGTCTAGCAAGAGCATCCTCATGGATCTTCCTGAGTAGTTCCGTTGCTGCGCTGTGCTCGGCATTTCTCACTTTGCTCTTGAATAATCCGCGCATATACAGCTCGCCATTCGGAGTTTTAACACGGACTGAGCACTTGTATTTTCTGTCATGCGATGGCCCCTCTTCCGTCTCCAACCTGAAACAGCCGACAAAATAGTTTGAGAGACAAGGTATTGTTTCACTAAAGAAGTAGTTCACATTCTACAGCTTATACATTTCCAATAATCATGCTTGATATTTTTATTTTGTTTATCTAATACATCAACTCATTATGTGCAGTACAGTAACTATATCTGCACATGAGTATACATTAACTATTTCCATCAGAACAACATCTCAGCAAAAGATAGTTGAAATCTAGAAAAAAAATCTCAGCACATAGTCGAGAAATATAAGACAACAATAAAGTACAATTACATAATTACCTAGAAAATAGTATCCAAAAGTATGTTTGTCAAGCACATGGCGTAATTAGTTTTTGGTATACATAAAGATCTATTTACGTACTAGAGTTTTGTTTTCTTTATTTAGTCTTCCTCCCTCAATAAAGTACAATTACATAATTACCTAGAAAACAGTATCCAAAACTAAGGAAAGATGACCAAGCTTCCACTAGTTGTGGACATAATATTGAAGCAATCGACGAAAATGTACCAATAAACTGAGAGTTCCATAACTAAGAGCAACAATAACAAAACATGAAAGTCATTTATCATCACAGGAAACTTTGCACTGGCTGTCGTAAGAATGTTAATTAGATCCTAGCTAAGAGTAGGGACATATGTAGGTTACGTGTTTTCCAACCCTTCTAAGATATTCAAATACAAATGCATGTAGTGTTATGGTTTTATAACAAAAAAATGTATCATCGGTCAAGTACTTCAAAGGTTCCGTTTTTATACAAGCCATGTCTAAGTCGATCTCTAAAAATTTCTGACCCTGAAGCACTGCATTTGAACGGATTTGAAAATTGGTAGGGGTGTATTTTTAAGCTCACTTGAGGGGGTTTTCAAGTAGTTGAAGAGGCAAGCTAACAAGGAAATGCCGTTTCAAGTTGGTTAAAAATATATGTACTTATAGAAGGGAGTCGGTCAAGGGTTATCTCGTAGGGTTTGAAGGCAGAAAGGGTCAGAACTTTTCCAGTGGTCTAGCTAGGTTGATGGAGGTTGTGCAATAGCTGAGGAGCTAAACAATATGTATGATTTAAGCGTTACAATGTTAAACAAAATCTTTAAGAGCATGAGTTTCCTTTACTAATATAATACCGAGACAATTCATCAATAAAAACTCTGATCTATAGTGACAAATGCAAGTAATATACAGTAGTGCAAGAATATTCCGGCATAGTGCTATGTAACGTCTGTTGTTCGGCTACACAACGTGAGCTGATGTTTTGACTTGAACAAACACTAAAGAACAGAAAATAGAATAAGCAAGGTCGGAACTGAGTGATTCACAGTGCACAAAATAATACTGCAGAAGCTTGTGTTGGTATATCGTACCACAAGGGTGCAGCATGTCGATCAAATAAGCCAGTTTGGAGACTGAGTTGTTGACTTAACCAGAACATATATATAGACAACGCAAATATAATCACATCAACAGTGCCTGCGTATTGATCATTGCAAGATCTACCACGTTTCATCCCAAATAACCCTTCACTTGAGTTGAATAGAGCTAGTTTAGCAAAGAGATTAGAAAGGGACTTCAACAATACCTTGGGCCATCTTTCGGTCATCTGCAATGTATGTCCAGCATAAAGCTGCGATGATCATGATTTCAACTTTGTTTTTTCCCCAATATTAACCCCATATCTTGCTAATATATACAAAGCTGAGATAATTATCATGACAAGTTTCTGTTTCTTTCTAATATCCATAGAGCTAAACTAGACATGCTGAACGCCACAGGGGGGTGGAGGTGGGGGCTGTGGCGTTGCGTTAGGTTGAAGGGTACGCTTAATTCGGAGTTGAATTGTTGCATCGACTGTTGTTTTGTTTACGGATATCAGAAGCGGACATGCAGGCAACGGGTTGCCCTATTGGCTCCGACTTCGTTTACACTATTTAGAATTTTGTATAAAACAGATCAAAAAAATACATAAATAAAACAGATCGAAAAAATACATAAATAAAAGACATGCAATTATTTAGAATTTTGTAGTGTGAAGAAAGATGAAAGATAAAAACAAAATTGCGTTCCACTTTTTCTCTCTGGACTAGAACATGTTTGGCGATTACATAATACTAGTCATTTTCACTGTGAAATGCAACATTTTTCATAATTGGATTTATATGTTTCTTTAGTAAGTATTCAGAATATTTAATGTGAGCACTAGTAAAGCATTCAACATATAAATCCATCCATAAATACCTGACGATACATGCTTACGTATATTGGAATATCACTTTAATGAGTACCAATGAGTGAAATGCTTCATATCATTATTGTAACTTAGAGAAACAACAAAAGTTCACTTAGATATTTCATGACTCTTCGAGATAATTGATGGAGACATGTTAAATCCTAAAAGCAAGCCAGTTAAATATAGATGTAAAGACTGAAATATATATATGTAATCAAGTTGAAATATATTAAGATGACCACATTTGTTTCCCTTCTAAAGCATTAAAATGCTAGCATGTGTAGTTAACAATATTATGTAATGTATCTGCCTTATAAACCAAAATTTAGTGTGATTAGTTAACTACAACCAAAAGTGGGAGTTCCATAAGAAAATTCACGTCGATTATGTATCTTGAAATGCATGGCTTGTAGCCTTGTAAATGCTCTTATATGAAAAACATCAGGGAAATAGGGAGAGAACAATGAGGAAAAACTACTTATAATGCACGTTCTATAAAAATTTTTGTTTAACATGTTATATATAAGTTAGACCGTACTAAAGAATATCAGTATCTTGGAAATTATGTGCATATGATAACCTAAAAACATTGCACCAGAAAGCTAAAACGAGAAATAAGAATGACATATATAAACTTACCATCTTTATACAGTATTTCTAAATAACATGTAGTAACATAGAAAGTTAATAAACGATTAAAGGGATGAGAAAGAAATACTACACAGCGAGGAGGGTGGGACATATCCCTAGGTCATTTAGTAGCAATCATATAGATATGGTAAATAATGTAAAATCACATTGTTAACAAAACCACATTAGTATTGAAGGGAATTTACGAGGTGTATGGATTCAGAGGATGAGGGCAAATAATATGATTAAAATGGCAAAGAAAGACACAATGTCATAGTTAGGGGGCTATCGAATTCTTCCAGAACAAACGCGAGCTAAACACTGCCACAATAAAGGTGCACCGTTGTTGCTTCACGCCTTGCTTCTACAACTACTAAACTAGAAGATGAAATACATGCCTTCAAGAACAAAAGATGAAATACATGACAAGCTAAATACGTATATTTCATCTTGGAAAGTCTAAATCTTGCAAACACCACACGAAAATATAGGTTCTTCACAAATGATACTATATATAATGGAAAGGAGAAATATATTATGTTCAAGTTCGGTAATGCAAGAAGTAATTGGCTTACCACCGCGAAAACATTAGGTACTACTGTAACATGATGAGGTAGAAAAAACTTAAACTTAAGATACTTTGGAACATGTTACTCTACAGTCCTGTGTTGTATACTAGGATTAACGAAATGGATTATTAATTAAATGAATACAAATAATGCCATTGCCTTTAACACCAAACCCATTTTTTGTTGAGATTTTGTAATAATACCTTGCTAGTGATTAATATTTATCGAAGATTGCTGCCCTTCCATGTATGATAAGCCCACAAAAATAGACGTTCAGCAATTCAGGTCATATTATTATTTTTTTGGGTGTATTTTTGAAAAATAACATGTACACCGCTTAGCAGGAGATTGAAGGAGATAATTCCCTACCAATGTTACCAAGAAAAAGAGAAAACATTGGCGGCTAGTGCTCAAATACTATCAAGAGTATGCTTAATGAGAGATGAATTCATACATAATTCATGGGAAATATGTTCTAGATGAAAAAATGACTACTAACACATGCCACATATTTGCACAATCTCTATGAATGTTACAAATAATGGATACACCATTAAAATTCACAACTTTATATAGAAATTAAAAACCATCGTTGTTTGACAAAGCAAATAATGTGCTTGGGATTTTATGAACACAAAAACACTTTCTTCGATCTACAATTTTATTTTTCCACTCAATCTTTATATGAAATTTATTATAAGTTAATAAGTGGAGAATTAAAGAAAAAAAACCCTCCTTTAATATCTTATCACCATTAATTGTGGTTTACATATTCTTGAAGAAATATATGAAAAGACCACATTAACTTATAAAAGAAAAGTAAGGCGAAACAATATTTTAATAAATAAGAAAGACAACTTGAAGTCAATTATTAATTCAGAACTTGATTGTCTAATAAAATATTAATATATATAACAAACAACTAAATGGTGATGTATTCAATAATTACATAAGAGATCGTTATCCCTCTTTTCATGCCTTATAAAGTACCAAAATACAAGCAAATGGAACAATAAAATAAAACATCTCATCAATTTGTATGACTAACACTAGTATATATATATTTAAATACAACCTGAACTTAGCATTTTATAACATATTTATTTCACAAGACATGGTGCATATAACACCATCTTCAAATTTTGAGCTTGAAGTCATATGCCTAATCTATTTAGACAAGACTATGCATAAACTACATATACTAGTAAAAACTTTTTTGGTATATGAAAAGATATGTTACACCCTACTATAATAGGAAGAGGTTTTGGGGAAGCATTGTTCATGTGGTGACTAAAAAAATTATCCTTAATGGTTAACTTTATTGCCTTATAATGGTGAAATAGTTTATATACTCTATTTGGACAACTATTTCACAAAAACACCCAGTGATATATGTAAATATATCTGTGGTAACTAAAATTATATCAGACATTATATGGAAAGTAATTTCACAAACTGTAAGGAGTAGAAACTGATATGATGAAAAATTATATGAAAATAAATTATAATGGTAATGTGAGCAATTGAGAATTGTAAAATAGATAGTGAAAGGGAAGTATGAGTTGCATCGAAATAAAGTGGATACATAAAATGCTGACAAAAAGTGAATGTGAATAAGGAATTAGCATCTCAACCAGACCAAAAGGTTACAAGTAAGTCCTACTGAATCTCTAGAGGTATGCCACACGTTGTTAATATTCCTTATGAAAGAAAAAAAAGTCAAAATCTTAAGAAACGTTTTATAAATAATTAAATTGGTCTATTAGTTATGGGTAGCACCACGTTGATTGAACATGTTAGGTACCATACCAATCATCAAAGAAACACCATGATAAACCATTTGATGCACCACATTATCAAAAAAGAATTTTAATGAATGAATGGATGCATCAAAGTCAATAGAAGAGTTAAATGAAGAGAAAGGAGGAGAAACAAACTTATGATCAACAATTAAGGACAAACCAGATAAATTCCAAACATATATATATATACATTTGCGTGTGTGTCATGTTAAAAATATAGAATGTTGTGTCAATATTGTTTTTTTAGAAAAGGGACTAGATTTT
The DNA here is from genome assembly GCA_963693085.1 of Alisma plantago-aquatica. Lineage (NCBI taxonomy): Eukaryota > Viridiplantae > Streptophyta > Magnoliopsida > Alismatales > Alismataceae > Alisma > Alisma plantago-aquatica. The sequence goes on along the minus strand of OY856409.1, from coordinate 1,340,437,092 downwards.
CCTTCCAAAAGTGATAAGGGATGGATGCACAAGGACTTCATTATTATTGCTTTTCATTGAGGAAAATGTGGATGAACGACATGTAAATGAATGATATAATGCAACAATAGATGATCTCATAAAGGAGTGTTTCCTTAAAGTATCACTCACGAGACTCTACTTTTACAATGACCTTTTTTTATGGTTATAAGTTTCTATCTACAAGCGAGTTTATCCAAATTTATGAAGGTTTTTAAAGCTTAAAGTTTTATATACATTTTCTAATTATGTGAATGTATGGAAGGTGTTTAAGGAAGAATTTGAAAGTTTCCTTAGAAAACCCATTTGTTGTTCTATGCACCTTACATGTTCTTGGAATATTCTAGAACGTTGAACTCTGAAAGGATAGATAGGGAATCCTATGGACACAATAATTATCTAGTAGTTTCCCCCATCTTGGGTGATTAGTTGTCTCCCATATAATGTATTACGATCATATGACCTAATAATGTTTTTATAAGTAGGATTTTACTAGCCTATTTATTTGTCCTAGGAGTGAAGGGATTTGTTAACAACTCCTTCTAGATTGTTGATAGCTTCATATGACCCAAAAGTTAGGTTTTCAATAGTTTTTCTTATCAATTCAAGACTCAATCTTAAAAGAGATGAATACATTATTCATTTAAGTCTCAAAATATGCACCATGGGATTAGAGAACACAACCATTTATCACTCAATTTAGTGACCAAAGACAGTATTGTAGTTGACTAATGGTGCGACATAATTTGTTCATAACATATAAGAATGATTTTGAAAGAGAAAACTATTTATGAAAGAGAAAGCAAATAAAAAATATCACATGAAATAAACTCAAGTTTAAGAATAAAAACAATTTAAAAAGTTGACCCAAAATATCCATTACAACTGCAAAAAAAATTATTTAAATTATTTAAATAAATGAGCATTATTTAAAGAGAATATCATTTAATTAAGAAACTAAAATGGGAAACTTATGTAGGAACTACTTATCTTCAACAAAGATCTGATTATCCTTTTTATTGCCTGATGCAGGGTCTTGATAACTGTGATGTTTTGTCACTATTTTCTAACTTGTACACATTTTTTAGAAAGTATCCTATTGGAATTAAAAACCATATTACTAGTGGAATAAGCTTATTGGATGTCGTATGTTGGGGTCTAAAAGATATTTTCTAGAGAAACTTATTTCTTTTTATCTTGATTTGTATGAGGGATCTTTTGTTCATTAACATTTGATGAAGTGATGGAAAGAAATAGCCTAGATCATGATCTTATTATTTTAAACATCAATATTCCTTCATATGCTTTCTTGAATCATATCCTAGTGTTACATATCTATAAATTTATTATAAATAACATATCAAAGTGTTAAACAAGGAAAACCATACATATATTAGAACTTTTCATGTCAATATCCTATACAACCCATGTGAGCGACCATAGGGAATAGGTCATTTTATTGTTGGATTTATGATTTTGTATTGGTAGGAGTTCGTTAAATATGAATGTGTGTTTTATAAATAATAAAGCTTCTAAAAATGTTGTACATAGTTATAATATAATCCTTCACAACTCAAATTGATAGTAACGTTATTTAATTTTGAGGAGGAATAATGGGATCTATTTCATGAGATCTTAAGGTTTCATAAGAAATTTGACAGATAAGTGCTTCCTTCTAGGGACATTTACATGTCATGGTGGTTTTCGACCTAGAAAAAAAATAAAGGAATGCCAATGATAGAATTGAATATCTCTCTAATTAGGGAACAATTATGGGAATCAAAATCCAATCCTCAAGTATATAAATGAACAACTCATTGGTAATGATAAATGCTTAGTGTTTGAATTATCTACTAGTCCCATGAGGTCAAGTAACAACATCAACCAATCCATTATCTACCACTATAATTATATCAAGGAGGATTACTACTCGAAACAAGTATTTGTAAACCCTAAAATACCATCCTGAGATTCAAGATTCTCTATTGACAATGTTAAGTAGATTGGATGACTGATGGACTACTGATTAAATTATTTTGTAGATCTTTTTCTTGGAATCCTATGATAAATTATTCATAAGAAAATCTCCTTTTATCATTTGTATTTTCTAGTATTCTAAAAGAGAATTAAGACAAGAACATCTTAGACCATCCATGGGGTGTTATAGTTTTAATCGACGTTATTGAGATCTTGCTCTATGTCCTTTGTATTGCTCTCCTTTTCCATGTCCTTTGATCTTCTATTTTATGTCCTCTATTGCATCCTTCCATGATTGATTCCCACTCCTCCCTAATCATGGTTAAAGGCATTGGTCATTGTTGCATCCTCGTCATCTATATCCTTTTACCATCAACAACCTTCATAGCATTATTAGGACGTTTGATACCATCTCGTTCCTTTGTAGTTGCTGTCAACTCAATTAACACATGTGGTTGCATCACATGTCCCTTTAAGAGTCTCCACACATGTTGTGGCAAACCATCTTCTCCAAGTAGTTTTGCTAATCATTTTCGATCCTTACATTTGTCCTCGTTGACTCGCATTGTAGACATTCGTAAGGTTTTGGAATACAATGATGTTTGGGAAGGATTCGTCACTTCTCTTCATGCTTGCAAATACTGAATGTGTGGCTTATGTCCTTCCACCCATCCTCGATCCAAGGCTTTCCCCCACCTTGCATCTGACAGCTATGATGCTACTACCACTTCACCCCACCATCCTAATCAGGATCCGATCGACGTGATTGTTGGCTTTCCTGCCCCTAACAAGCCCAACTTTTGAGATCCTAATTTATGTACCGTGATGGCCCGTCAGTATATTGAACCACCACCACCTCCTAAGAATTGTCTTGACCTCAACCCAAATCTTATTGATTCTATCTTTTGTGTGAGTTTTCCTACAGTAAAGAGCATCCCACTTCTTTGGCATTTGTCGTTTTCCAACTTGAATGTTGCCTTACAACAAGTGGCTTCTTGTCCTTGCTCCCTTGATGCTTGGATTTGTATTTTGCTGCTCCATGTGTGCATTCTCTACCTCTTTTCTCCCTAATCTGCCCAAGAATGCTCAGCATGAAAGTGTTCCTTATTCCAACAATTTTTTATCCTTAAGGTCCTAGAAATATGGAATTCAGGACCTGACGATATCCCATAACTCCTTGCTCAAATCTTTTCCCACCATTTTCCTTTTGTGCATGCATAATATGTTGAAATCAGAGTTTCTCGTGCCGAGACAAAGATCAAGGATGGACAATTTTTAGATACCATCTGAGTTCTCTCCTCTAGCGGCATTACCCTCTCTAATACTACTACTACTAGTTTGGAGCTTGAAGAAAAACACCCCAAAGCCCCCCTCTTATGATGCAACATGTGTCAGATTTTTCTTGCTCTCCCTTTTTTGCTTCTCATGCTATGGTTGAAGAGGTAATATTATCCTTCCAAAAGGGACAACTAATGCATGTGACGGTCTCCATGCACAACACCTTCTTAATGCTATGTGTGGTACAACATTGGCTGTTAAAGATGATTTTTTGAATACAGTGTCAACTATGACCAACCTTTGGCTCGAAAATCATTGTCATGGCTCCCTACATCCCTATGTTTCAGGTTCTCCTTTGACCTCTCTTCTCAAGACAAAAAATGACATTCGGTCTATCGCGGATGGAACTATGTAGCGTCACATTGTTTCTAAGATTGCAATGAAGGGTGTGTTGCTTGACACTGTCAATTGTCTTATGGATCATCAATTTGGTGTTGGCATTCCTGGGGTGTTGAAGCTTTTCTACATGTTACCACTCGCCTTGTCCATGACCAACATCATCTTACCAATCTTATGATGGCCCTTGTTGACTTCACTAATGCTTTTAACATGGTTGATAGATCCACAATATTTAAGGATGTATGTCTTTATTGCCTAAATATTGCATGTTGGATTGAGTTTTGTTATAGCTCCCCAGCTCTGCTCTATATGGATATGAATGAGCTTCTTCTTTTCACAGCTGAGGTCCGACAAGGTGTTTTGTTTGGGCCAATTCTTTTTTGTTGACTCTCCATCCTTTTATTTTACAACTGAAGGATGAATGCCTTATCAATCTTCTTTCTATTTATCTTGATGATGTAACCCTCATTAGTGACACTATTGAAGTCTCCAAGGCATTGTCTATTATCCATTAACGAGGCACTGGCTTTGGTCTTCATATTAATATTTAGAAGACAAAAATCTTTCAGCCTTCAAATGATCCAAGACAAGCCCCAAAGTTTGGTATGTTCTCTACTAACATATCTCATCCTATACATGGAGTGAAGATTTTAGGAAGTCCTATTTCCATAGATCCAAGTTTTTCCTTGGAGCTTCACAAGGAACATGTGGCTAGAACTCTTGCCATGATGGATCAAATGACTTTACTTTAGGACCCAAAATGTGAGCTTCTTCTTCTCTGATCATGTGTTGGGATGCCCAAGTTGTTGTTTTCTCTTTGAACGATACCCCCAACATCTATCAATTCTAGAATGTTTGATTCTGATCATGGGCTTCATCAATTTCTTACACGTATTGTTGTTGGTGATGGTCCAGACTTCGATGATCTATAGTTGTGCCTGGCTATGATTCCTATGCACCTCAGAGGGTTAAATATTAAATCTTCTCATGATGTCAACAAGTTTGCTTATATTTTCTCTTTGATCCACACCCAGGAACTCCAAGACCACATCCTGCAAGTGGTTGGATCTGTTCTTACAGATTCCTGTTTTGATACTACACATGATGACATCTGTAAGATCTTGCCATCCTTTTGTTGATCCCAGTTATCATGTATGGCTTTTTTCACTCTATAGGCCCAGTCTATTTTGGTAGATGCTTACTACAAAACTGTTGTTCGACCATTCACTACATGTGGCCTCTCTCAACATCAACTAGCTATCCTCTCTGCTCTCCTAGACAGATGAATGTTGCCCAATTTGTAACACTACACTCTTGATGCCTTCGGTGTATATGGTGTTTATTTTCATACAAGACCTAGATATAAGTTTTGAGATGACTTTGTTCTTGATACTCTTTTTGACCTTGCCTTTCGATATGGGATAAAGGTCCTGAAAGAGGCTCCTGTGACCTTTCTTAGCATGTGATCTGATGGTATCCACTCTCAATGTCCTTTTGACATCTTATTATTTGATTGGATAGATAGGAAACACACATGTGTTGACCTCATTGGAGTCTCTCCTCTGTCAGGTGTTCTTTCAAGTAACTTTAAGCACATCAGGAATCTAGCAATGCCGCTCCACAAAAGGTACAAAAGCATGGTGCAACTTGTATGGTAAACCACCATCATTTTTTCCTTTTTCTTTTGATACCTTTAGAGTACTTGTTGATAATGCGTCTTCTCTTCTGTGACACCTTCAACACATCACCAGTAAGAAACTCATGTTGCATCTTCTTCTTCATATATATATATATATATTTTAGATCTATGGGATTCAACATCCAGAAAGGACTTAGAGCTCAATTTTTTGGTCGTGCTTCTGTGAAGCCATTTTTGTAATGTAGTTTTATAAATTAGATATTTGAAGATCTACAAGTAGTTAGGATATTTGATATGAAACTAGTTTTTCTAAAATATATAAAAAAAATGTTCTCAAACAATAATGAGACCATAATTCTCTGACACAAGCCCTAGATGAAGGGGAAAATGCCATCCAAATTATTTTATAAATAATCATTTTCGTCCTAGTATGATTTAGCATGGTGTAAGTGTTCTAATCTACTCATACTTTCCAATATTTTAAGATAGAGTCACCCTTTTAAATGACTAAGGTTGGTTTTTTAGTTTGACATTGATAAGGTACATAAAATTAACAAGAAGATTCTTCTCTAAAAGTGAATGAAAAATAATTATTTAGTAAGGTTTTGCTGACAAGGAAGTAAAATCGTGTCAATAAAACAAGGAATCTTATTGGATGCCATATGTTCAATGGAATGGAAGTCTTAAATAATTCCTTGATGATATGATATCTATGTATAATTTTGCTCTTTTGGTAGGATCAACATGTATGAGTTTAAGAAAACCATTCTAATATATAAAGAAATAACAAATATCTTGTGGACATTTGCTTGTATAACCCAAAATGTCTTGACACTGACTCTTATTGTATTGAAATAATTTTTTTTCATGGTACAAGAAAAGAAAGGTGATGCTTAGTCATACTAAAGACAATAAAGATAAATGATATAATTGTGTTTATAGTCAACAATGTATGAATTGTGGACAACAAATAATGTGGTCAATATTATATCTGGTATTCCCAATTTTCTTCTTAGAATTTGATTGTAATCTGGATTAGGTACTAATAGGAGGTTGGAAACCCACTCAGTATATGTCACAAGTTATAAAATTATGCATTGTCTGACATAGGAATCTAGATCCAGGTGTAGGAAAAAAAGAATCTTAGAGGATAATTACTAATAAAGTTTCTCACAGAGGGGACATGAGAATTTCCCATAATCACAAAACCTTCTCATTGGGCATGGAGATTAGGTGTCATGTTTTTTATTTATTTAAACCATTCTATAGAATGAAATATATTCCCCTACACCTCTTGTTAAGGAGTTCACCGTATTACACAAGAACACAATCTTCAATATTTTATATATTTATAAGTAGAAAAAAAACTAAAAAATCACTATGAGTTAGTTTGAGTGTGTGTAGTGAAGTGTACTTGTGTGAGCTTGTAATGTAAAAATGTACATCAAACTCATACTTTATCATCCGAATACACCCTACCAACATGACCTAATTATCTAAACAAGCATGAACATGTTAAAGGAAGAACACAATGAACATATTGCAATTTACGATTTTGAAACTTTTATTAATATGAATTTAAGGTTTTTAAAGATATAAAATTATGTTTATTCAATATTAACAGTTTATGGGTTAAAAGTGCCAAACTCAAAAGCCTATTGTTAAATGTTATGTTTTCTCTATACTGCCATCTATAATAAAAAAGTTATGAAGGCTGATAAAGGCTTGGGTTTTGAATATCCATATTCAAATGGAGGGTTTGGAATCAGAAAGTGAATGTGTTTCTATAGAAATCTAAACATCAAACCTTCAATTGAAAAGTTCTCCCAATGGAATTGGGAAAATGTAGGGACAAGAGGTTGCCTTTATATTATGTAATAAACATCAAAATTATATAACAAGTTGATGTTGTCACTAGGTTCGGACTTATACTAAGTGTGAAACTCCATAGTGAGACCTAATACAATCTCCAACAAGTGTGCATTTCAAGTTCAAGAAGGTGGAAAACTTGATTCTTGGGGAAGTCTCACAAACATAATTGAAAAAGAGGTATAGGAACTGAAGAGCTGAACTAGAATACCTAATATCTCAGTTTGAAACCCCAATTGATACTTGCTACTTTAATAGAGGCACCTTCCTGGATACAAAAAGATCTTCCCATTCCCTCTCCCTTCAATTCAAGTGAATTCATCCCTCTCACTTTGTTCGATCTCAATTCCCTCTCTTTCAAAGAATGGCACTAAGCCCGACATAGGGTCAATTTTCATAAAAAATGATGGAGCGGGTTCATGTCCCAAAACTATATTAGTCAAGGTTTGAGCCATAGGGGATGTTAGCATCAACATGTCTTCCATAGTACCCTTTCCTAAGACATATTCTTCATTACCATTGGGAATATGTATGGCATTGGATTTCTCATCATAGAATTTCATATGAGAAATCTTCATAGCAAGTGAGGCCATCATCATGACTTCCTCGAGATCCACCTGGCATTGATGAAAATATAGATCTTCACCTTTCAACATCACACCTCCCAACAGTCTAATATCTTGTTTCATATAGTCCAATAATTGATTACATTCACTCTCTAGATCGGATACTTTGATCTCCACATGATCGAGTGCCCTGTGAGGTTACCTTAACCAATGAGTTTTTGATCAAAAAGTCTTGATAACAAAAGAGGAATTGGCTTCCCTGATAGACCTTTAGCTCGTATATCATATGATTCCATACTAGTGGCATGGGATTTGACTTCTTTTTCAAACTATAGTTGGTGGCATAGTCAATAGTCAAATGCCATCAAATTGTGAAAATTTGTGAAAATATATAGTTCTTAGTTCTTGACTTATGAAGACCCACCACATGGGTAGAGTTCAGAATAAAGCTTGCCCACATTCTCACACTTTTTTCTTACAATTTGGTTTGGTATTAAGGCTATGTGATCTTCAGTGAAACTGGTGTCAAATTCATAATGAAGCTTGAAACCAATATCATCACCATGATGAACCACTAAGAGGAATCTGGGTAGGAGTTCTTACAAAGGTGATCAATATCATAGGATAAATGTAGCTAAAGGTGTTTCGTGAGGAATAAAGTGAGTGAATGAAGGTAAAAATAGATGGTTGTCATGGTGTGTAGGTACATGGCCTTAGAAATAAAATTGATGAAAAGGTTTCTATGATTGTGGAGATAGATTATAAATGTGGTTCTATGTTGTCTTCATGTGCATTTAGTCTTGATATTAACGATATGGTATTTTTCATCCTATGGTTATGTATTTGTATAAGAGATCATGTCTTTTTTTTTCCATCCTGGGGATCGTCTTACTCTTCCTACTCCCTCAGTGCCGGTCCATTTACATTCGGAGAATCCTAGTGGCCCAATGGGGCTTCCTCCTTCACCAAGTCAAGGAGAAAATTCGGGCATTGCTGCCATCTTCCCTTCTCACCTCCTTGTAAGCGACTCCATTTGGCTATGTAGTCAGCCACTCTATTACAGTTCCTTTTCCTGAAGCCGAACTCAAGCATCTGGAAGGACCTTGCAAGCTTCTTGATGTATAGGCACTCCTGTTTATAATGGATCGGGATCCTCGTTAGATTCATCAACATCGAAATAGATCCCTTGTTGTCTAATTCCACTAGCACATTGTTGTGTTTCCCTTGGCATTCCTGGATGCCGACCGTGATTGCTCTCAGCTCTGCTTTGAGGGTATCTGTGATGGTTCCTCGATCATAGCCCCCTCCCAGCCAACACCCATCCTGATCCCTGACAACGAATGTTGTGGACATGCTACCTCACTTTATTGCAACATCTACATTCAGTTTCACATGTCCTGCTCCTGGAGGCCACCACCTTGATTTCTCCTTTGTCTCCTTGGATGCATCTCGTCCTGTTGCAAAGGCTTTCCTGCATACATACACCTCATGTCGGATAATCACAAATAGTTCCTCAGTGTGACTCCTCTCGCCCTGGAATACCAGCTTGCAGCGCTGGTTCCATATCTTCCAAATTGAGATGGCTACCCACACATTCCAGTCCGGCGTGTCTATCCTCTTCCTCAGGTTCATGTCAATCCATCTTTTGAACGATCAAGTTTGCTGTAGCTCCGTGTTGGTTGCTTTCTGTATGAAAGAGATCATGTCTTTTGTGATTGTATATAAAGCATACATGTTATGTTAAATTTTTGATTAGTCTATCTAAGGGATACTCAAATGTAGATACATATTGTTTTTTATTTTAAATTAATAGTTCAACTCACTTTCTGGATACTATTTTAATTTCAAAGTCATAGCATGAAACTTCAAACAAAATGGAACATATAGGGAGATTCTTATCATATGAGATGATACATATCAATTCTTAACTAGTCATCCCATTAAAACTTCTTGACATGCTAGTATTCCTTCAAAATATCCATCAAACAATGACCATTTTCTTTCACATCTATTGGATAAATAAGTCCATATATCTTTTGTATATTGGGTTTAGACCCATACCATGTAAATAGGTTATTGGAAGATGCCCATTTTTCTATATAAAATCTAGCCCTATCCATATTTAGAATGCAAGTATTTAGAATATAATATTATCTCAGTTACATGGTATTAGAACATCATATCTAGTCTTCGAGAGTGAAATAATTTGACTCACAACCTTCGTCAAGCCTAGGGGAGGGATTGTGTCTCCTCTTGTAAGCATTGTCATCATCAACCCTGGATTTACCTTAAGCATTCTCACCACACTAATTATTTGTCTTTATTACATCAAGTAGGATGCCATCTTATCCAAGAAGAAGAACTATATCCATGTCATCACTTTAAAGAGAATATATCATCTGTGTGTCTCAATATAACTCCAATGTGCTTCTCCTATCTGGGTAGTACCCACACAATTCACACCATAGTTCCTCACAACCTACAATGTCTATTTAAGGTTGAAGGACAATCTATCACATGTACGAGGAAATACTACACAATTCAATCATCCTTAAATCATTGTTTGTTGTAATGATGTCTAACGGCTACCTAATCCTAGTGATACACCCATTACTTTATGTAATAAAAAGTAGTTATGTACTTTTGATCCTCTCGTTAACTTTATTTCTTATGACTTCTTATCACCTCCTTATTCTTACTTTATATCAAATATATCATTTCTTGAATTATCTTATATTGTATATGTTGCTCTAAGTAACTCAATTTGGCAACAAGCTATGTAAAATTGAGATGGATCTCCTTTTTGGGAATTATATGTGGATCCTTATGCCTACTCCATCAGATGAAGTAGTTGTCGAGTACAAATGGATCTTCTCAATCAAAGTTGGTTGAGATGGGATTGTTTACAGGCTAAAATTTAGACTTGTGGCAAAGGGATAAACACATGTCTATTAAGAGAATTACATGAAAACATTCATCAATAACCAAAATGACATCTATCCTTTAGTTTAGATTCTTGGATGCTCTTTTTTCATGGCCTTGTATCAATAGGACATTAACAAATCCTTCCTACATGGAGATATTTCTGATGATATTTAAATGAAGAAATGATAAGCTTATGTTACTCAGTTAGAGTCTCACTTAGTTTGTTAGTTTCATAAATATATGTATATCCTGAAGCAGTCACCCCGAGCATGGTTTAGGAAATTCAGTAAATTGCTTAGGAGTTTGGTCTATGATGATCAGGTTTGGATCACCCTTTGTTTTATCAACATGGATCTTATGGATACATTCTCCCCACTATTATGTAGACAATATTCTTATCACTGGTGATGATCTATATAACCTTATGAAACTAAAATAGTTTCTTTGGAGAAAGTTTCATACCAAAGATCTAGGTCATCTCAAGTACTTCCTAGATATTTAAGTGGCAAGATCCAAGAATGGAATAGTTATTTCTTAATGAAAATATGCTCTTGATTTCCTTAAAGAAACTGGTATGTTAGGATAAACCCAGATTCTTCTTTAGATCCTATGTTAAGATGTATAAAGATCTAGGGGTCTCTCTTGAAAATCTATGAACATATAAATACAATTTTGGAAACCTAATTATCATGTAGTTACTTGACCACATTTCTCCTTTCTACTAGTGTGTTTAGCCAATTTCTAGACAATCCATGTACCATCCACCAGGATTCAATCATTTCAGTTCTTTTTTATCTTAAAATAACTCCAAGAAAGGAAATTATTTAGTCCTAGCATGGGCACCTGAAGTGCATGGCTTCTAAGATGCAAATTGGGCAGGCTCTATCATTGATTGACAATTAAGATCTATCATTGATTGACAATTAAGATCTATCATTGATCAACAATCTATGACCAAATATTCAGTTGGGAGAAAATCTTGGATCCTATAAAAATAAGAGAGCACTCTTGTGCATAATCTGAACATTGGGCCATGACCCATGTCAGTAGCGAAGTTCTACACTTTAATAACATATCAAAGAACTTTGATTTTGTCAGATAGAAGCTATGAACCTACATTGTGACTCAAGTTGCAAATCAAATAGCTTCTAACCCAATCGTTCTTGAATGACATAAGAACAAAGAAGTGGTTTTTCATATGGTTCGAGAGTAGGTCTAAAAAGAGTTGATCAAGATCACTCCAATGTTTTCAAAAGATTAACATGCATTTTTTCACAAGGTCTTTAAATGGATATTGAGTCAAATTTTTGTGTAACAAACTGAGTGATGTTGATATATATGCACCTATTTGGGGGGAATTATATAAATAAGTATATATAGACATACATACATATACAGACTTTAGTTACATATCATGTGAGTTTATTTGTATCCACCCATTTTCCTATATAAAGGCTAGCTATGTCCATTAAAAAACTACAAGTTGTTACACTCCAACTAATCTCTCAATCATAGAATCGAAGGTATACTACTTGATTTTTTGTGTCCAAGTACACCCAAAATCATTTTTCATAGTCATGATGTTCATAACTAAAAGAGACTTTTCAATCTTGAGTTGAATTCCAAATTTGGAGACCACTTCTTAAAAGCCTCTAGATTTCACTAGGAGATGTAATGCACAAAAAGGCATGAACTTTAATGTCATTTTCTAGACTTATACACATTTTTGGTAGAATGTTAGATTTAAATCCTTTTTAATAAAAATATTGGAACTTCGAAGCAATTGTATAATATTGTTTGACAAAGATCAAATTATCCCATTGTGCTCAAAATCCTATTATTTATAATTTTTTTATAACTTTGACACAAGAATTAATATGTTCTTTGTTATACGGGTGTATGGGTTGATTTCTTTGGACAAATAATTCTTGGTATAGGTTCAAACTACTTCATTTTGCACCTCATAATTCTAGACTCGTATATTTATAAATGATTTTTTTCTTATCAAATGGAATACACTCTTACATTTTCTTCCTCCAAACCTCTCGAAGCCTCTACACCTATAAACCCTAATACCAACCCAACTCTATAAATACCTATACCCTCGCCTTTGGACGAACTTGTTCGACCTTTCTCTCGCACTATTTTGCCTAAGATCTTTCCTTCTATTGTCGCGAGCTCGTTGTTTGGAATTTGTTGTCAACGAGTCCTTCTCCTTCACGAGGTCTTCTCTGTTCAATTGCTTTCAAGGTACACTTCCTCAACACTTGTACTTTCTTTTTGTGTTCTCGAATCGCTGTTTGGTTGATTCTTCACAATTTTCCCAATTCGATTGAGGAAGCCAACTGCTTCGTGTAGTCCTGGATCTTTATTACAATCTAAAAGGTGGTATGCATTTTCCATATGTTGGTCTTTCGGTATGTCATTGGGGTCCATAAATGAATATCATGTATTAAAAATTTAACTTACTTGGGGAGTCCCATTAAGCCTTATGGCATGCAATATAAAAGATGCTTGAATTTGTTTGAACAATGTAAAGCTTGAGTCTTATTTCACATTGTATGAAGTAATTGATGGGCTTGACTATGGGTTAACTTTAAATATCCTCATGTCAAATTAAACAACTAAAAAGTAACACTGAGGGATTTGTCTTTGAACTAGAGTATGTGTTCTTACTGGTGCCATATGGAATGGGAAAAAGGTGTGTATATGGTTGATAATGGTATGATTTATACCAAAACCATAACGAATCCAAAAACCATATCCAATGCAATTTTATTTTGAGAAATCATATCCACACTATAAAAAATCACATTTAACCACATTTCACCATGGTTCTACTCATTTTCACTCACAACTCTCATTCATTTTCTCTCACCAATCACCACTCTTACTTTTTCCAATCCAACATTCTTTCTTATTCAAAGTTCAAACATCATTCTCTTTTCGAACGACTCATGAGTTCTCTCTACCAAACTTCGATAAATCTTTTTCCAAATGTTTATTATCAAATTTAGGATGGATCCTTAAGTCTATTAGCCCTACTAATATGTCCTCCTTAACTTTCCAGTTTTTATTAATTTCTTTCTCCCTAATCACCTTTTCTCCTCAATATCATATATGTAATTTATGATTATTTTCTATTTATATTTATTTGGAATAAGACATAAGTAAGATAATATTTTGTACTAATTGTGAATATGATATTTATAGTAAGGACTTAGAATTAATTGCAAAGACAATTTCTATATTTGGAATCTTTTTTCTCTATATATACAACAAAGATCAAGCAACAAAAATGATTCTTACATGAAGGTGGCAGAAGTAAATAGATTATTATAGAAAAGAGTGGCTAATAATAATGGACATAATTATCTCCCTTCACTCTCTCACTCTCTATAGTCTTCACACATCCTTCTTTACATTTCTTAACTTGATTTTGTCTCCATTCATGCACTCGATAAAATAATAGTGTTTATTTCTATTAATAAAACCACTTCTCACCTTAATTTTCTATTCCCCTTCTTTGATTGTTACACATTTCTATTCTAAATATGTATGACATTAGTCAACATAGAAATAAACATAATACATTAGATAATTCCTTGAATGACCCAAATACTTTGCAACCATTATGCAAATGACTATGTAAGTTAATGAAAAGACATTTATGAATATTAAGCACAAAATATATTGTGACAAAATATGTCTGCCTATATTTGCAGGGTGCAAGGAGCCCATCCATGCATACTAGTTGTACATATTGGAAAACCATGTGTGCCTGAGTTGTGAGTAATATTATGTTCACTTACATGTGGGATATATATTAAATTCAATTAAAACATTTATACCTATTTATGTATACAAGAAAGAAAAATATATAATTTCACTAAAATTTCACATGTCTAAATGTTTCTCCTTAAATTATTTGTGATGGAAATTTTTCTATGATTTTTTTCTAGTACCATAATACACCACACCATAATGTACTTTAAAATTTCAAAACAACAATTGCACCATAACCACTTGGTATAGTTAATAGGTGTAAAACATAATACAATCCTCCATGGATAATATTTCTTGAACGTTGTTTCCATCAATAGGTGTATACACATGATCGCCATCATTTTCATCATCTAAACCTCAATCCCAACCACGTTGAATCTAGATCTATGTATCCTTCTTTCCCAATCACCTCTATTATAGGTTATATTCAGAGCTAGATGTAAAGATTTAAAATCTCTATTTATAAGATCTTCCTATGTTAATTTAGGTCCACCTCTTCTTCTTTAATTGTACCCAACTCAATAGCATTACTTCAAATATGTGCACTAGTTGGTTTTCATTGCACATCTTGATACCATCTCAGACATACCTCAAACAACCTGTCTGCAATTTTTGCCACCATCGTTGTTTTTGTGTCATTGTCTTTTTCAAATGATCTTTCATTGCCTCCTACACATCCATCTCAACATGCACATTTCAACCACATTCATTCAAATTGAGACCTAATTTCTTCACCACCCAACAATCACTTTCATATAGCACATCTTGATACCATCTGAGACGGACCTCAAACAACTTGTCTGTAATTGTCGGCACCTTCCATTGTGTTCGTGTTATTGTCTTTTTCAAATGATCTTTCCTTACCTTCCTACACATCCATCTCAGCATACACATTTCAACCACATTCATTTTGTTGAGACCTAATTTTTTCACCACCCAACAATCACTTTCTTATAGCATGTCTAACCATATAGTTGTTCCATAGAACTTATTATTTAAGAGGGATCTTTCAATCACATACAACTTTACTTATGGATTTTAAACATGATAATGCATGGAAACATGTACCAATACAGATTTGGGCTACGATATATATATGGTTGTTTGTTGGATCCAACCATATCTATTATCTATTACACCAAATAAATATGAAAATCTCCATTAAAAATTTTGTACTATTAGACATCTTTTCACAATGATATGTGATTTCATATCATGATTTCTTTATTTGATGAGATAAAAGTATCAAAGTGAACATATGTTCCCGACAGTAGCGGTGATACAAATACTGATATTAGTAAAGGCCTCATGAATGAATATTTAACATAGTCAAGGATTTTTGTCATATATTATCATGTTTCCATACCAACAACTCTTGGTGAAGATCAAATTAGAAGCCATGTTTCCTTGGAATAAATATATTTTACTTACTATGATAATAAAATCCTACTTAACATGTACAATAAAAATTTAATTTTCAAGTAGGAAGTGATAAACAACTTGGATTATAAGGTGAAGATGAAGAGAGTAGAATCATTTTATAATATAAGTTATAAAATGGGAACCAAAGAAAATGTTGAGACCGAACAAAAGAAATTATTCATATTCAATGCAATCATATAGACCCTTCAAGTGAACAAAAATATTTCAATTATTGAGGAACACCAACCAAAATAAAAGGTAAATAGAATTAAAGAACTGAGATATAAATGATAGGTGATCTAAAGATATGACAATGAGAGGCATTATAACAAGTATATTTAGCAAGTTCCCTAGTTATATTTGTGTATCCTTTAGGTTATGTGGTTTAGAAGATATGATAAGATCAAAATATTTAAAGCTGACTTTTAGAAAGTTACTAACTTATATAGAAGTAAAAAAATTCCTTTTTATTAAAACTGTTCTAGACCATTAAAATTCTTAATTATTCCCTTGATTGACCCTATAAAATTGTAATACTACCTTTATAATACCACATTGATAAAAAAGACAATCTAGAAGAAGCATTAAGAGAAAATAATATAGATTATTGAATGATGAAGATCAGATCCAACCACTATAGTGTTCTTATGGGAGTATGAGATTTATACGCCTAACCCTTGGAGAATCACTACATGAGCTAAATGCAATGCTTTACTCATTGATCACATTTAAATGTGTAAATCATATTTAAGACAAGAAATGACTACAGAGGACGAAAATTTGGTCTATGAAGCATGCATACCTCATCATGTTATGATATAAATAATATTAAGATCCCAAAGTTCCCTTTTAATGAAGCCATTATGTGACCAATTTCTTATAATTTACTAAGAAGAAGCCATCAGATAAAATTGTAAAGGAAAGAGAAAGAGGAAGATGCTCATTAGATAAGGTGCTAAAAATATGTACTTTTTTCTTTAAGTTTATACTCTAAAGATTTCAAGAAGTATTTGGGATTATCTTCATCATTTCCCACTCAAGAAAATGAAGAAGGATAATATAAATATATCAATGAAGAGAAGGTAAAGTGATAGAACAATGTGTTAATAGAGATTCTAGCTAATATTCCAATAAGCTCATTTTGTAGTCACTTTCTCACACTCTTTTAGATACCATTGGGGCAATAAGTATATAATTCGTGTATTCCTTTGGAAGGGTCTATAAATTTCATCTACCATTACATGATTTGAAAATGAATAGGATGAAGTCAATTTTGGAACTCACAAATAGTCTCTATAAAGTCACACTCAAGGGGAAAAAAGCCATCTTCAAGGTGGTTGGGGTCATAAACGCACACATGCATGCGCGCGCGCACACACACAGATATATATATATATATATATATAAATTTTATTCCGAATTCCCAACTAGGTTGGGTCAAAGTACATAGTAGCCCCTACTTGCTACTAAACAAAGGGAACAAAGATTGAGAATCTATACATTGAGTCTATGGATGAGAGTTTTACAAATTTTCTTCCCAATGTATTCAATGCTACCCAACCTAGATTTGTGCTTCCTTGTGTTCCTTTCTTTCCAAATATAGAAATAGACAGCAGAAAGGGCAGTTAGTGACTTTCTCTTTTGAAGATTGAGACTCTGTCCAAGATCAATGATCATATCTTTCGTAGAGAGCAGCCTATGTGGGACCAGGTTAGCAAGGATGCATACCCTGTCCCACAGTTCTTTAGTGAATGGGCATTTGTGAAACAGATGATCATGAGTTTCAGCTCCATTGTTGCATAGAAGACAGTTGATTATGGAGGTATTAGGATACCATTTCGCTATTCTATCCAGTGTAGGTAGAACTTCGTATGCAGCTCTATATAGACACAGACTCCATTTAGGAACTTCATAGTCTGTCCATATATAATTGGTGAAGTAAGGTTGTCTTGGGAGCGAGTTGACTTGCAGAGAAGCCAGGTCCCAAGGGTCGACACCGCTGGGAAGCTGCCACTTTCCTGATGTGAAACAAAAGGCCTGTTTGATAAATTTCCAAATAGTTATCATCCTGTTTATGACTCGAGAATAGCCTTCTCTTGTAGGAGGATCATGATCCAGTCCCTTTGCGTATCTTTTCCTCATCCACCGTGCCCAGATAGAATTCCCAAGCTGGAAATTGATGATGCGCTTAATTGTCCCCCAGTTGGCAATGATTTCAGGAGTCTTTAGTCCAAGACCACCATGGACTTTGGGTTGAGCAAGTCTTGAGTATTTCATCGCATGTGTGCCACCAGCCCAGATGAAATTGGACATCGTCATTTCCATCCGCTCAAGGACAGCAATAGGAATTTCTCCCTGTTGTGCCCAGAAGATAAGCAACCCTTCAATAGCTGATTTCGTTAAGGTTACACGACCAGCCATCGAGGTTTTGGTTAAGGGCCATCTATTAATCATATCTTCTAACTTATCAGTGCAGTCAGTGAAGTCCTTCACTTGTAGCTTGTCTCCCGTTAATGGAAAGCCAAGATACTTGGTTGGGAGAGGACTGATGTCCATGCAAAGAGCATCCATTATCCTTTTGTTTGATGCCATCTTGTATGTATGTATGTCTGTATGTATGTATATATATATATAAGAAACCTATATCATCATCATCATCATCATCAACTAAGCCTCAATCCCAACTATGTTGGGGTCGGCTACATGGATCCTTCTTTTCCATTCAGCTCTATCATGGGTCATATTCTGGGTGAGATGTAGAGATTTAAAATCTCTCTTTATAAGCTCTTCCCATGTCAATTTAGGCCTTCCTCTTCTTCTATTAATTGTGCTTGCCTCAATAGTATCGCTTTGTATAAGCGCATTAGTCGGTCTGCATTGCACATGTCCATACCATCTGATTCAACCCTCCCGCAACTTGTCCTCAATGCTCGCCACCCCCACTTTATTCCTGATATAGTCATTTCTCAAGCGGTCTTTTTCTCCCAACATTCACTCTCAAAGAGCATGGTTGGTCGTATAGAAGTTTTATAAAACTTACCTTTTAGTCTGAGAGGGATCTTTCGATCACATAATACTCCAGTTGCACTCCTCAATTTCAACCATTTTGCAGTGATCCTATGACAAATGAAATTTTTGACATCCCCATCTATTTGAATGGAAGAGCCCAAGTAATAAAATTTATCACATTTTTGTATATATACTCCATCCAACTTGGCTCCGCCATTAGCACTATGAGATTGGCTGATATTGCAATGCATATACTCAGTTTTGCTCCTACTAATAATTAATCCATTTGATTCTAATGCCTTTCTCCAAAGTTCAACTTTAGCATTCAAACCATCTTTCATTTTGTCAATCAATACAATATCATTAGCAAATAACATACACCAAGGAACATCATCCTGAACATTCTTTATCAACTCATCCATAACAAGAATCAACAAATATGGGCTGAGTGTGGATCCTTGGTGTACCCCAAATATGATGGGAAATGTTGGTGTCTCTCCTCCAGGAGTCTTCACACTTGCAGGAGAGCTACCATAAATGTCTTTAATCAAGTCAATGTATTGGATTGGCATACCCTTTTTCCTCAAACCATCCATGACACTTCTCTGGGTACTTGATCATAAGCCTTTTACAAATCGATAAAAACCTTGTGAAGATCTCTTTTTCTTTCCCTATACTTCTCCATAAGCCTCCTTATCAGAAAAATGGCATCTGTCATTGATCTACCAGGCATGAAACCAAATTGGTTGTTTGATAACTGCATTATAGATCTTAGCCTCTGCTTAATAATCCTCTCCCAAAGCTTCATTGTGTGACTCATCAACTTGATACCTCTATAGTTTGTGCAGCTCTGAACATCACCTTCGTTCTAATAGATGGGGACTATAGTACTATTTCTCCACTCATGCATCATCTTCTTTGCCTCCATGATCTTGTTAAATAAATTTGTTAACCACATAACTCCTTCATCCCCCATACTCTTCCATACATCAATGGGAATATCGTCCGGTCTGCATGCCTTTCTCATTTTCATCTTTTTCGAGGCATTCTTGACCTCAAAATGTGAAACTCTTCTTGTGTAAATGATATCTCTTGTATCCCTGTCACACGAGTCTCTAACATTATTTACAACATCTCCATTAAAAAGCGTATAGAAGTACTTTCTCCATTGGTTCTTGATATCATCATCCTTTACCAGCACTCTACAATCTTCATTCTTGATGCATTTTACTTGACTCAAGTCTCTTCATTTCCTTTCTCTTATACGAGCCATTTTATATATCCTTTTCCCCTTCTCTAGTATCCAACATCTTATAAATATCAGTAAAGTATCTAGACCTTGCCTCTTGAACAACCTTTTTCGCTTCTTTCTTTTCTTTCTTGTATCTCTAGAGTGTTGCATCATCTCGAGATTTGGGCAAGCTCCTATAGATCTCCCTTTTCAGTTTAATATCCTTCTGTACTTCATCACTCCACCACCAAGTCTCTTTTTGTGGAGGCCCACAATCTTTGGAATCCCCCAAAACCTCTGTGGAAATTTTTGTTATGCAAGAGCTCAAGTTATGCCACATAGTGTTGACATCAGACTCTAAGTTCCAAGTTCCTTCCTGGATGAGTTTATCATGAAAGGTCAATTTCTTTTCCCCTTTAAGATTCCACCACTTGATACTACTATCTTGATTTTTGTTATTCTTGCCTATATTGATCTTCATGTTTATATCTAAAATAACCAACCTATGTTGGATCATGAGTTCTTCGCTAGGAATAACTTTACAGTCCTTGCACACTTTACGATCCTCCCGCCTTGTAAGGAGGTAATCAATTTGGCTACAATTGTGCCCACTCTTTAAAGTAATCTTATGAGATTCTCTTTTCTTGAAATGGGTGTTTGACAAAATCATATCATATGCAACTACACAATATAATATCCTCTCTCCTCTTCCATTTCTACTGCCATATCTAAAACCACCATGAACTCTCTCATATCCATCATTTCTACTCCCCACATGGCCACTTAAATCACTCCCAATAATGATCTTTTCCTCTATCAGAATTCCTTGCATCAATTCATCTATATTATCCCAAAAATCCTTCTTAGCCTCCTCGCTAAGGCCAACTTGGGGGGCATAAGCGCTAATAATGTTAAAATCTTTCCCCAAGAACGACCTTGATAGCTATGATTATATCACCCATCCTAGTGACCTTGATAACATCATCATTCAACATCTTATCAACAATAATACCTATACCATTTATATATTTATCAATGCCTATAAACTAGATTTTGTATCATGTGACTCCAATCTCTCTACAACGTTCCCTTGTCCACTTAGACTCCTACAAACAAGCTATATTGACTTTTCTTCTCATCATGGTATCTACTATCTCCAAAGATTTTCCTGACAAAGAGCCAATATTCCAAGATCCAACTCTATTCCTTTTTTCTTAGACTTGCTTCTTAACCTGCCTTCATCAAAAATGTTACCCTTATACATTTTTCACTACATCCGGGTACTGATGTGGCGGGACTAGCTTCTTTACCCGCACTCATCCAAGATGTGGAAACCCATGCACATTTTTCACTACATCCGAGGGATGATGTAGCGGGACTGGCTTCTTTACCCACACTCGTCCAAGATGTGAAAACCCTTGCTTGTCCTTCAACACAACCGGACATCGCTGTGTCGAAACCCCTTGCATATACATATATATATATATATATATATAGCAAAATTTGGTAAATTTTATTTTGAAACCCATTTATAAGAGGGTGAAAAATACACAAGAAGTCAACACCACCAAACTTACATCTCAAATCGATTAATGAAATCTACTTACGTAACATGTAGGTGATTGCTTTACAAACTTCCTTTGTAATCCTATCCACACAACTACCCTCAATGTCATGCTTTCGTGAGTTCCTTTCCTTCTATATGTAAAAACATAGTGTTGAATCCATGTGAAGGATTCTATCTTAGTCAGCCGTAGCAATAGTACTTGCTGATTATTCCCCTTGCTTTGAGTAGTCTACTTGGCTTCATAGTCAACTCCGCATTCATCTTCTTCCATACTTCCATAGTGTAAGTACAACCGCAACAAACATGTGCATGGGACTCTAATTCCTTGGTCACAACAAGCAAGTGTTGTCAAAATAATATATGTATGTATGTTGTATGTATGTATATATGGGATTAAGAGAGAGATTTCTCCCCCCTCCCATGCCCGTGGCAGAGGCCGAACGCCCAGGAGGGTGGTAAATCAAAGCAGCAATTGGGATGTATGTATGTATGTATGTGTGTGTGTGTTTCTATACACACACACTATAGAGAAGGTGATTATTGAGTTTTTATAGGGCTTGATGACTCAAAGAGTCAAAACTGTGCCAAATGGTTGAAGTGATGGTGGTTGTAGAAGGTAAGAAACTATTGAAGTGATGGTGGTTGTAGAAGGTAAGAAACTAATGTGACCCACAAAATGTCTCTAAAATATACATTTCTTAGAGTTTGATAATAACAATACAGATAATGCATCTAAATTTTTATTCCCATTTAGATGTGTTTACTTTTTTGGTGGCACTGGGCTACCTTTGGTAACTAATAAGATAAAAATGAACATTAATCATTCTTTTGTGCATTAATAATGGGTTAATGAATGTTAGTTGTATCTTTGGCATCTTAAAAGTGATGGGCTATGTTCGACCACCCTCTTTAATTGAATCTCTCTTTGAACATAAGCTCAATAGAGAACAATAATGTGCAAAACATAAATCTATTATTATATCTATTATAACTAGAAAGATAAATAGTTTTTGCATGAATGAAAGCAGTTTCTCATGACCAAACCAACCCATAAAAACTGTACCCAATTTTAATAGATTGAATTAATATGCATTTGGAAACACAATTAAAACTTCATGTTACCAACAACAATGTTTTTCATATTTACACTAAATTTTCTCTTGGTCTATCTCAAGTCATCCTACTTGTGTAGAATATGATAGTCTTGGTGTACCATATGTTTCAAGATTGGTTACACCTCAAATATGGTGATATTACAAGTTCTAACTGGAAGCCTTGCCTTTGATTGATTCAGACTACAAGAACCATGGTTGTCAATGTTCAAAGCACCTAATAGTTCAAACTGTAACCAACCTACTTTTTTATTTAGAAGATATGTACATATATTTGTATATTTGATGATGAATATATATAAATATATATATATATATATATATATATATTTGTGTGTGTCTGCATGTGTATGTATATGTATATATATGCACACACACACATATATATACATGTATATATTACATGTTAAATGTTTAAGTTTCCATTGGCTAGATCTTAAATTCTTACATATTTCTCCATAAGAGAATGTGTAAGGCCCTTTAGATAGACCTGGTTATGCACATGTAAAAATGAAAAAGATACATACAGAAAAAGGTAAATGAGATTGTTGCGTAAAAGTTTTGACACATCTTGCACTCTCTCTTATTGAGAATATGTCATCATTGCAATTTTTTTAGTTATTTTATCATCTTTTTTCTTAAGGGGCTTGGTATAGATATCAAGAACTTGTTATTTGTATATGAGGGTATGTATTGTAGATATTCTTATTACTAATTGTCTCTCAAAATATGTAACATCCAACCACTAGCTTTTATCCCTTCATAAAACAAATGATGAAGAGTAAGACATAATTTCTATCATCACAAAATGCCATCAATATGGGTGGATTGTCGAAAATCACAATATGTCATAAAATGGTTAGATTGTTGGAGGTTTAATTCCAAATCTTCTGGTTATGACCAAATTTCATGCTTTATAACACATCTAGATGCAAAAAAAAATTCTTTAAGTATTAAAGTGTTCATATTAACTTTAAAAATATGATGATACCTTAAGTGGAAAATATTAAATTTCACTTATCAAAATAATATGAGAACTATCATTATATTTATATTCCCATGTATCATGTGCAACAGTACCATATGAGGATATAACTTTATATAATAAACATTAAACACAACATCCTTATTGTATTAAATGGATTATCTAACTAAAGCCTCATAATCTCACATTGTAGGAACACTAGTTCCAAGGATAATCACGTAAATAAATTTTAGTATATTCATAAGTACCTTCTGTGCAATAGGGAAAACATGATATTTGACATCAACTTGAGGTCCATATGAAAACAAATAGGGGTATATATTTATCCAACATTTTTGTTCTTCTTTTGTTTCTTATTTTTGCTTAGATCTTTTCTTAGTTTAGGATAGTTTCATCTTTCAGTTTAGCCCTTAGGTTTCCTAGTTTCTGGTCTCCTTCATTTTAGTCCCCTCCTTTTTCATTTACTCTCCTCTCTAGTTGTTCTTCTTCTTGAGTCATCCATCTCTATTTAGGGGCATTTTCTTTGGCTGGAGGCAGGTCTCCTTCACTTTTGTGTGTCTTGTTGGGGCAGGGGACAACCAGAGACCTTAATTTCTTGAGATGGTGCTGCCTTCCCCACTGCCCGTGTTTGAGCTTGGACGAGGAGAGATATGGTTGTTGGGAGTGGTGGCAGGGTTCCCTGTGTTCTCTATCCCCCACCGTTCACATGTCAAGGCCGTTGCTACTTTCTTACTTGCACTATTGGGGGTTGGTATCCTTCCTTCCCAATACCTTGGTGGCACCCTCTATCTATTTGTATTTTTTCCTATTTGAGTTCTATTTTTAGGTATGTGATGTTTGTTTCTTTTGGTAGTGTTGTTCACTCCTCTTCCAGTTATGTCATAGGCTTGTTCAGATTGAAGGTATCTCTTATTGGTAGCTTCTTTGATCAGACAATACATGGAGAGATCAATGCTGAAATTTGCATGTCGCCTCCCAATCTGAGCTTCTGTGCTACATCAGATTCTAATAGGAATGTTGAATGGTCTTTCGGTATGAGCTTACTTTGTAGATGTCATATGGATTGTTAGTAATGAAATTGTTTTGTTTAAAAAAAACTATAATAACATTGTATATACTTAAGAGTATGCCAACTTGTGTTATTCTATATGATGACAAGGAAAGAACACCATATTTCCATTTGGAAAGGCAACAAGATAGTACATTATTATAAAGAGGTAGCTTGAAATATGCTACAACAATATAACCATGGGTAAACTATAAAGGACTATGCAATGCTTTTCTCATAAGTAGGATAAACTTAATAGATCAATAGAAGGGAACTAGTAAACATAAAGGAAGGTGTGTATAAATCTGGAAAAAAGAGTTTTCTTATCAATGTATAGTGATATTTTATATTATATGATATACAAAATAAGAACAATCATTGATTGTACAACACATCAAAATTGGTAATATGCTCAGGGGTTCCCTAATAAAGTTGTCTTTTAACAATACAAGAATGTCATTGAAATATATATTATAACATCATCAACAATCAAAGACTATAAAAAAGTTAGTCAAGATCTTTTAAGACACTATTGTTTCTAACATTGAAAATATTTAGATGTAACTAATTTGTTACAGGTGAATTTCTCAATGTTCAAAGGGTGAAAGAAACCTAAACAAAGATTAATCATATATCGACAAATAGAAAAGAACATAAAAAATATTCTTTAATAGGGGTTTTTTATATACATTACAATGCAATAGACAAGGATGCAAATACTCTAGACACTCACAACATAATCATTATTATTTTTGATGCAACATGAGTTTAAGAGGTAGAAGACACAAACATTAAGGATTTATTTGGTTGGATGTGGTGTAATTGGAAAGTGAAAATATCTAGTGTCCTACCTTATAGATTTACACTTTGTGATCCATCTACACCCAACCAAACAATACCGTCGTGGATGTCTTCTGATGATAGCAAGGTCTATGTAAGCTTGTTTCAAGAAAAAAATCACAAGGGGGTGGACGTGGTTATCAAACATAGTGGTGTTGAGTTGATGAAAAGGCAATGGGAATTTTACACCAAGAGAATATAATAAAGGTGATTACAATATGTTTGTACAAAATACAAATATAATAATACAATTCAATATTCATGAGTTATCTTATCAATTACACTAAATACCTATATTCCTATACTCCCCTAGAGTCCTAGACAATGATATAAAATATGGCATTATAATTCTATGAACTATTAATTTCATCATCGTCGCAAAGGAAAGATGGACATGGCCAACACTTTTTGTACATATTAGCATAATGAACATCTAAGATGGACATATTGCAAACATGCATACAATGAATGTCAACCAATTTATAAGAGTTGTTAAATAAATTGTACTTAATCTGAGATTGACATATGTTTTAGGACACGACCACTTGCATTTATGTCAAAATAATGTTTAGAAGAAGGAAATCTTTTTTTGGTGGATATCTGGGCTAAAAATGTTAAACGATTAGTGGAAACCATAATAGCTTATAGACTAATACACACCCCTAAGTTGGGGTCCATCCTAGCTTGTTTGATAAGTTATTGGGTTTTCATATTTTCACCTTAAGAAATTAAAATATTGAATCATTCATGCAAATCCATCTCTATATATAAAACATAAAAAATATTGTGGTAAGATATTTGTATCCTTTGAGAATAATATCTTTTGTACAAAATAAATTCATGTTTGTTATTGTAAAGAAATGCTTATCCAATTAAAATGTTACTATACTTCCAAATAGATTTTTCATCTTAATAAATTTATACATAAGTTGTAATTGAAAAATTCAAATATAATCTTTCCTATCGAGGGTAAATGCAAGGGCCCTTGAACAATTCAATAGAAAATTAAGTGGTTATGATTAATATATTTTTCAATTTTCTAAGTGAGGACCATGTTTAAGATTGCATTCCTGATGATTAAATTTCTTATGAAAAATATAAACTCAAAATTAATCATGCCTTTTAGAGGTCAAATTGTGAAATTTAAAAGCAACCAAGAAGGTCAACATAGGTTACATAATATCATTTTGTTGGTTACCAACCCAAATTTGGCAGCTTACCTAATTCAATCTACATTCATATTCAAATTCAAATTTAAGTTTAAGACAACTTCGTTTTAACACCTGAACTACCTTTAAATCCAATGCCCACAATAAAAATGTATACAACTCCATGAGTGAGTTTTGTAGTATAAGAGGTTTATCTTATAGTTGAACTTCATGATAATGTTATGTAGGTGTAGTCCATATTAAATGATACATGTGATTCTTTAAGTAGATTCACTTTTTCAATGACTTCTTCATGTAGATTTCATGTGATTTCTTCCACTTATTAGGTTTCGAGTCCATATTGCAAACTTCTCCATGTAATTGGGCCAATAAGCTCACTACTATATAAATAGGGAAATGTTTGCCATATTCTATTCCTCTGTCACGGTTGATTCTAGAGGCTCATCATGTAGAGTGCACCTCCTCTATTAAGGTTGATGCTAGATACTCCCCACTTAAATGGAATCTCAAAGCTACAATGAATTAGCTTTTTATTTATTTATCATTCACAAACCAAAAATATTTGATGCATGAAATTTTTTCATTAGATATCAACAACATTGGTGACAACATTCTGAAATAGTAATGAATGCATCATTTGATTATAAAGCGCAAAGAATCAAGAAGTAAAATATGAAGGATGGGTGCACAATCTATGTGATAATACTCTACAAAATAGAGGAATACAAAGTTAGTGGTACATAAAATCCACCATGAAAATGGAATATCATATAGCATTTGTTTCTAAACATATTTCTTTTGAATGAAACATTACAAACCAACCATTCCAAGGGAAAAGAAACTTCTTTGTTAGGACAAATAAATAATCATCAAATAAAAAGATAAGACAAATTCTCATTTAAAATATTTGATTGAATATTAAATTAAATCAAGCGTTAGCCTTAAAATAACATACATGACACTATTCTATTAGACAATCATGATAGTAACAAAGTTCAAACTTCTTCACTTGATTGTACACATAACATACTTGTGATTCTTTGTGTGTGGTTTTCAATAACAATTTAAGTATCCAATATTCTTTTCTAGTTCTCGTATGTGTCATACTAAATAAAAATATTTCACTCAATCAAATAGTAAAACTTATTTGTTCCAATAGTATAGTGACTCAATAATCAAAAGAAAAGAAAATAGTGAGGCTTAACTACTTTGTCAATCAAGCCTCTATGAACATAAAAAATTATTATTGAACAAATAAACAAATTATATAATGAGGTTTTGGTGCAAGCATTCTAGACTATTTATATGAAGACATGTCAAGCTAAAATCTAATATATCTATAAATAATAGATAGGTGTATATTATGAAACCTATTTTCACTTTATTCTAATTGTTGTGACATATAATTTTCATGATACTTAATAAGTCTTCAACCAGCATAACATTGGTCATAGTTAATTATCAGAAAAGACCTTGATTTGTCACGATATTTTAAATCATCAACATGATAATGTTTGTACCGAAGTTAGAAGCTTGAGCTTCTTGGTTTAGTGTCAAGTCGTCACAAAATATTACTAAAATTACACGGGATTATATATTCTTCTCTTCACTTTTTAAAAGTAGTCTACATGGCTACATATACTCCCATTTATGCATGTGTAGCCATCGTCGTGCCACATCGCACAAATAGTCCCCATAAGTGGTCATAGGACACATATTCACCCGCTCAATTGATTAAGTGGCTGATTAAGCCAATTCTTTTGAAAATTCCACTAAATACATACACACAAATATGTCAGTAAGGGAATAGCCCGGTTGGTGAATTTCGCTGGTCCCCAATGAAGGGACCTGAGTTCGAAACTACACAGAGAAGCATCTCTTGATTTATCACCCTCCCGGGCGTCCGGCCTCCGTCACGGGTTATGGGAGTGGGGGGGAGAAATCTTTCTCTTTTAATCCCATATATACATAAATATGGCTCAAGTGGTCAAGCACAGTCTCCCCTAACA
The DNA here is from genome assembly GCA_963693085.1 of Alisma plantago-aquatica. Classification (NCBI taxonomy): domain Eukaryota; kingdom Viridiplantae; phylum Streptophyta; class Magnoliopsida; order Alismatales; family Alismataceae; genus Alisma; species Alisma plantago-aquatica. Next base: position 1,340,408,243 of record OY856409.1, on the reverse strand, counting down.
AAGTAATTAGGGGTCGAATCCTAGCCGCCGCCTTGATTTACCACCCTCCCAGGCATTTGACCTCTGTCACGGGCGTGAGAGAGGGGGAGAGAATGCCTCTATTAATCCCATATATATATATATGTGTATAAATATGCCGGCAAGGAGTGACTCAAGTGATCCAGCACAGTGTCCCGTAACAAAGGAACCCGAGTTCAAATCTCAGTTGTCGTCTTGATTTTCCATCACACATGTGTAAATTCGTATGTGTACCTTGTTGTATATATACATGTATAAGATGCCTACATGTACATCTTGATTTTTCACACACTACACACACACACAGATATATATATATATATATATATATATATATATATACCGTATAAACATTTATAAACATATTTTTACACACGGGCGTGAGAGAGGGGGAGAGAATGCCTCTATTAATCCCATATATATATATATATGTGTATAAATATGCCGGCAAGGAGTGACTCAAGTGATCCAGCACAGTGTCCCGTAACAAAGGAACCCGAGTTCAAATCTCAGTTGTCGTCTTGATTTTCCATCACACATGTGTAAATTCGTATGTGTACCTTGTTGTATATATACATGTATAAGATGCCTACATGTACATCTTGATTTTTCACACACTACACACACACACAGATATATATATATATATATATATATATATATATATATATATATATATATATATATATATATATATATATATATATATGTATATATATATACCGTATACACATTTATAAACATATTTTTACATACTTTTGACACACATTCTAGATATATATCATATACACATTTATAAACATATCATCCATCTATTTAGAAATTTTATGTATATATATTGTTGTACATTATACATGGTATATATATTAAAATATTAATATATGATTTTATGATTGTATTTAATTACTTACTAAAAATTTAAAACCCACATATACACTCCCATATGACATATACTCTATGTGGTCTCCTCTTTGCGCATATACCACATATTGGTTTTCTAAAGTATGCTTCTCCTTGATGCCAACTATATTCTCACCCATTATAACTTCCACTTCCTATAACTTATGAAAAATTATCTCATAAACATATTTCAAGCTATCCAAAGAAAACTTCTACCCCAGCTAATAGAAGAGGTGAGAGTCCTTTAGGCAATAGAATTTTCCTATGGAGTATAAGATCCTAATATCACATCACAATTTTCTTCCTATGAATCCTAGGGACTATCCACTTATACAAGATTATTTTGGACATTAATTAACAATGATTACTCTTGACCATACCCAATAATCCCAGTAGTGACAGAAGGTTATCTACATAAAGATGGAAATTCCCAATCTAGGAGATGAAGGAGATTGATCAACAATCCAAAATCCATGAACTATACACAAAAGAATTTTGATACATGAAGAATAATTAAATCCAAACTTCTCATAGGAAATCTAGAGCATCACATTCATCCTGGTTGAAGTATATTTGCATTTTTAAATATATATACTCTAAATTTAGGTCATAAGATAGTGTGATTTAAGAAGTATAAGGACAAAACCATTGACCTTCAGGTCAAATACTTAATAAGAAGGGAATCAAGTTTTATGGAGGAAAATTATAATCCTTTGTTACTAAAAAGTCATGAGGAAACCAAAGAGAGAATATAATATTGTAAATAAATCAAAAGATAAACTTTAGTAGTCACACCCAATTTTCATTAAAATACATAGTTATCTATATTTTAAATTGTTACTTCAGATGGTGTATCTCTTCTCATCACGTAGTTTGAGTTGTGTTGGCTTCATCATCAAAATTTGTCCCAATAGATAAGTATGGAGGAGATACTATGTGTAGAAATAAACAATCCTACTAGTTTCCTAGGTAATTAACTCCAAATCCAAATCATTGTTAGAAATTCTATTTGCATGAAGGCCTGCTAACTTGTAGACATAATTTTTGATTGGATGTTTGAGTCAATATTCCAACAAGTTGGATAACTAGCGTTCTTATTTTCTCCTCAAGTCAATATTCTGCAAATTGCTATATGCATATATAATTTCTAACTAGTATAAGTATTCACATGTTTTGTAAGATAGTATACTTCTTATAAAAATGAACAACATTCCATCCATCAACAAATACATTATTCAGTAAGATTGTTGCATGTTTTTCATGAGGTAGTCATTTAGCCTAAGCATGTATGTTTTGAATTTCAACATTCAAAAACACTAGGGGTGTGTATACTTTTAGTATATACTAGCAAGAGTAGACTTTATACTGTAGAAATATTTTGGTGGAAATAATGTCTTCAATAGATTTTCCTTAAATATTTTTTGGGAAGAGTTGAAATACATACAAATGTAAGCATTATTTTGTAACTATAATTTTCCAATTAAAACATGATGCAATTTGCTTTTATGAAATTTGTGTGGTATGATGCGACATCAATATAAGTTAACTACAATAAAGATGATAGGAATATATGATATTTAGTGATGATTTATGTGATTAAGTATACAATTTTATAAAGTTGAGAATCTAGATTAAAATTACTAGAAGTTAAGGAGGATATATATATATATACACACACACACACATATACCTTTTTTGAGACATTATCTTAAATGATATAATACATTTCATTGTAAATAAAGGTCCTGACATATATGTATTTTGTGTAGCATGAAAAAAGATATTTTATAAAAGATAAGATGGACACATGCAAAAATTTAAATCATATACATAATAAATAGTACCATAATTTTCAGATGTGTGAGAATATGCTCAAAGTGAAATTGACTTATAACATGATATATGGCGATCAAAAGAGTTTCACATCTGAATCAACAATTCAGTTGGTGTATTAGTTATCTTATTTAATAAATTTTTAAAAATATGGACATCTTTTCGCACACCACAAATGATGAGATGTTTAAATATTGAAAGATCAAACACAAATGTTTGATTCTAATACATGTACCATTAGATCTAAAAATATTGAAGTATAATAGTGTAACTACTTTTGTAGTATAATTTTTATAGTGTGGTATGGCAAATCTAGTCCCATATTTTCCTACCAACAACTTGGGTCAACCCATATATATGAAAAACTTATTGTGTGTCTATTCATAAGGGCTAACAGAGGCATGAAAACCACAAAAGTGCAAACATGGCAAGTCGGCCCGAGATCAACAATATAAAAAAATAATTTAATGATTTTTGTCTTAAACTAAAATTCTATTTGAACAAATACACTTTATATCAGACCAAATGTTATTTGTATTGTTAAAATATACTTTTTGTAGGTCAAATATATCAAATCATATAGTTGCGTATATTGAATAGTCAGTTAAATGCATGGCCGAATAGGTTGCGTACACGAGACTTATACATGTTCAACTAAATATCAAATAAAATGTGTTTGATAGATGGTATCCTGTCAAATTATTTTTTCTACACTTCTGATTAAGAAAAATGCAAATGTGTGTGAGATACATGTTTCTTAAATATGCATCCACATGAGTAAAATTAGTAATATTTTATTTAACCCCTCTCACAGTGTGAAGATGATTGTGACTGCACTGACCACTACTTCTTCTTTTACCTCTATGATCTTCCTTAGTGGATATTGCTTCTTTCTCATTGATTGACTCTAAGTGACTGAGACATGGTTGAAGTTTGATCTAAGCATAAGCGTATATCTAAATTATGTTAACATTCTATCTTTCAGGATAAAACACACACACATTCACGTAGCTATAGAGGGTCATATTTTTTATTTAAGACAATTCATAATGATAAATCATTTAAGGTAAGGTACTAATTTAATTTGTCTTTACTTTACCTTATATTATTTTGATAATATGTTTTTTCTAAGTCATTGTTGTTACAAATCATTATGACAATTGTTGATTTTGTAACAACCTAAATATTTTATATTATACAGTATGTATTTAAAGTCATCTTAGAAGAAAATTATTTGACTCTTTTAACATGCATGATCCTTTAGACCAAACAAGATTTACATTTTCAATACGCTTAAGAAGTGCTTTGATTCTCACTTTAATAGTTGACAAAGAAAATAAAGATTTTACGTACTAAGAAAATTTTAATTTCATTATAGAATTCTTGTCCAAAACCAAAAGAGTCTAATCAGAAAGGTTTAGAGAAGATAGCTTAGCAGGAGGCGATGTTTGTGTTATTGGTATACTATCGATGTTGTAAACCATTCTCTTTAACATCTAAAAATTCCTCTTGCTCCATCATAAATGAGGAATTTTGAGAAACTTTGGGCAAAAAAATTTAATGCCAAAGGCCTTGATCTTGAGAAGTAATTTGTCTGTATTTTTTTTTATATTTATATGATATACAAGGAACAATTTTCAATCACCCACATGAAATTTTGCTTCGTGTTCATAGTTTTCATAGTGTTTATATGTTGTATATGGTTTTTTTCTTGTTATATCTATCATATAAATAATGCATTGATCTTAAGAGGCTTCTCACTATTTCAAGTAATGAAGAAAAACATTTCTCAAAATGATTTAATGACAACTATAGAAATAGAGGATCCATTTAAGATGCATAAGTATGTCATGTCGATAGAAATTACTTTTGGAACAATGATATGATGGGAAAATCCCCTCATGTAGGTTTTTCTTATTGATAGAAGGGCAACCCCCTTTCCTATAAATAGAATTAGGGGTAACCAAACAGACTCAAAACAAACCCTAACATGCTAAGGCACAACTAGGCCCATATTACAAATAAACTAAAATAACTTATGTAAATAGACTCTCTAAAATTACTCATAAGTCAATATTACATTAGGAAAGAAGGTAAGTCTAGCCCATAATGGAAAATAAAAGTATAACAAGAAATATAAATCATAGATCCAGGAGAACAATAAAACTAAACTGTTTTGAGTTATTGGTCAAGTTGGTCATTGGGCTAATGAGTGTCCAACCAAAAGTCCAAAAAATATATGGGCATCGATGAAGATGTTGTCAATATGATGCATAAAACTTCTGCCAACAATGACAAGTACAGCTGACTTATGCCTAAAATTTTCAAAATATTTGAACATAGTAGATCGTTGGTTGTGAAAAGATGTGCACAGTTGTATCGATAAGTCTTTATTTGTATCTTACGGGACTGTCTAAAATATATTAGTGAGCATGTATATCACTTCACCGCTGTAATTAAAGATCGTGGAATGAAGTTTCCTTTTAAAAAGCTTTGAACTCTTCATAGAAAGTGACATGTTCCCACAACCAACCACAATATCCTTACGGATCAAATATTAGTTACAAATAATTAGAGACCATACTTTTAATGTAATAACATTGTAGTTGTGTTCGTGATGTTGGGAGTTTTTTTTCTGAGGTAGGATATCTTTATGATTTTTGTAGAACTTGTTTCCATTTCATCTTCAATTAGATATATAAATGATTTTTTATGTTGAATTATTGAATATATGGAATGAAAAGTTGGGAAAAGGTATGGTGAGTTTAGAAATACAATATGCTATTTGTATGCATACTAAATAAATTAGGAAACATTTCTATTCATTTGATAACAAAATATGATATTTTAGATTTAATTCACACTAACATTTTTGAGCTCAATGGTGTAATCAATAGGGATAACAACAGATAATTTATAACCTTCATCAATCACCCTACAAGATACTTCTATGTTTACTTCAAAGCAATAATGAAGCATTAGACAAATTTTAAAAATTTAAAGAGGAAACATGAAACACAAGATGGAAAGGTACTTGACATACTTCACTCTAATAAGGGGGGATTATATCTCAAAATTTATATCTCAAATAATTTTCATATATACCTTATAATCAATGATAATTTATATGAGGTAACTCTCCATATCATGAAATCTAATAGAATAACATAATGGAAGAATAAGACCTTGATGTATACGGTCAACAATCCATTGCATAATGTTTAGTTATCTATCATTATGTGGAATCTCTAAATATGGCTTTTGTATTTTTAATAGAATTGCACATACGATAAATGAAGGTAATTTAGTTGAACTTTTCAATTGTACAAAAAGTATACCTCAAATATTTAAATTTTTAGGGTTGTCATGTAAAATCATTTATCTCTTTAAATAAGAAAGTAAGTTGGGACTTAAAACTATTAATTCCATGTTTTATGTTAGATTGAGATAAAATCTAAGATTTATGAAATGAACATCAACACAATATTATATATATATATATATATGTTGTAACATTCTTTAAGAAAATACTTCCACGAAAATAGTATAGCCTAAAGTAATTATTCAGAAGAACCAACCCATATGGTTTAAAACAAACCCATGAACAAAGGCTAGCAATGTTTTACAATGATATATGAACCTCTATATTAATTACAAATAAACATATGAACTAGTCTACTATAAATTCTTTAATTATGAGATTGTCATGATTTTTAGCAAGTAGATGAAATCTTGCTTTTCTTTTCCAATATACAATTATTAATGAAAAATAATTCGTTCATAAGTTTTATACGAATGATATGGGATTCACAGATGTGATTTTTCATTAGATATGCAAATGATATATCATTCTCTCATCTCATTATATGAGAAAGTACTTAAGATATTTGGTTATGCATAATTTAGACCTTATCAAAACTCCAATAAAACCTTATAAAACTTTTCCCAAGAATGAGAGAAGTATTCTATTGTCTTAGATAAGGTATTAATAAATTATTAAAAATTTAATGTATCTTATGAATTGATCATGCACAAACATTTTTTATTAGTGCATGTTAACTAGATATATACTTTAACCAAACAACATCCAATATGAGGCTCTAAATAGATTACTTATATATATAAAAGGGACCAATTCCCATGGTCTACATTAAACAAAATTCCTTCAATTCTTATAGGATATCGTGATGCAAGCTCAATACCTAAGAATTCTAGGAGTAACGGGGTATCTGAACATGTGTTTATCTTGAGAGGTGATGCAATTATATAGGGATCCATTAAAAATATATATCATATTTTATAGGTAGACCTTTGAGGGTGCATTGTACACTTCACACTAAATTGGGAGGAAAATCTTGTGATAAAAGTGTCTTTGGATAACAACTACTTCCTACAGTTAAAACTTAAAATAATTGTATGAGAAAAACTATATAACAAAGAGTTCTGAGTACAACTAGAAACAAAGAAGACACATCCAAGTTAGTTTGAGGTATGTAAAGCATCTTATGACTAATGAGGTTGTGGTTGTTGACTATGTTGGTACCAAATCTAATACATTCGATCCTTTTGGACCTACTTGATAAATTAAGATTGAGATGGAAGCAGGATCCATTGCTCACATATAGAATCAACTTGATCTAACTAAGTGCAGAACCCACATATTAGGTTCTATGATGTAATAACTAGCTACAGGGTGAACTAGTGATATTTGAATATAATTTAACTCTTATGAGTATATGTTTATCCCCTAGATACTTCTAACTATCATAAATTAAAACTCAAAAAGAAAAATGTTATCTAAATGGGGTTCAAGTTTTAGCCCAATATGTTAACAATACATCCTTGGAAATGCCAAGATAAGTTATTGATGTAGTGTGGCCGCAGTGAGGAAATTAGTTTGTTCACTAAATTAATCATTCTAAAGTATATGGTGCATAGTTTTTATTGCATAATACCAACAGATCACTAACGTAGCCTTTTAATCTATTGGTACAAATAGACACTCTTACACATAGATCTCAGGGGAAAGACATATGCTCACCTATTTCCCAAAAAGATAATATTATATAACTTAGGTAGTGGTTCAAACTAGAAATTATCACTACAAAAAACATAATTATATAGCTTGAAGGGTAGAACCTAAACCATTAGACTTCATGTGAGGTTTTTAGATCTAATTGTATTTAAATTTACAGTCACAACCACTTTTATAGTTTTATTGTGTGTAGTGTAGTAAGGGGGACTATAATCCCACATTGTCTGCCTCCCGATCTACTACAACCCTTAAATATGGAAGGTCTAGTGGACACTTGTATAAAAGGAGAAAATGAGGGTGGTAACCATACACACATGTGTGAACACACATCAAATAGATGGGCTTGGGCCTTGGGACTTTGTGGATGATCTTCGATCTGTAATATCATTTTAAACTATAGGGGCATCATCATCTAAGTCGCAATCCCAACTATGTTGGGTTCATCTACATGGAACCTTCTTTTTTAATCAAATTTGTTAGTGGGTCATATTCAGATGAAGATGTAATGATTTAAAATATCTCCTTATAAAATCCCTCAAGTTAATTTAGTCTTTCCTATTGTTTTTCATTGTTCTCAACTGGATATAATTACTTCTAATAGGTACAATAATTGGTTGGATGGCACATGCCCACAGAATCTTAGGTGGCCTTCTCACAACTTATCCTCAATACTCGCCATCTCCACTTTATTGTTGATATAGTAATTTTCATATGTAATATTTTCTTGTATTTCTACATATCCATCTTCAGATAGACAATTTGGTCACATTCATCTGGTTGATATCTTATTTTATTACCACTCAAGATTCACACCCATATCACATGGTAGGTCATATAGTTGTTTGATAAAACTTCTATTTTAATGTGAGAGGGCCATATACTACACTAGTTGTACTCTTCCATTTCATCCATACCAATGTACCACGTAGCAGACATCATTTTGAACATTACCATCTATTTGGATAACAAAACCCAAGTAATGAAAATTGTCAAATTGTTACTTGCACTTCATCCAACTTGACCCCACCCTCCAAACCTTTAGACAAGGTTAAACGCATTAGATTCCAACATACTTCTTTAAAGTTCAACTTATTATCTACTCTTTATTCAGCTTAATAGACCAAAAAGATATTATCAGCGAACAACATGTGCCAAGGAATGTCATCATGAATATACTTTATCAATTGATCCATGAAAAGAGCCAATGTATCTGGGCCTAGTGTTGATCCTTGATGTACCCCAACTTTAATATGAAGTATTGGTGTCTCTCTTCTAGAAGTGTTAACATTCATGTATTTAATCAGGTCAATATATTAGAGCAACACACCTTTGTTCTCCTCAACACTTCCCTAGGTACTTGATCATAAGGCTCCTTTAAATATTAAAATATATTTTAAGAATACTTTTGTTTTTTTTTTCCTTGTCCATAAGCCTTCTTGTGAAAAATGTAACAGCATTTGTAGATATTCTAGGCATAAAGTTACTATAATTGTTTGATAATTGTGTTAAGATCTTAGCCTTGCTCAGTAGTACTTTTCCAAACCTTCACAATATGACTCAATAATTTGATACCTTTGTAGTTTGTATCCCTTTGAACATATCCTTTGTTCTTCTAGATGGGGATGATTTTACTATTTCTCCATGAATTCAACTTTTTATTGGTTCTTCACAATCCTATTGAAGAATGTCACTAGCCACATATGTATATCACCCACATACTCTTCCATATATCAATAAAAATATTTGTATGACATGCATGCCTTTTCCACTTTCATCTCTTTTTAAGCATTCTTGACCCCAAATTGTGAGACTCACTGTGGATAAGTGATATCTCTTATGTTCTTGTCGGGCATGTCTATTACATTATCCAAGGTATCACCATTTAAAAGCTTATGAATAAGATTTGTTTTAAAATTGGTTCTTGATATCATCATCCTTTACCTACGCTCTACCGTCTTAATTTATTATGTATTTTACTCGAATTAAGTCTCTTACTTTCCTTTCTCTTGTAAGATCTAGTTGCAACTTCTTTTATATCCCATTAAAGTATTTAGACGTGGCCACTAATAATTAGATTGTTTCTTTGCTTGTGTGTACCTCTAAAAAGTTGCATTGTCTAAAGAATTGAGAAAGATTTAAAAAGTCTCATTTTTCGTTAAATATCCTTTTGTACTTAATCATTCCACCACTAAGTCACTTCATTTGGAGGCCTGCACCCTTTGTACTCCCTCAAAACTTCTTTGGAGATTCTAGTTATGTTGATGATCATATTATACCATGGTCTTAACATCTCACTCGAAGTTCTGCGTGTCCTCCTAATTAAGTTTATCATGAAATGTCAAATTTCTCTCTCTAAGTTTACACCACTTGATCTTATATCTTGGCTTTAGTCAATTCATACCTTTGATTTTCTTTTTGAGTAAACATTCAAAATGACCAAATTGTTTGGGTGGTGAGTTCTTCTAGCGATCAGTTTTGAGTCTTTGCATACTTTCTGATACCATATCCAAAACTACAATGACATATCATATCCAACAATGGTACTCCCCACATGGATATTTAGATTAGTCTCCATGATGTTCTTCTCCTCTATTGATATTCCTTACGTGATATCATCCAATGGTATCTCAAAAATCCTTCTTCACCTCCTTGCTAAGGACAATTGAAGGGACATAAACACTAATAATAAAGATCTTTTCCCCAAAATCAATCTAAATAACTATGATTCTACCTGCCATCATTGTGATCTTGATAACATCATCATTTAACATCATATCAACAATAATTCCCTTGTTATACCAAATTTTGTACCATGTGGCTTCTGTCTCTCTACACTGAACTCATATCCAATTTTTTTATAAAACATAGGATTTTTATTAATAATGAGCCATATGACATCTACAAGGAAATATAAGAACACCTCCATAATCCACAACCTCCATCAATAGATCTACCATACCATAGGAACTCTGAATGTGAAACAAATGGAAAACTTCAAAACAGATGTATATAACACACAACTGATCAGAGTAGCGATTGACCAGAGATACCTTCATCATGACAGTGTTCAAGGGGTATATAGAAAGGGGGAGATCAAAGCTCACCAAGGTGGAAAATCCCAAATGAAAATCCATTGACTACATTAGAAATGAAAATTGAATGGGAATAACCACCACTCAAAACAGTATTTGAGGAAACAAAGGGAAAGAAAATCCTAAAAGGAGGCAATCCAGATGCTTGGTCAGAACCAAGATCAGAAACCAACAATGCTGATGGTACAGACCTGCTACATACTAATAGATGACAACAACACAGGTTGGGTAAACCAACAAAAATGAGAAATAAGATGATAGGAAGGAACCAGTAGAAACTATGTCCTTGTATCACCTCTCTCCCGTTGTAGCTTGGGCACCAGATTTGTTGTGGCTGGGAACAGCCAGCCTAGAGCCTGTCGTCGAGCTACTAGAGGAGACTAGGTTGAAGACCCTTGACGAAGTGGAGTCCCTGTGTCAAAAAATGCTACATCCTCCCAAAGGGAAAGCCCTCCTCAAGGCGGGGAGAGGCCGATAGAGCCTGGGGGAGAGGGTGGATCGATCTTCCCCTTCCTCTGGGTCCGGAGAGAGTGTGGCATCTGAGTCACCCAGATGTTAGCGAGACCAAACAGAGAGGAGATGTCTCACACCATTTTTTGTTGTTATATCCACTTGATTTCCTAAAAGCAAGTTATATGAACTTCTCTTTGTATCATGGTATTCACTATCTCCAAATACTATCTTGTCAAAGAGCCCATTTTTCTGAGATTCCAAAATATAATCATTTTCTCTTGAGCTTGCTTCTTTTTATGCCTTTATCCAAAAAAGTTTCCCTTGCTCATTTTCTACTACATCTGGGCAATAATGCATTAGGGCTAGCTTATGTACCCACACTCGTCCATGTCTGCAAACCTTTTCTTGTTCTTTAAGATAATTGGGGGCTCTTGTGTCAAAATCCCTTACGTATTATCATTACACCCAAGTGTCGATGCATTGTAACTCTAGGTAGGAATGCTCAAATGGAATTTTACACTGCAAGGTATTGAATACAATTATGCTCTACCTAGAAGTTTATTTGTGTAAAACAGTTTCATATTTGACTAAATATTATTTGTGTCTATCAAATAAGTGTTGAACTTTTTTGATAGAATATGCTAAACCATATGGTCTTGTATATTAGATAGTAAGTCAAATAAGTGGGCATAGTCCCAGAAGTAGGTTTTCTATCTAATTGCATATATCTCCAATACATATGTTTGAAAAATAGTCTTTTGTCTTTAAGTATATATATTCAAACACATAGACCAACAACACATAACTAATATATTTTTGGCACTTCTATTCAGAAATGTGTAAAAGTATGAGAAAGAGAAACAATTTACATTTGTTTCTTAATTATGCTTCTATGGTAATTGTGGTCGGTATGCTTTGTTGTACCCACTCTCATTGTGTCTTACAGATTGTATCCACAGTGAACCCCTTATTCTCTTATTGATTCTGTCAGTTGTGTTCTTATTTCCCATTTATCAACTCCCAACGGTTGAGACATGGTTGAACTTTGATTTAAAGAGAGATGCACATTCACACATTCTAAACAATCTATCGTGGGGAATGCATCTCTACCATCTGTAGATATGTAGAGGGATGTTAATATTTCTAAGGCAAGTCCTTATGGGAAGCTTGAGGGATATTACTTTTTCTAAGGCAAGTCATAATGGGAGCCTCGTTTAGATAAGCTACTCATCTTGGTTGTCTTTATATTTGATACATGTTGTTACAATCATCAAGTTAACTATCATTGTTGCAATAATCTCAATATCGCATATTATGTGGTCTATATTTCTAACATTTACGTACCATAGTTATAATGTTCATGTTTATAGGGTATAAATATCATTTTTCATGTTCATATTTATCTTTAATCACATTAAGTTAGATTTATTTGTGTCCTTTTCTACAATGGTGCTCACTTTTATAAAATATTGCATGAGGAGTTTGCTAGACCAATGTGCTTTGCAAATCTATAACATGAGATACCTAGTTGGGATCAATAGATTGAATGCCACTTTTTATTGTTAACAATATGTTTGGTTCAATGTCTCTCCAAAATATAGGGTATAAAAATTGAGTTGTTGAAAAGAGGCTCAATTAGGTTATATAAGTATATTATTATTAATGACACATACGTCAATATAAATCATATTTTGCTTGTGGTTGAGTTATCTTGTTCCACATATAATTGTCTATACACAAGCATTTTACATTTTGTTGACTATCTCAACATGTCACAACAATGAGCATAAACATAACTACATATATCCCTTTGTACCATAGCCACACCACATTAAGGCTTCCCATGTACTGAGACAATACGAAACCCATGTATTGCTTGAACAATACATTGGATGCCTTAATGAGGTGTGGTTGTGCTACAAAGAAATTTATGCGCTTATGTTTCTTATCATTGCTATCATAACGCAATGTGGCCAATACAATCACAACAAAAAATTGTGCAAGATGATGTCAATGCATGGATACCACGATTCGTTATGTTTTATATATCTACTAGAAGATAACTTTTGTTATGAAAAAGAAGGTTTTTTTGTTTTTTCTAGTGTCTATGCTATACATAATACATGCTATAGGATGAAATAACACCAAAAGTACTTTTAAATGATAATGGCAAATGATATGCAATGTGTTGATCCCAACTATTTATCTAATCTGATTACTTTGCAAAGCTAATTAGTGTTGAACGTAATAATTGAATCCAACTAGGTATCCTGTGTTAAAATTTTGCAGAGCACACTGTCCTCATTTAAAAAGCATCAAATATAAACTGAAAGCAATTATGTAGCAACGGTACATCAATTGTAATAGATCTCGGAGCTCCTTCGGTGAAATGATATGTAAGTATATTCTTTGCTGGTATACTCACAATCGTAAGTCTATCACTCCTATCAATTTATCCGTGCTTCCCTGGGCTGTGTAATGTACATATTACAAGTATGAGAAGACAAAATGAAAATGGAAATTGTCATCTTTTATTTGGGGTGGAAATGATTGCGAAACTATAAGGGCATGGGCTATCGAGGCATGTGTAGCTACTCGTATTGTACAAATGGATTGGGCAATTCCTAGATATTATATGGTATAGCATGCTTACGTTCTCAAAGCGCGTGAAAGGTGGTCACATGGACTTTGTATGCGTGAATTTCCATAGAACTTAATACTATCACAAACAAGGGATCTTTGATATTGTGGTCCTTAAATTTCTAGTAAGGGCTGGTTTGGTTGGTGTCGTCCGGTGTAGTTCTGTGAGCTTGTAATGTAAAAATGTACATCCAACTCGCACTTTGTCATCCGATTACATCCTACCAAACAGACCTAAATGATAGTCAATATGCTTCTATATACACGAATATAGTTTATGGCATGTTTGCTATATCCATGCAACACGTTATATGGGGGATTGGAAAGGGAGTGATCACTTTCTAGCTTTTTAAATGGGCATGCGACTGTGGTCCTGTGTAGAGGTGATAAATAGTTATAGGTATTTCATCTATGATGCTGGCTGACACTAATGCTTTCTTGCTAGCTCTTACACGATGGATCATAAATAATTAGTCTTGCCGAGAAATCTATTTTTCTTGCCAACAAATCCATTACGAACTCTCACTAGCTGGACTTTCTCCATATAACTAGGTTGGCTACAACCTGTCCTGCATAAAAAGGGGGCACTGACGTACCAGGTGATTAAGAGCTATTGTCGTTGATGCTGGAAGAATTTCCACACAAACATTGTTAAAATGTATGTGAGATTCACAGGAGTCTGTTGTGTTGACCACATATCTTTTTCATATTAAAGTAGCTTAGCTACTGCAGGATAAGGCATCAGAGGCTATAGACCAGACACAGTAACAAGATGTAGCAAAGTAACGGTTTCCTGATATCTTTGTGAAGGAATGCAAGTATGCATTCATTACTAAGGTCGGTAAGATGGATATTGCCACAAATCATTCTCTGGTTTCATTAGCGTAATTAAAAGATGTGCCACTAGATTCGGCTGGAGAAGAAAGCATTAAATATCTAGCAGCAGATCAGAAAAGCCAACCTAATCATTGATCAACTCATACTTGATAAGGAGGAAGATAAAAAACTGAAATTGTAGTATTACTGTGACCTAAGCATTTTAGAATCAAGAACTTGCATGAGAATGGCCAAAGCTATTAGGTGGATGATCACCTGGTGGAAGAATTATTAAAGCTTATTAATGTCAAGGCAAGTAATTGGATAAATGCAAAAAAGCCTGGATTCTAGATTACAACTGTGAGATAGTCTAAAAATTCTCACAAGAGCATGATATCGGCAAGACCACATGGTTTAAAACGTTTGGGCCTAACTAGATTAGATCAGACAGTATTCTAATGATATTTGATTTAGACAGTCCAATGATTATTGACTTAGTGCAGGGTGCCTATGACACACCATGGCCCCTGATTAAGTAGGTAATTTAGATTTGATTGTGAGCCATGTATACATTAGAGGAGTAGCTAGCGAGGTGGCTGAGCATCTTGCTGTTGATGGAGGTGTCTTCTGGGTGGTTAATTTCTTAGTAGGCGCTGGTGAGTATGCAACTGCCTATCAGAAGCTCTTACGTGTAGGATGGACATGGACTTGGAGGGAGTACCATAATCACAAAGATAGCATAAATCGTATGGTTAATCTTCTAAAGTGTTATCTTTCGTACGTGATAAATTACTAGTCATGAAGGAGCTACATTGTGAGACCACAGTAAGTGTATATATTGGGAAAAGTCAGCTGAATATTTTTAAACGCCTAATGGATCTACGAATATAACAATGTTGACATAAACAAATAAATTAACTTGGCAGTGATTAAAAATAGAAAAATCGATCTACCAATATAACAATGTTGACATAAAATAAGAGCAAACAGAATTCTCTATATCCTTAAAAAAGTAGTCACAGTGGAAATTTGTTGAAGAACAGTAGGAAAAATATACATGGAGCTCGGAAATAAAAAAAGATACGTGAAGAATATACATGAGTTTGAAACGGAAACATTATAACTAGAGAAAAAATGCATCTGACAAAAGCAAAAGACAAGATGAAGACCGATACCGGTAGACTGGCTTCTGCCATCGATTCTTGGAGCAGACTTCATTTAAGGCCCTCTTCCCCTCCTTGGGCTTACTAGGTTCTTGCTTCGTATTGGCAGATAACTTTTGCAGCGCTTCCCTAGCAGCATTTAGTTTGGCTATGTTCTTTCTCTCCGAGCACCCCCACCCAAAGAATTCTCCATCCACATATACATTGCAGATGTTGGTGGTCACGTCCATGGCCCAATTCAAGAACTGAACATCTTTCCCCTGCTTTTGGCAAACCTCGTATAGCATCGAGACGGGCTGCTCGTTGAAATTCGTAGAAGTAATGATAGGGTCGAGAAGAGGCTTGACGTGATCCCACATCTTCTGGAGGTCGTATCTGAGATCGACGTGAAGCGCCCCAGCAACAGCCTCAACAATGTCGGCGAGCACCTTCGGGGCCCGGACAGTGGACCCTCCGTAGGCGGCTCCTACGGTGTCCTCCTCCTTCGCAACTGCATTGGTGAAGTCCTCCACCATCGCGTCGAGGCTCGGGGAGCAGCGGCGGACCAGCGGATACAGACCATGCTTCACGGCGGAGCGGGCTAGCTTCTCCGTGCTTATATTGGCAGCACGGAGGGAGGACAGGACGCTGGGTGTTGCTTCTTTGAGTGCGCCGTAGAAGTAGAGGGAGACGACGGAGGACAGGGCGGCGTCGCCGATGAATTCTAGTCGCTGGTAAGACCCCGTATCTGCAGACGGGTGGGATGAATGCGTCAAGGCTTCCATGATCAGCGTGCGATTGTTGAAGCGATAGTTGAGGATATTCTCCACCGCGGCTATCGCCTGGTTCATGGATTCCTCCTCCGTTATTGTTGCAGAAGAGGAGACTCCGCTGTTGCAGGTCTCAGTTACGGAGTGGCAGCAAGGAGGAGAGATGGAAGTGGCCATGGCCATCGGACTTGGAAGGGGTACCTGGTCGGAATGGCTTGGATCGAACTTGGAACTGGGAGGGTGACCAGCGTTTCTAAGCACGAGTTTCGTTACATTCGACGGCAGTAACGCCCGATACTTATATGCGATTCCCTTTGACTGAACAGGTGGAAATACGGTCCAGTTACGAGTGCATGGTGCTGAAACTTTAGATACTTGCTTTCTGCCCCCACCCGCCCCGTTCTTCTGTTAATTGCCCATTTATTACAGGTCGTAAATGTTATCTACCGATATAGCCCAAACTGGTTGGCTCGGCGCGAGTGGTCGGGTTCAAAATCTACCACCGTGTTCGTGACTATTTACCAATCAGTTCCATGGTAGGTTTTCCGTTTCCCTGGAAACTGGAAAATGTAACTCGGAAATTTCTGATAAGTTATATCGGTAATTCGTGCAGTTTATTTTATAGTTACAAGGAGATATAACAACTCAGGCGGCACATCCATTTATCCCACAACACCTACGCAACATCGTAGATATGGATTCAGAAATCACTTGCATATATTCTTATTTTGTATAGTTCCTTACTTAATTTAGCTAACAAATTTCATAATGTATGAACAGGGACTACCAATGAAGTATTCTCATCATTTCTAACATGTCTTAGCAAGTGGCAAAATATGTTGCAGAAGCGTTATGGATATGGAAGACACTAGAACATTTCAACATGTTTTTATAAATTATGTGAATTCGTCACCAACTACAGTTTAAATTTCAAAGAAACCACCAACCATCAGAATAATACTTACAAGTAGGGGCCATCACATGCATGTTTTTTGTGAATAATTTTGAATAGGTTTTTATTAATGGAAAATTCTCCCATAACTAATTGACAAAACAACACATCACCCAAAATCAGTCCTTATCACGCAACAAATGAAATTAGACCTTATTTTTCTAAATCAAAATATTTCTCCCAAAAATCTATTATATTCAAGAGGGCTAAGCTTTCACATGTTATCAAAATCATGTCAGTAACTATGAATACTCGAACGATTCCTATTCCTAATTAAAGAAAAGGAAAAATATAAACAAAATTGATGCATGGTGTGTAACTCATTCTCAAAAATATATACTTAAGTTCCCAAGAAAACATGTCACACAAGAGAGTAGAATGAATTAATAGTGAATAAAAAACAAGTGGACTCCTTGCTAATTAATAGATGGTAAAATCTTTAAGTCTCTTTGATCATAAGAATGTGCCTAAGATATAGTAGAGTGTATTTGTAATAAGTTTATAAAAAATGAAACAAATTATTAAGTAGTTATTTTTTTGTTCTTAGCTATTAATCTCAGACTAGGTTCATGCTAGCTATTTACAAAAATATAATAGAATTATGAATCTCCGTCAAAGCACTTAGTTTGTTGTTCGACGACAAACATAGGTTAGTAATAGCTAAGTGTTGAATAGAAATAGGTTCAAATAAAAACTAGTGAATCACCTATTAACTATAATGGTAAGTCATTGAATCTTACAAAGAGATTATTATGTCTTAACCAGACTTACCTACATTCTACTGGAATACTTATCTAGATCAACTCTTGTTGAGATGTGATCACACATTCACGAAATGTGTTCATTATATACACTCTTGGATGGTAATACACAACGAATATGGTACTTGGTTCAATAAACAAATATGGATGAGAACGTATAGGGGTGGTTGTTTGTCTGTGGGTTCGTTATTTGCCACACTTACACAAGAGACATGCATTCCTCTCCTTCACAAAGAGTTTGGTTTATCATTAATTGGTGTGATATTTTATTAGATTTTTTGGAGTGAGTGGGCCTTCATGAGGAGTTAGGCCCACCTGTGAACAAGGATCATGCATATTTTACAATATATGACCATTATTTTCTTATAAAACATGTCTAGTGCATCTTATTCTCAACTATATTTCCTATTCATAAATAAATTAACCAAGCACGAGTGGATGTCATAATACTCACACTTTATGATGATATTTACATGTTTCTATAAAGAAAAAGTAACATGGTCATGTTATTTTACAAAAAACAAAATGGATGATTTTAGAAAGAGATATAATATTGTTGTAGGTTTTCATGTATTTTCAAAAAGCCTCAACACATCATAAAATGAAGGGCAATATTAAGAAATAGAAGGGACCAAACCATCAAATATAGGAAAAGAAAAAAAAAACAAAACTAGCTAGCAATGAAAACAAAAGAGAAAAATCTTCCATTTTTTCACAGGGATGCGAGTTATAAGAGAATGGAACCACATGTTCCCAATGAAAGTATTTAAAAAGATTTCCAAGGAACATGATAATGTATACGCATAAAAGATTCCATAGTCATTGAGGTTACCTGAAGTACAAAATCAAATAAAAGTTAAACTCTCACATACTATGCTAGACAATGGTTCTAGTTTTGCTTTGTAATATGCTCATACCTTTTCATTATGTACTCTTACAATTTAATTATAAACACATGAATTATGCATTTAGCTTGATAAATAGTATATGATGTGTTAAGTTAGGATTTGGTGAGTCAAAACCCTACATTTATCTAAATTTGGATTTTGGGGTGATATGATTGTTCATGTGAATAAATGTTATAATAGGATTGATTAGGGTTAGATTGAACTCTCAAAAGGGGTTGCAACCTTAGATTTTAGTAGGAAATAAAGGTAGTGTTGATCTTGAAAGGTGGGCTAGGTATCTTTGGGACTAATGATTAGTTGACCTTTCCATAATTTGGATGAACCTTTGGGTGACCATTGATCAACATAGATTGATATATAGATCATTACCATGGGGTTAGAGAGGTTGGACAAATCATAAAGAAGTCAATTGTTCTCTAAAGGTCAACTAATCTTCAACAATTTAACCGACTTGTTGAACTCTACATGCAAATATGTTGTTAATTTAACCTTTGTGGGTGAATCAATAATCCCGAGGCTAATTGTATACTAATCAAGCACTTTACTCAGTTAAATAGGTCAAACATGCCGCTAATACATCAACTTATCATAACTTTAATTAGAGCCCAAACTTAGAGAGAAGAAAGGAGCTTTAATAGAGTTAAAAGGAATCTACCCATCTATTCAAAAAATTAGGTGTCAATAGCAATTTGAAGATAATTTGTGGGTATTGGTGATTCCATCTATTTAACATTGTCTATTTTAGTAATTTATATTTTCTTGGATAAGTTTTCTTATAATCCATATCTTAAACCCGAATATGCTTCTTTTCCTCAAATTTTCTTATTATTCCCCAGCTTGAATCCACAAGAGTGGTTATGGTGGTTAATTTAGGACTTTGAGAACTTTGAAGATAATTTACATTCAATTCTAGAATCCCAGTTTCCTATATTGCAAGTGAGAGACATACATTAATTTTTTATGTTTGGAGTGTTTTTATTAATATAAATTTTTTAAAGTTGATTAGTCCTAACTTGGTCAAATTTCGAGGTTTTTGGGAAATTTCAAGTGAAATGGAAGAAGTTCAAGATTTATGCTCATATGAAAATTTTATATCAATTAAATGATTATTACAATTTGATTAGTCTTATCTTCATATTAGTTTATAATTTATATTGTAAATTTTAATTCATTATGAATAAAGTGGGGGTGGCGAGCATTGAGGACAAGTTGCGTGAGGGCCGACTCAGATGGTACGGACATGTGCAACGCAGACCTACTAGTGCGCCTATACGAAGCAATGCTATTGAGCCAAACACTATAAATAGAAGAAGAGGAAGGCCTAAATTAACATGGGATGAGCTTATAAAGAGAGATTTTGAATCTCTACATCTCAATCAGAATATGACCCATGATAGAGCTGAATGGAAACGAAGGATCCATGTAGCCGACCCCAACATAGTTGGGACTGAGGCTTAGATGATGATGATGATGAACTCAAATTAGGTTTTCTAGTTTTTCTGTTATTTTATTATTTCATTTTTTTATTGTAGGATTTTATTCAAAGGAGAGAGTGGACCTTCAATTTCTCATAAAAGCCAATATGAAGGTGGTTTGAATCATTACAACATTACTTCCAAACTCCAAACAACGACGTGATGGACTTAAGACAATTTGTGCATGTTGAGCAAACTTCATAATCTCTAGCCAATTGGGTGGCGCCCCAAGATGACCGGATGGGGCACCATACTTACTAGAAAGACATTCAAAGAAGAGATAATATTGACTGCCATGATTACCGATAAACTCAACCCAACATGAAGATCATACGTCAACATGGATGTCATATGATTGGTTTGATCCTCCAACTCATTGACTAGCACCCACCATAAAAGCACAACAATAAGATTTAGATGATTATTTGGTTTCACTAGTCGGCTAGATGAAACCCCTAAGAGACTTCCAGGTTGAAGCCCAGTCAACTAGATGTCCACCTTAGCTGATCAGTTGGAAAGAAATCTCAATAGATAATAATTATTAGATGAATAGCTAGCCACCAATCATATCGGCTCATATTGCTAACATGCAAAAAGAAAAGATGGTTTCCTTCACTTAAACTACTTATAGGTGGGCCCAATATTGGTCATAAATAATGAAATAGACCTGTGATGGTGCATAGAATCACCTCCAATTGTATTCCCATGAGTCTAGACTAGTCGAAGCAAGAGACAATTGAGGAAAAAAGAGACATCCCAATGACATTACGACATCATTCTTCTACTACTATGTTGAATTACATGCATTGTCAGATACAAAGATCTTCAACTACAGACTAAGGTTGCACTTCTTCCC
Organism: Alisma plantago-aquatica; assembly: GCA_963693085.1. Classification (NCBI taxonomy): domain Eukaryota; kingdom Viridiplantae; phylum Streptophyta; class Magnoliopsida; order Alismatales; family Alismataceae; genus Alisma; species Alisma plantago-aquatica. The sequence goes on along the minus strand of OY856409.1, from coordinate 1,340,386,592 downwards.
CTCTAGTGATCATGGCATTCTCTCTATTTTCTCGTATTATTGTTGTCGCTACCATAAAAAAGTGAGTTGTTATTTTAATGGGGTGCAGAGAGTGGTTGTTCTACTCATGTTTATTCATTCATGTGAATTTTCATATGTGTCAATAATTTTATACTATGAAATAATTTCTTAGTGCCTTAAAATCTTGTTTCACCAACTTATTGGTTGTATGTCAGGTTTTGAAAATTGAGAACTATATGAATAAGATCAAGGATATTGTTGTTTCTTGTTAATTCCCTAATGAAAACTCTATAGAGGTGATTATTGAAGTAATAAATGCATCATCTCTAGGTTAAAAAATGATGAGCCTATAGTGATATATATTTGTAAACAATTTTGATTCCAAAATGATTGAATTAGATATAGTGTTAATATTTATTTTTCAAGATTAGTGATGATGCACTGAAAGAAAAAATGTGGGTGTCTTAATCATTTGATAATTCAATCTTGATTCAATTGTTTCAAACTTGTAATTAGTTTTATTAACCAAATCCAATTTTTGTGATAAATACTAGTTCTATATTAGGTAAATTGACTAGTACAACTTATAGTTAGGTTTTTCCTTGGGATTTTGACCCTAAAACTATAATTAGGTTTTTCCTTGGGATTTTAACCCTAAAACTATACTACAATAAGATCTATCTTGTCAGTGGTATTTCCTATTGACAATCTATGAAAAAATAGTATTTGTTAATTTTAGAAAATTGGGAAGTACACTATACATCATATCGATAATGGCATCATTTCCAGAGGAAATAGAATAACTAATCTAGTTAATTCAATTGAAATTAGGAACAAAACATTTTTAAGTTGAAATTATGTTCTTAGATGACATCTCCATTGTACGCAACGTTCTTCAAGCTCGATTACATGTTGACATTAATCCTTAGATTGGTAGTGCTTACCACCAACAACTATGTGAAAACAAGGCAAAAATGGTAGATGTAGATGTTCAACATAGAGTTGAGGCTGAATTAACTTCTCAATAAAAGAGAGTGGTATAAGTGTCCAGATGTAGTTCAAGAAGAGATTTGGGAAGTACAAGAGGTTGAGTGACATACGGAGGTTGAAGAGTTCTCTATCCCTAAAGTTGTATATGTTTTCCATCTAGACATTCACCTAGCTATTGTAACACCTAGTTTGATGGTCAAGACAAATTGGGTGCAAATGTTACAAAATGATAGTTAGACTGGGAGGGTTAGCTACAATGAGCACATCTATTTATAGTTGTTCATAGACCTTTATGCTATGAACAAATATGATGAAGTGTTGAATGAAGATATAAACCGATAACTATTATACTATTCTCTCACTAACAAGTCTAGGCTGTGGTTCAAATCCTTGGATGGTGGCATCATCACTACATGATAGTAATTTTGATCAAATTTTAAGAAAATTTCTATCCAAATTTATTGATTTATCAAATTTGAGATTCGATCAACTAGTTCACCTTGGATCTTGAAGAATCCTTGTATGAGGCACTGAGATATTGGCCGAGGTTATGTGCAACTACAGTCACCACAACATCCCCTCTACGACACATATTAAAATCATTTATAAGGGAATGGATGAGACATAAAAACGTTATTAGACATTATTTCAAGAGGAAAGTTCATGCAATAGATCTTACATGATGTCATAAAGTCAACCAAATTGGAGAAAGCTAGGATAAAGGAAAGTCCTCAATTAAGCTATTTTAGAGGACAAATTCAAACTAAAAGCAATTGTAAAGTCCCTAAAATAGTTTGCACTAAAGAAAGATAACCTTGAGTCCCCATTTATTATGTATGGGAAGAGAATATCACCCCACATAAAGATAAGGTCATATAGGAGGTCTACCCAGTTTGTAGTGTAGATGGGAACACTATTGTAGAATACAATCCTCTGTTTCAACCAACAATAGAAATGCACTAGTTGTAATTTAATAGTAATTAGGTGAAAGAAATTAATGCCAACAATTCCATAGAAGGGAAGGGGTTCTAACACCCCAATGGGCCGAGGAACCACCCTGTTTTTTGATATGGAACCCAATAGGAGAAGAATATGAACAACCTCTCACTCAAGAACATGTCCAAAACCAAGCTTAGGGTCCTCCAACTTTTTGAAAGAACTACAAAAAAACAACCTTACTCAGGAAAATATGGAAATAATTATATTTAGTGAAATAGTTATAATCAAGACAAATCATTTTTAAATATGAGTCAGATACATGCACACCAAAAAAATAGTTGTTCTTCTGAAGACCAAGATTGCCTAGATTCTATGAATAAAATGTTAGTGAACCAAAAGGTGTACAAAAAAACCATAGAAGCAAAACTAGCACATATTTTTGCATGTCTATCCTCTAGTCGGTGCATTCATGGGTGACGAATAATTTAACCCAATTATCAGGAAAAGCTAAAGGATGTGACCTGACATTCTAGGTTGGTGTTCCTAGAGACCACATCATTAATCACATGGACAGTGATTATTGATGAAGAGGATGATACTGAGATCAATCATACTACAATGATAGAGGATATCATGCTTGATACTAAGAAGTAGATCACCATAGTTAATTTAGATAAGGTAGTGCAGTCATCACTGAGAAGAACCCCACCTAATATTCAGAGTTGTTTAACACAAACAAATATAGACATTAAATTCATGAAGTTCAAGTAGCTGATGAATAAATTTCATGTCTACATTCACTTCCTTGATGATATTGTAGAGACCCCTCTCTGGTCCAAATATTTAAAAGCACTTCTCAATCGCAAGCACACTACATAGGATGATGAGACTATGAATCTTGAAAATATAACATAAAACATTATTTAGAGTAAGATGCTACACAAGATTAAGGATCTAGTTTCCTTGGGATCTCTTATTTCATCAGGTATTTTGTATTCCAAATGTTAAAGAGGATTAATTTGGGGGAAACTTTCCATTATGCCCCATAAAATGTACAAGAGACTCATATGTACTAACATATTTTCTAAAAAGATGACGATGCATGTGATTGATTCTTATATGACTACCCATGTGGGTATTGTAGAGGATTCCCATGTGGAGGTTGGAATAATACCTATGTCCCTTGTGATTTTTTAGTGATAGACATTTGTTTAGTATCCTCTCAACTTTTTCCATTCGTTTCTTGTTATACCCAAAGCTACTATTGATGTTGAAGTTGTCACATTGACAATAAGGCTTGGGACATATGCACTTGACTTTGAAGTTATGGAATGTCTTAAGGGGACTAATGTTTAGGTTGAGGTGTATCTTCTTGACTATGTAGACAAGGTGTCATAGTTGCAGCATCAAGAAATCAACTTTGAGAATCCCTTAGAGATAACATTCATTGACCATGGGATTATGAATTGGTTGATGCATAGGAGGATCAACTTCTTTTCCATGTGGACAACACAAAGGAAGCGCATGAAGTAGAGTTCAACAATATAAAATCATTCACTTTTATCAAAGAGGAAGTCAAGGTATCTAATCATTAGAAATGGAACCTTTTCCTGAAGGATTGAAGAATGTTTTCTTAGACAAGCATAAGTTTGGTACAATCATCATCAATTAAGACCTTACCATTGAGTAGGAAAATAGGTTGCTCATGGATTTGAGGAAGAGGTAGATAGTAAATGGATATAAAATGATATATTTGACTAGAGTTAGTTAGACCTTATAAAGGAAAAAAACATGATTTATGACTACAAACAATCCACTGAGCATCAATTGAATTTGAGTATGAGTAAGGCAGTTTGCAAATAAGTAACAAAGGTTATATTGGTAGGGATCACTTATTCCATTTACGAATCACTGTGGGTGGGCATTTTATAGGCCACACCTAAGAAAGGAGGCGCTACAATAATCTTAAGTGAGAGAAATTAGTTGGCTCTTACCCTACTATTACATGTTGGCACATGTGCAATGAGTGTTAAAAGCTCCAAAAAGCTACCAGGAAGGACCATTTCCACTTCTGCTTCTAGATCAATTCCTAGAGAAATTAGCACATCATGAGTTTTATTTCTATCTATATGGATACTTAGGATTTTTACAGATTCCCATCCATCTAAAAATCAACATGATACTACATTCATGTGTAATTATGGAGCATATGCCTTCTATAGGATTCTCTTTAGACTACACAAAGCTCCATCTAGAGTCTAATATTGCATGTATTCCCTTTTATCTAGATAAACAAAGACTACCATGGAGATATTCATAGATGATTTCTATGGAGATTCTTTACATGCATTCTTACAACATCTCCTTGTGGTTCTTGAACATTGTACAAAATTTTGATTCTCAATCAGAAAAAATGTCACTTCTTGGTGCTGATGACATTGTTCTAGGACAACTCATGAGTTCTAGAGGTATTGAAGTTGATATATAAATATTTAATTGATCACCATGAAAGAACCCCCATACAATGTCTAAGTAATTGGGTTATTTCTAGCCCACAATAACTTCTATTATGAGATTCATCTACCACCGCAAGAGAGCCAAACTACCCACCAATTTTCTTATGAAAGGTGTTGATTTAATTTTCAATTTTTAATGTATGAAAAGCTTCGCTATCCTATATATATTATAATCAAAATGGGGAGTGATAATTGTTGATGAAAACCTCAATGAGCTACAAATTGAAGGTAGAGATCCAATTCTGACAAAAGATTTTTACCAGATGATCAAACGATGAAGGTGACAACTTCACTGAATTGTGCATAGACTGCATGAATAATGTAATCGTAGAAATTTTTTGTATATATTTGATAGTGAGTGCAAATATTAAATTAATGTCAGACTTTCATCATTATTATGAGGATGATTTGTATCTATTATAACTGTGCTTGGGTTGACTATACTACAAGTGTATGTTGATAGGAGGTTCCTCTCATTCTTGAGTAGTGTCATTTAGACTCAATTGGGGGCCACATGAGATCCAACAAAACAACTGAAACAATTTTTCAATTTAAGTTCTTCTGGCCTACTATCCTTGATGACTCCCAAAATATGTTATGCCTTGTGCTTAGTGTTAATGAACCAAGAATGTTTTATAAGGGATGAGTTCCCATCTAAGCTTGGAAATAAGTAGAAAGTTTTGATGTGTAGGAAGTGAACTATGTGGGTCCATTTCACTCCTCATTCAACTCAAGAACTGAAGGTCAATGCCCTTCAGTCCCTCCCTATCAAACATTTGAGGAGTGGTTTGTTGTTGTGTCAACCATCATTATTATTGACCTTAAAGTCAAGCATCTGAATACCAAAACTTTCCCTTTGTTGTCTATTGTGATGATTGCTTCTTCACTTTCTTCCCCTGTTGAACTTGTATTTGATACAATGAAAGAGTAGTCCCCTCGCTAGGGTGTGTGGAGTATCCCTGCTACCCATTTTTGCTCTGTCTACTGCATCTTTTATTGCATGAATCCATTATATGTTTGGAATCAGTCATTTTTATGCTTACATTCTTGCATGATCATCAAATTTATATGTTTATTAGATCTTAGGTGCAGAGAACTTTAAGCCTAAGATGTACGATGCCCACTGATTCCTATTAAACCTTTTATGATAATTTGGATAGGTGCTTTTTGAGGCGATAAATATATGATCTCTAGGTAATGTGACTCAAAGTTAGAGTGATTTCTATCCAGGTATTAATATTAATGCAAAAAGGGGATTTTCTATGCCCCAATTATATATTAGTATGCTTAATATGATGCAGTCAGAGAGAAAATGATAGGTAGCGATGATGAAAATGCATTCCACCCTAGTCTTCCCATCCATTGATAAATCTAGTCTTTAATTCAATTTTTTGAGATCACAATTTTAAATAATCAAAAGTCATCCTTTTGTGATAAATACTAGTTATTTCTTGGGTACATTGATCAATTAATGATTTACATTGTCCTTTGGGTTCGATCATTAACTATACCATGATATGATCTTATCTGCTTGCTGTTGTTGATGATTGTACATTGGTTAAGGTAAACTCTAAGTATTTATCCCTAGTAAATTTGCATGTGCAACACCACACATGTCAATGTGCCATCCCAAATATAGGGTATGCTACTCTTTTCTACTTCTAATTTCTTTTTTATGCATGGGGGTTAGAAGACAGAAGAAGAAGTGTAGAACAAGGTTTGGATCATAGTGTAGCTTGATATTAAAATTTAGTATGTGAAGTTGTTATCATAGTTCCACCATACCCAAAAATTGACATGATAGGGGAAAGGTGATTCTTTCATGAAATTGTTTCACTAGATATTAGGAAGAACATTGTGCTTGATCCCTCTAGGTTCCTTAAATAGTTGCATATTTTCTAGGAAAAGTGATATCAAGGTTTGTAGACTACATTGGGTACTTTCTAGCCACTGATTAAGTTTTAGAATTTGGTTAGTTTTAAGGTTTTTCTTTGATTAAGAGTGGTTAAATGATTAAACCTAAGTGTAATAATGGACACAAAGGAAGACATTCTAATATAAGATGGTTATATAACCACTTTAATTACTCTAAAAAGTGCTAAAAGCATAAGATTTTGAAAAAAAACTAAATGCAGTCTGCATACGAATTGATGCAATGATAAGATGCCCAAGGTTAAAAATGCTCTATAGATAGGTTTGGGTGGAGAGTGAAATACATACCACTCACCCTCTACCTTGAGCTTAGAATTTTGCTTGTTCCTAAATAAATACTAAACCTAATACTGAGGGAACACTTTGTGCTAGCCAAACCACAAACCATGCTTGCCACCCTCATGTGGACGTCCTTCCTAGAGGGTTTTACTGAGTGAAAACTGCTTGTCCCAATCACAATGAAATTTGAAAGGCTTTCACGATGGCATTGTTTATGGAGGTTCACAAAAATATTGTTTCCCCCAAAAGTGTAATTTGGGGTGATGCATGTATCTTTGACCTATGTATTTGCATTATGGGTATTGTGCCATGTAGTCATGTCTATGCTTGTGAAACTATTAATGGACAACTACATGTAGTACATGTGATTTAAATGATGTTGTCCTCTCTATTGCTCTGGCTGTATTCTAGTCTGGGAGTCCTTGTTGTGGCTCAAATGGGCACCCATGGAGCTAAAATCAATAGAAAGGAACTCAAAAGAGTCAGTGGCACTATACTACTTGACATCCACCATTTGGTACAATAGGATAGTGTAGTAGTACATGGATCCTAACATTTATTGTAGGCCTCCATGAAGGCACTACTCCTAACATGGATGGCATATGCATTCTCATCATCTTCTCTAAGTCATAGCTCTATATATGGACTGCTAAGTAGTTAAGATCATAGATTAGATTTCCCAAGGAAAAGTGTGTGAGTGTGGAAAGGGAAAGGGTGGCTTTGTGTTCCTTGGAAAGCAGTAAGTAAATTACTTCCTCCCTAGTCTTTCAAATGAATTTGGATGTTTGGATGATATTTATCAGTGTATTACCCAACATGGATTCAAACTCGATATGTTTATAGCCCATATAACTATATGTTGCCTTGGGTGAAAGGAGAAGAGAAAATGTGGTACACGGTGTGATGGAAAAAATCTATCATAAGACAACCCCAGTCAAAGGGATTCCCACACAAGACACACCACATGCACTATAGATCATTTCTTATCACAACATCTTATGTGACAACCCACATTTAGATTGTTGCATGAAAACATGTAGTGTAGATACCACAAAAAAGGATTATGAATCGATGTGGACTTGGTCCCACTTAGGAATGAGGGATGTTAGAAATCATCCCAAACTCTCCCATTTGTGTACCTCGAGCAACCCACCAAGTGGTTGTTCTCATCAGATTTAAAAAACCATTGTTTGTCAATATCTATGAGGATGACATTGATATCTCTGTATGTAATATTGTGTTCTTTACCAAACATGTTAAAGATTCACTTTATTATCTTCTATTACCCCTTATTTTGACAAAATTTTTCATGAATTCTAGTGTGAGATTATGATAGATTGGGAAAATGGTGAAAGAGAATGTGGTAACACACAATTTCTATTAAAATTTTCCAACAAGATACTAAAACCTAGACTTTACATCCTTGATGCACATGCTCAATATTGTAGCTAAACCTGAGAAAAATTGTTCTCCATAATTTACATTCTTTTCGTTTATCACCAGTTCCTTGAACTTATTTGTCAAGATCAACTTGTACAACTTGAACTTGGGCATGAATGTGGCAAGTTTTGGATCTACTGTCATGAAGTGAAGTTGGTGGATGATGGACTGATGGTGGGGGACGTCCTTGGTCTAGTTTCTTTTGAAGTTAGGACCGCAAATTCTTATTGGAGGATTGGATCTCCTTGGTCGGTCGACCGATGGAGGGGATTGATGGAGAAGGTATAAGTGGATGGAAATGGATACTATGGACTAAATTTGGAAGCCCGACCAAATAGTTTGTAGATCCTTTCGATGGAGGAAATGCCCTTCTATTTATAGGAAAGGGATAGGGTTTGTATCCCTTCCTAGATACTTTGTACAACCCCATGGAATGAGAAGTCATAGAGGGAGGTATGAAAAGGCTCGTGGCCTTTTAGTACCACCATCGGGGGTCAAGTCTACATGGCCATTGGAGATTTGTCACTAGGTTGGATTGTAGGTCCATCGTAATTTGTTGTTAGGATGAAGTGTAGATTGCCCATCTGTCTTGGGGTTTGGTCACTCACTGGTCCATGGTGTAGGAATTCTGTCAGTTATTGATGCACTAAACATGCTCAATCATTGGTGTATGTGAGAAGGGCACTCATCGGTTAGGATTCCCGTTGAGAAGAATTCCCATCCGGAAGAATTTCTATTGGGTAGGATTCCTATTGGGGCCCGAGTCTTTGATAGGGTCTATCTAGTCCGGTCATCGAGTTGGATCCCCATCAAGGGTGGATTGAAAGAAACTCAGGATGTTTATTATAGAGTCCTCTCTAAATTCCCGACACTAGAACTGGGCATCGAGTTGACCCTTATCTAGCAGATGAGATTCCTAGGAGAAGTAAACCCACCCTGGTGGGGCGTATTAGTGTGGGTCATTGAGATTGCATTGATGGAACTTATGACTAATGGAGTGTGGGTCAATGATGTGTCTTGATAATATATCCTAAAGAAGGCTTATATTATTGAAAAATCTTGTTTGTTTAATTTAAAGTTTCTTGGTCCCACTAGTCAGTTTTCCTCCTACAATCCTATCAAGCAGTGAAGTTCAATCATGTCATGATAGCTAAGAATTTGAATTAAAACCTAAAGTTATAATAAAATTAAGGAAACCTAAATGCAAGATAGCTCTAAGGTAAAATTATGGAAATGAATGCAAACCTAGACTGGAAATGCAACTAAAACTAGGATGTATATGCATTCATCAAGTAACCCCAAACTTCAACTTTTCTCATCCCTGAGTAACTCAAAATTTAAAACATTTGCCAAATGAATACTTTCAACCCATGAGATTTCCTCACATTTGCATCATCTCATTTCCCTACCGCTTGTTATATCCATGCACCCTAACTTCATGAGATCACAAAATACATGTACCCATATTTTCATTTCCAATTGTTCTTCCCAAAAACACTTCCACATCACAATCACAATACCAGGCACATCTAAGAGTTTTCATGAAAGTTTTGAAAGTTCTGCTAAACAACAAGATTTCATATGATCCAATACAGGGTGTGAAAAGGATATCAAAATGATACATTAATTATTCCCTAGGTTGGAATCCCAACTGTTGGGACATTTTCATCAGTGAGATGGATGATCAACAAATCACTATTAAATGTCTGAATAAAGGTGGACTCTTGATCTTTCTAACTGTTGTGTATGCTAGGAATCATGTTCTTCAATGGTCTAATCTTTGGAGCACACTAGAGCATCTTGCTACCTCCATCAATGAAGCTTGGTTAATCATTGGAGACTTTAACAACATAAGGAAGCAAGAAGAAAAACCAGGAGGTTGAGAAGTGCCTACTGTCATTCTAAGTTCCTTCAGTGCGGCTATTGAGAATGTTGGTCTTACTAAGCTACCTACTATAGGTAATGAGGTTTATAATTGGCATAACAAATAAGGAGTAGAAAAGAGAATTGCCTCTAAACTTGATCGGGCCTTGGTCAATGATGCTTGGTTGGCCAAATTTCTAGGATCTAAAACTAAATTTATCACTTGCACCTACTCTGATCATTCTTCCATAAATGCAACATGAGGAATATAGTGCACAAAAAGAAACCTTTTAGAATTCTTAACTTTTCGATGGACTGAGAAGGGTGTCATGAGATCATGAATGAAGCCTGGAGCTATAAGCTATATGGAAACCCTCTTTTCTGCTTCTGTCAAAAACTCAAGCAAGTTAAAGATAGGATAAAGGCATGGTCTAAGAATTATGTTAATATTAATAATCTCATCTCTAAGGAGAGGTTTGAGATTAATGACATCACTTTTGTTCTCAAAAGAAACCCACTCGATGCAAACTTATTGGAGCTGAAAAGATAACTTTTAATAAGCTTGAAATCTTACTCAAGGCTGAGGAAAACTACTTTTGGAAAACGAGTAGAGTTGACTGGCTCTCAAATGGGGACAAAAATACTAAATTGTATCACACTATTGTCAAATGTCAAGATGCCATTAACTCAATCACTGAGTTATTTGACTCCGAAGGAAACCTTATACAAGATGTGGATTCTATTGCTAATGATAATATCCATTTCTTCGATCAACTGTATAACCAGGCTCAACTGGACTCCCCATCTATTATTCCTGAATGGACTCCCATTGTCTTTGATGAAGATAATACCATGCTATGATGTATTCTTGATGAGAAGGAGATTAAGGAATCTGTCTGGAGCATAGGTCCCAACAAAAGCCCTGGCCCAGATGGATTCAACATTTTTTTCTATAGGAAAAACTAGTAACTCATAAGTAGTGATCTTGGCAAGGTGATTCAATGGTTTTTTGAAGGTGGTAGGATGTTCAAGCAAGTTAACCATGTTTTCCTAGCTTTAATACCTAAAAAAGACATTATCTCATCTCTAACTTATTTTCAACCAATTTCTTGGTGTTTGATGCTCTACAAAATCATTACAAAAGTCATCACTCGAAGGTTAGCTCTCTTTCTGCCCAACCTTATTTCTTCTACTTAGGGTGCCTTTGTTTGAGGAAGGAATATAAAGAATTGTTCGTTACTCGCTGCTGAATTCACCCTTAAATATAATCTCAAGATTACCCCCCCAGCTACTTGTGTGAAACTGGATATAACCAAGGCATTTGATTCTGTACGATGGTCATATCTCTGGGATTTCTTACTTGACCTTAGATTTAGTGAGAAGTGGATTGCTCTTATCAAACAATGCATTGAAAATTGTTCCTTCTCTCCTATATTAAATGGATCATCTATCAGTTTCTTCAAAAACTCTAATGGTTTACAACAAGGTGACCCGTTGTCACCCTTGCTTTTTTCTATTGCAATGGAGGGTCTCAACAGATGTATTGAAGATGCCCATGACAAGAAACAACTCAGAACTTATCCTATGAACAAAATGAAAGTCTTAAGCCATCTTCTATTTGTAGATGATGTCTTAATCTTCTCTAAAGGTTGTGCTCGTAGTCTCATTCACCTTAAATATCTTCTCTAATATTTTGGGAGTGTTTCAGGAATGAATTGCAATCCTAATAAAACCCATCTCTATCTCTCTTTTTCATGTCGTAACAAGGAAGGCTTGTTTAACAACATGGGTATTCAAAGAGATACATGGCCTACCAAGTATTTAGGGTTCCCAATGGCTGGTGGTAACTTGAAAAGATGACACTTTCATGATGTATCCATAGACTTTGTGATATGATTTGGAAATGGCCTGGCTCAAAATTTTCCATGGCAGGTCATCTTATTCTGGTTAAATATTGTGTTGTGGGTCTGATTTCTTATTGGATGAGAATGGGGGGAATTCCTATCTCTAACAGGAGGAGAATGGAGTTACTCATGTCTGACTTTTGGGGGGGGGGAGCTCAACGCATCCTGCTAGCTGGTCCAAGATAGCTTTCCCATCTGAAGAAGGTGGCCTAAACCTCAAAAAGTTAGGCGAGCTAGCTAATTTCTATACCTTGAAAAGAATAAAAGAAGCTCCTACATAATTCATGCATTTGGATCATATGGATGATTAAACGTTATGGTACTAATCTTCATCTATCCAATCTATGGGGATTCTACTTGTCGAAGGAGAATGATTCATCTTTGGTCTAAATTTTCAAATACTGATGACTACTCCTTATGGAATAATTATCGTTAAAATATTCCCATTGATAAAACATTTGAGAATTTATGGTTATCCATGCACTATCCTCGTTGGAGTTTTACTACATATAGAGAACTCAAAAAACTACTTCCAACTCTAGAGAGAATCAGTAAATGGAACAGGACTATTGTTGTTCATTGTCTTCTTTGCCATCGTGATAGTGATTCTGTAGTACACCTGTTTAGAGCTTGCAAATTCTAGCGATATATATGGGGTCGGGCTCAGCTAAAGCTCAACATCAAGACATCCTACTCCCTGTACTCCTATCTCTCATTTATTGGTAATAGATCCAAACATAATAGCATCATCGAGCTATGGGCGATCACTGGAGTTGTTCACTTAATTTGATTTGAAAGGAATAGAAGATTCCATGAAGGAAGAACCTCAGACTATGTTGGTACTTTCAATCAGTTAGCCAAGGAGATCAAACATCTATATTCAAACTATAAGTAGAGACTATCTAATGTCTCTCCTCTTATAGCTAGAAATTGGGAGTTTGGTTAGTTTATTTTCTAATCTTTGTAAGCTTCATGTCATTTTAGTCTAAATGACAGCTATGCTAACTACATGTAAGGGGGTAGTTTGTATTTTTTTTCCTCATTTAGGGGTTTTTGAATATATTTACAAAATTTTTCCAAAAAATAATAATTATTCCCTAGGTATAAAATGGAGAGAAGGGAGTTGTGGAAGGAAGATGCAAATCTCTCCTCTATTCGACTTGAGTTTGCATTTATTAGTGCAAATACATATATTGCAACATTTTTTTCTGAGCACATTGGTATCTTTTCCTTTTTTTTGGTACACCCCTATTATATAGATAAGGGTATGGCATAAGCAAATAGAGTTGGAAGAGATGTTCCACCCTGAACTTAGATTTCAACTTTTTGTGTCTTTTTTATTTTCTTTCTTATGGATGGAAGGTAAGAATATGGAAGAAGTGTAGAAGAGGGGTCATATCAGCATGTAGCTTGATTTACAATTTAGTGTATTGAGTTGTTATCTTAGTCCCATTATGCTCAAATAGTAACATTATAAGGAAAAAGTGACCAATCTGTGAATTTGTTTTACTAGTTAGTAAGAAGAATGAAGTGTTTGATCCCTATCAGTTCCTCAAATACCTACCATATTTTCCAAGTAAACATGATGTTTGGGTCTTAGGCCACATAGGGTGATTTCTAGCCATTGGTTGTTTTAACGATTAGTCATTTTGAGGTCTTTCTTTGATTAAGGGGATTTAAATGACAATGAGATGTGTGGATGCAAACAAGAATTTGAATCTAAGACAGCTAGATCATGTCTTTGATTAATCCAAAGGTTAAACATTTTGGACATTTTAAGCCTAACTGCAATGATAAGACCATAAGTTACAAACAAATAGGTGGGGGTAGAAAGTAGAATATGTTCCACCCACCCTCCACCCTCGAATTTATATATATCCTCGTGTCCAAGAAAACATTGAATCCAAGAAGGAGGGGAAGAACTTTTCTAGTTGGACTATGAGCCATGGTTGGTCTCCATTTGGCAAAAGTCATTCACCTACAATAAAAATTGTTGGAACTTAAAAATCTTATCATAATATTCACTAACTAACTAAATACAATATGAAATAAGATGCAAAAGCAACTAGTAATGAAAGTAGCACTTTGGTTGTCTCCCTCAAAGTTCCTTCATTTAACGTCAATGGCTCGACGCCTAAAAATCAATCATTATGTCAGAGGGAGAAGTGAGAGAGGTGGGTTGGCCTTCATATCAATGATACTGAAATAGTGTTTGAGTTGTTAGACATATACTGTGAATTTTCCAGTCTTCTTGCTCCAAATTATAATATCTCCATGAGGAAGGATGTGTTTGATAATGAATGGACCCCACCATTGGGTCTTGAGGTTTCCTAAAATGAGACAAATATGAAAGTTGTACAGTAATACTTGATCTCCGACGTGCAAATCTTTCCTCTTCAGTTGGACATCATGCCACATCTTTGTGCGCTCCTTGTAGATATGTGCATGTTAATATGACGTTAGTCGTGCATCTTATACCTCTTATAGTTGAACTAGATGACTTTCCTTTGTTGCACTGAGGTTGAAGTTATGCTGCTTCATGGTCCATTGAGCTTCACATTTAAGCTCTACTGGTGGATGAAAAGACATCTGATAAATCATCTGAAAATGTGTAGATCCAAGGGGGGTCTTGTAGGTAGTTCAGTATGCCTAGAGTGCATCGTTCAGTTTATGAGCCCAATCTTGTCTTGTCCTTCCCATTATCTTCTCTAGAATAGCCTTGATTAGATGATTGGATACCTCCACATGAACACTCATCTGAGGGTGGTATGGAGTAGTCACATTGTGAAAATCATCATACTTGAGAAGGAGTGCTTCAAAGTTGCGCACAAGAAAATGAGAGCCTCCATAAAAAATGGTAGCGAGGGGAAATCTAAAGCGTGGGAAGATGATGTCCTTGAAAACCTTTATGACTGCCTTAGAATTACTAGAATTTATGGGGATGACTTTAACCAATTTGGAAACATAATCTACAGCAACCAGAATGTATGACAAGCCATAAGAAGAAGGAAATGGACTCATGTATTCCACACCGCAAACATCAAAGATCTCAACTTCTTGCCAAATATTGAGGGTCATATCATCCCTCTTGGAAATATTACCGAATCACTAGCACTAGTCATAGGACTTTACATATTTGTGATCTCCCTTAAAGATAGTAGGTCAGAATAAATTGAATCAGAGGACTTTAAACGTAGCTTTCTTAGAGGTCATATGGCCCCCAATTCAGCCATATATTGTCTAAGAATAAGAGGAGCCTCCTCTTAAGAGATACACCAACAGTAGAGATAGTATGGACATATTCAAAAAAGATAAGGCTCATCCCAATAGTAATGAAGAATTCCTAACATGAAATTCTTCTTATCATTCCCTATGCAATCTAGATGAAGGACTCCCACAACTAGGTAGTTCACAAAATTAGCATACCACCAGGTGAACGGAGACACCTTCAACAAGTGGTTGTTAGGCAAAGGCTCATTGATTGGGACCATGTCATTGTCTTGGATGTGTAATCTTCTAAGATGATCAATGACAACATTTCGCTTTCATGGGCCAATAAGATTCTATATGTGTTTAAACAATGCAAAAACAACCCCACACCTTTTCATCTTTTTTTAGATCACTATTCACATCAAAAACCACTTCTATTATCCCTCACATAACAAAGAGTTGAATCTCTATAACTTCACAGGTTACCAAAAACCTAAACAACCACAACACATACATAAAACCCTTTTAGCTGCTATCATATCGAATATATGGACGGAAAGAAATCATAGGAAGCACAACTATCACAAAAATACCACTACCAGGATCATTGAAGAGATTAGATACACATATGAACTCATTTTACATTACAGGTTCTTAGATTCAATTGGAGATGAGTAGAGTTCAAGTTTCCAACAACAAAAACTTTGGAGAACGACATAGTGGAGGCATAAAATTCACCATAGAAGACATCATGGCGGAGAACAATAGCTTCAAGTATTCTTTCTGTTTCACTTTAGTTTACTCCACTTATTATGATGCCTATTGTTTAAGGGGTGCCTTCCCCAAACACAACAAAAATACTTTTTTCATTCATGTCTTCTATTCAAATCTCTTTGACACACCTATGGTGATGTCAATGCAAGTTTTCATCACTATAATAACTGTTTGCATGTTTTTGTATGCAAACATTATTATCAATATATTTAGCTTCTTATAAAAAAGTGCAATTCCCTTTTTATCCTTTATTTTTTAAATTAAACTCTTACAACAACATGATCCATCTGATCAACCTAGGCTTTTTGTCCTTCTTTGACATTGGATATGTGATGGAAACATGATCACTATAGATCGTCACTTGTGAGCCTATGAGATAGGAGTGAAATTTTTCAAAGGCATTGACAAGATCAAGAAGCTCCTTTTTAGTGGTAACATAATTTTTCTACACATTGTCCAATGTCTTACTGGCATAATAAATGACGTGATGTTTCTTGTCAAAATGTTGCCTCAAAATCACATCCACATCATAGTCATTGGCATCACACATAATCTCAAAAGGAAGAGACCAATCTGGGGCATGAAGGATAGGTGTGGAAATGAGAGATTCCTTCAGAGTGTTGAAGCTCTTTATGTTGTTAGAGTCAAAGTTGAAGTCCACATCCATTTGGAGAACAATTGTATGAGGCTTGGTGATTTTGCTGAAGTCACAAATGAACCTCCTATAAAATCTAGAATGTCCAAGGAACGCTTAGACTTCTTTGACATTGGTTGGAGGAGATACCATGGAGACCACATGTCTTTGCATTATCAAATTTATGCCTATAGAGTTGATGAGGTGGCCTACAACAATGCCTGCCTTCATCATGAAGTGGCTTTTTTCCCAGCTAAGCACTAAATGTGTTTTGTCAAAACATTCTAGGACCAGGAAAGATGGTATGGATATGATTCAAATGAATCCCCATACACTATACACTAAGAAGTTGTCCATGAAGACCTCCATTCCTATATATGTAAGGTCAGTGAAGATGGATAACTTGCAATAATGGAATGTAGCAGGTGTGTTGCATAATCCCAAGGGCATCCAACAAAAAGCATGTGTGTAAAAGGAAGGTGTGAAGGTAGTCTTTTCTTGATTTCTAGGATGAATGGGAATATCGTAGAAGCTAAAGTACCCATCATGTAACAAAAAAATTCCTGGTGTGCTAGACTTGATCAAGAAAGGGGAGTGGGAAATGGTACTTACCAATGGAATTGTTGAGCTTGTGATAATTAATTCACATGCACCACCTAGTCAGAGTGTGGGGGGAGGAATAAGCTCATTCAAAACAATAGTAGTGCCTTAGGCACTAATTTCATATGAATCACCCACAGAGAGTCATCTATGTGATATATGAACCTAGAGAGCAGTAGCTTAATCACCTCTTTGTGCACAACCTTCTTCAAAAGTGGATTTAGCTTGCATTGAGGCTTGATGGATGGCTTGTTTTTTTAATCATGTTATTCTTATGCATATAAAGAGCTTGTCTTACTCCAACCAAATCTACCATTTTTTAGCCCAATGCATTCTGTATCTTTCTCAGTTTGGTCAACAACTTATCATCTTTTGTTGTTGTAAGATATGTGTTGATGATGACTAGTCATACCTTCTTCTCATCTAGGAAGACATATATGGGCCCCTCTGGTAGTGGCTTCATTGCAATGAAGCCTACTCTATCTCTTTAGCTTTAGTCATGGATACATACTTTAGATATTCAAACTCAGTCTCAAGATCTTCTTTGACATAGTCAAAAAGGAGAAGAAATTGCTCAACTTCTTCATCATTCAGTTCATGAGAGTTAGTGCTAATAAGAATGGTCTTAAGAGGGTGTTTGGGCAATCAATGAAAAAAAAAATCTCCTGGAAAGAGGGCCCATTGAGACTCTCAAAGACCTTTAATTCAAATCTATTAGTTCCTAGACTCAGTGTCAGGATTCCAGCTTCAATGTCAATGAGTGTTTGGGAAGTTGCAAGGAAAGTATGGTCATAAATTAGACGGTATTGTGGGTCCTCCTTGATGTCCATATGACAAAATCACATGGGCAATATAATATGGGACCCACTTTCACAAGGATAGAACCCTAGTCATTGGTGAAGTCTAGTCGCTTATGTAAGCTATATGCCATCATAGAAATGCTTGTCCTAAGATTTGTTATACCCTTTCGGCATGTCGTGTCTCCAATGAAGCAAGAGATACCAAAATATCCCAAATACTTGAATTTTTTAGGCATCTTTCTTTGGATGATATATGATGTCGTCCATTCTAATTTCACATTCTCAACTTCCTCTATTAAATACTTATTAGTGAGAAGAGTCTTGAAGAACTTGGTTCATGAAGGATTTCATCTAGAGCATCAAGGAAGGGAATACACACATGTGGCTTCTCCATCGATTCCTCAAACTTCAAGAATCTCAAGACTAGTCATGTCTGATTTAGACAACTATGGTAAGGATGTGGTTTGTAGATGGGAACCAAAGGCACATGTGAGGAATTTGGTGTAGCTTCAGGTTCCTTCTCAGGAGTAGGGGTGCTCTTGTTTGGAGGGTATATGTATCACCTTTTTTTGGTGCTTCAAAAATTGGTTCTATGTGTGCAACCATTGGAATTGCTATTGGTACAGCCAGTGGACTGACTTCTCATCATCATCATCTTTAAGAACCAATCTACTATTGTTGATGATTAGGGATGGAGGTTTTGGTAACACATGTCCAGAATGTGTGTTCGTAGCCTTCAACTACTCCTAATGCTTGGGATTACCTTCAGGTTGACCTAAAAATGAGTCCACTAGAGGTCAAATTGTACTGGTAATTTGTGTGAGTTGGGCCTGCATGGATTTATTGTAAGTATATTGGCTAGCTAGAATCTTATCTATGGTATATGGGTGACCTTGATCATTGGAGGTTGGTATGGTCCATTGTCTTCCATGTGTAGTAGAAGTTGTCCTTGTTGATAGTGGGGTTGTGATCCTAGATTTTAATTGTTGTGAAACTATTCAAGATTGTAGTTATTATGATGATAATACTACTACTATTGCAAACTAGGAGGACCCAATCTTGGTTTTGATTGTGGTCCTACTTGTGTTGGTGAGCATTCTCTACTCATTTAACAATCCCATACTTGAATCATGGATGATTTATTGGCATGTTGGGGTCGTAATACTCCTATCATAGAATAGAGTTGATGGGGTGGTAATACTCCCACTATAGAATAGAGTTGATGGCTTTGACTTGTTCAATGACTAGGCTACTTTCAAGGTTGGTGCAGGGTTTAGTGTGGCTTGGTAGAGGTGGTTGCACTATGGCCTAGTGTGCCCCTCTACACTACATATTTGGTATATTATTGGTGCTAACCTAACTTGGGAAGAGGATTGGCCTATCTACCCATTCCTCAGGAGATATGACTCAAGGATGTCTTTCTTGAGAGTGAGCATTTTTAGAGATTTAAGAATTGCCATCAGCTCAGATATGTCTTTTTCCATGGCCACCATGAGAACCCCTTTCTTATGAGAGGAGCCCCAATTGACTTGGTTCTTGGCTCCCTTGCACACCACCTTCCACACTCCATCAAAGCTAAACCACATGAAGTTTCCATTAGAGGCAACATCTAGAAACTTTTTAACATCACCATCGACTCCACTATAAAAGGTTTCAATAAGTTGTATATAGGAAATTACATGATGAGGGAATTTGCACAATAGCTCCTTGATTCATTCCCATGCTTCAAAGTGAGTTTCACCTGGGATCTATTTAAATTGAGTAATTTTCCCTCTGATCTAATAAATGAGTGATGGCAAAAATAACATCTCAAGGAACTGATCCTGAAGTCCTCTCGTGTTCTAATGCTACGATCGTCTAAGGAATTGTACCATACCCTATCCTTGTCGGTGAGGGAGTATTAGAATAGGTGTAGTTTCATGGCTTCATTGGACATGCCATCTTGTTTTCTTATTCCACATAGATCAAAAAACTTTTGTAGATGTTTATGTGCGTCCTCACCAGTTCTACTTGTGAAACTATTGTTTTTCATCATCATCACCCATTGCATCTTGATTTTGAATTTAGGTGTTGCAATGTCCAATTAGATGATGGGGTTATGTATTTTAGCATATTTGGGGATGGAGGACTCTCGTAACTCTCTCTATCATTCTACTTTTGTAGATGCACATAATTTTTCTTGCACTGTAGCTCTAGTTTCTGCCATAAGTGTGTCTCTTTGTGTTGCTAGTGCTACTTAAACTTTGTATTTGATCTCTTCTCCCTCCATGTATGCATTGTGTCACAAAGGACAATACACTCAATTTTATCCATTATTTTGCATTTTATGCTCTGAAATAATTGTCATAAATGATTTTCTTTAATACTTTTTGCATATGTTTGGCTAAGAGCACTTTTGGCTGCATAGGCTCATTACTTTTAGTGGCCTAGAATGCTATTTGTATGCCTCCCTCCCTCCTTGTCATAATCGGGCCATCTGTGATAGTAGGGTGTTGTATGAGCATTGGAGAGGTGAACTGGAGATGATGACTATAGCTTTGGTATACGTAGTACTTTAAACATTTTATTATATTGTTTATCTATATTTTAGATAACTCCAATTCATTATTCTTCCGAGGTCCTTCAATATCTTCTCCAGGTTTTAGCACGGTAAGGAAACCACATCTTGTGCAACCTACTTTGAGGTGTTGCAGCTCTGGATGCTTGTTGAATCTAGCTGAAGTCTTCATCTAGGAGCATGTTGTATATGGGAAAGTGCATTGCTCATCAGCATGTTGCTAGTTGGAACATCCCTTTCGACACTTTGTTCGGGTTGGTCCCTTTTGGACTTGGGATTTGTCTAGATGCTCAGGAGTTGGTGTATGGATAGACAATACATGAAGAATACCTGAGGTGTTATTTTGCACATGGTCATCCCATTCTCTTATCTAGAGAAGAGATGATTGTATCTAACGTCCTCATTTGGTGAACGTGTAAGTCTAATGTTGCTTTTTGTGTTTTCTTGCATTATCTTTGACATGCATTTTCTTGTAGGTGATTGATTGGAATTTTGCTGAGGAGCAGGATGATTAGGGGTATGAATTTCATCATCCACCTCCTCTTAAGATAGTTTCTTCACCTAAGGCAGTTTCTTTGCATGAGGATCCACCCTCTCTATTAGTGGATGTTGGTGGCTTGAGGACTTTGTCGGGTTGCGGCCCCATTGAGGTTTTAGTTTTGGAGGCTTGTGTCACTTCCTGGGTGACTTTAGCTGAACCTCATCCTTTGTAGATATGAATGAGACTTGGGATGCTGAATTTGGACTCTTTGGCTTGAGTATCCCACCAGACTTTGGGCATAGTCAGCACTTTGGAGAACCTTTTCGTGTTGGGGGGGATTCTTTGGACGTCATATTTCTAGGTCTAGATCTATATATAGCATGTGTAGGGCCAGGTTCTTCCAAGCATAGATATGGTACCTTGGTTTTTTAGGTGAATTCTGGGAGTTCCTCTTCTGGTCACTAGCCTAGAACTTCATTGTGTGGGTGAAGAAGAAGCTAAATACATAGATGTTTGCTTTTAGAATTTCCACTTCGTGATATACTTTTATTTCCTGTAAGAAAAATCATGCATTAGGCATGCTGGTATTTTGTAAACTCATTAAAATTTAAAATAAAAATTGTGTTGAGTTTAGAAATGATTGTGAGGTTTTGTAATCTTTGATTTGGGATCAAATTCTGAGTTAGATCTTGAGAAGATGCTTGGTCAATTAGTGAATTTTCTCGATCCACATGTTGATCTGAGGTGGAAGATTGTGATGATCCCATGACCCTAGACTTAAAGTCCCATCTATCTTGGCATGCAAGTCAGTGTTGGTCACCGATGCAACATGATTCCGTCAGGAAAAATGACATAGTCCCTTGTTTCTGAATATGAGTTTGTCCTATAAATAGAATTGTACCCCTTATATTTTCAATACAACCTATCTCTCACAAGTTAGGTCATGGGAGAGAAGGAAATTCAAGAGATCCCTCTATTGCACCGTCCTCCCATCAACTTTTCTTGGTGCATCATTGCATCAATGATCTTTTTGTGACTGAATAACTTTAGTTGGAAAGCTTTGGCATGACTCGTCATCTTTGTCATTGGATGTACATCCATGTAGCAAGGGAGTTGATGTCAGTGGTGATCCACTTCTGGGATCCTCTGAGTCACACTTCCATTTTGTTGATATTTGTTCAAACTCCCACCTTGGAGGATGTGGCTAAGATCACTCGGCTTCCTCTTCTTGATTGATGGCCTATGGTATTGAGGAAGTCAAGTTGCGTTGTTGAGCTAGGGCATTTTCTCAGTGTGAAGAAATCTAAAACGATTCAATGGTTGACTAGTTACGATCTCTTTATTCAGATGGTCTTCCTATAGGAGTCTTTCAAGAGTGAAGCATGTCATGATGTTCCTTCTCCTGATATACCTACCTAAGGGTGTATACTTTTGATCATCCTAGTGAAGTTGTTCTTTGGAGAAACTACTAGACATGTGACTATTGTTTCTTCAAGAGTCATGGTGGATTTATGAAGAATGGAAACCATTGATCCTTTTAATACTGGTTGATTTATATGAGTGGTTGGATGAAGCATAGCTGACTGGAAGGAAAAGGGGATCCTTCAAAGTTCTACAGATTTATCTAGGAATGCACATAGGTCATGCCAGATGAAATCTACAGATGAAAAGGTTATGGCATCTCCATAGTTAGAGATGTCCGGATATTTTATTGTGAGGATTGGATATGACTTTCCCTAGGGAACTCATATCCTCTGCCATCCTCATGTTTGATTGTGGGGCTTCTCCTAGCTTTAGCCACAGTCATGAACACTTTGTTATGTTGGACCTTTTTAAGGAGTTATTTTTAGGTTGGCGAGCTATTGGGGCCTCAAGATATATCCCAAGATCCTTCTATCCTAGGCCCTAGGTTATACTTTGACCTCCCCATTTTAGGGTTCACGAGGGTTTGCATTTAGGTATTAAAGTATATTTTAATGGATAAGAGTGTTTGGATCCTTTGCATCATTTTTTCTCGTCATGGCAGTCTGATCAACAACAATAGTGTTTGATGAGGCCAACGTTGGTGTGATGAAGATGAACATCTCCATACATGTCTTTTAGGCACAAGCCACCCCAGTCGTAGATGTTAGGGATGATGTAGGGTCCCTCCCATTTAGGGTTGAACTTGGCCCTAGAATCAACATTCTGGATGACTTGTAATACCAATTCACCCTTCTGAAAGCTATGAGGTTGAAGCTTATTGTTGAATGTTTGGGCCATTTTTCTTGGTAACATTGTGCATGGTGTAGGGATTTAACCTGTCGTTCTTTAAGATTGTTGAGGTAGTAAACTC
This sequence comes from Alisma plantago-aquatica, assembly GCA_963693085.1. Classification (NCBI taxonomy): domain Eukaryota; kingdom Viridiplantae; phylum Streptophyta; class Magnoliopsida; order Alismatales; family Alismataceae; genus Alisma; species Alisma plantago-aquatica. The sequence goes on along the minus strand of OY856409.1, from coordinate 1,340,363,338 downwards.
GATCTTGAAGCTATTCGGTCTACGGTATATCTGCTTCTCATAATATGTGAGCAAAGGGATTTAAATTTCAATTGGCAGGACGGCTTCCATCCATATACTATGGAGTATGGCATAGCCCATGTTTATGTTTTGATGGAAGTGTGGTAGGCCCACAATGCCATTAGAAGGTTCTCATGCCAATTGGCATGGAAGCTGATAGTATTTTTAAAAATCTTGACCAGATTTTTATTAGCAACTTCTACCACATTGTTAATGTGTGGTCAACAAGGTGACATTCAGTGATGTTTGATCCTCAAAGAGTTTAAGTACTCTTTGACAGTATTAACGATAAAGTTTGTCCTATTATCTGAAATGATCTAGTGTGGTATCCCATATCGGATTCTGATATTGTTCTTGAGGAACTAGATGACCTTTTGGGTTGATGCACTAGTGAGGGACACTGCTTCGACCCACTTGGTAAAGTAATCAATTGCTACGAGAATGAAGCAATTGTCATTCAATTCCTTAGGGTTGATCTTTTCGATCATGTCAATGCCCCAAGTTGCGAATGGCCAAGGCATGGCCATATTATAGAGTTGATTTGTAGGAAAATGGATAAAGTCCCCATGGATTTGGCAAGCTCATCATTTGCGGATAAATTGGCAATAGTTCATTTCCATAGTGTTCCAATAGTATCCAAAAACATATATTTTTGTGGCTAGCATATCCCCGTACACATTCATGTCATTTGACCCTGCATGGGCCTCCTTCATTAGATCTTCAACTTCGATTTTGTCGACACATCGAAGGAGAGTCTAGTTGTAATGTAATGAGTCGTTTCCAAATTAGTCATCTAATTAGGGTTCACTTGGATGATTGTATGCTTAATTAAGTTGATCATTGTGTAAACCTTGATTAATGATTTTAGTTAAATTTTTATGTTTTAAATACAACAAGAAGGTTTAATCATACTTTGATTCACATAATTAGGGTTAAGATTTGGAAACCCAAATCGGCCCAAATTAGGGTTTTGATGACATATGAAAATAGAATTTGATAACTATAGTGTCTCACTAACTGATTTTTAGTATTTTATGTGTAAGTATGATTTAATTAAAATTTGTATATGATTTTTACATCTCAAATTTGAGCACTACTGAAAAATATCAGAATTTTTGAAGAATATTCTGACATGTTTTTTAGTCGAGTTTCAAACTCGACCGATCATATTTTCAGATTGATATAGCAGTGTGGTAATTAAATTTTATATTTTTATTGGTATATCTAGTTGATCTAAAATATTAAATGAAGTTGTAAAACTTTATTTTATACATTATATTAAATTTCCATAATTTTTTGATGATGTTTGATCTCTATAGAGAGGGTGTCGGTCGACATCTGTGAAGGACAAACCCGATCGACCATGTTGCAGGCTGCAATATAGCAGTGTAGTATTTTATTTTTATTTATTTATTCATAAATCCAAATTATCTAAAATTTTTATCGTTACTTAGAAACTGAATTTCAGATATTTTCTTAAAGTTCCATAATTTTTAGATGATATTTGAGTTCTCAAAAGTTTCATGTCGGTTGAGTTTATAACTCAGCCGACCAACTAGTCTAAGAAAAATAAAAATATAATGAAGGGCTTATTTGCAATTGTTCTAAGAACCTCAATTCATCTATATGAATAATCTAACACACAAGGAGCTCTCATAACGCATCGTTCCAGTCAAAGAAATGAAATTATTGAGAGAGAGGAGGGCTAGGGTTTTGAGAAGAGAAAGTGGTGGAGATGTTGACCTAGGGTTTCTCTATCCAAGATATGATGAAATCAAGTAAGTTTAGATTCTTTGCATAGTATTTCATGGTGAATCTTCTCTCACATGTAAACATTCCATCCTTCCTCAGATTTGATTCAAAATCACATCAGATCTCCCCCTTTTCTCACTCTTTCTCTTCTAATCCCCATTTCTAGGGTTTCTGAGATGAGAGGAGAAAGAATTGGATTCATTTGCAAGAGTTTGATTTGCTTTCCCAAAATTCAGAGGTTGACCTACGTTTTTTAGGTTCCTGGAACCTGAGGTGAGTGTTTTTCTACCTCATAAGCTTTGTATTCATGTTAAAAGCCAAATTATATTAGACTAAAACAATCAAAAACCTTGCTTGTATATGTATGTGACTGGATTTGATTTGCGAAAGATATTAGGGGATCAACTTCTACTGATTTTGATTATTTCTTATTGATTAGAACTTGATTAGTTCATGCTATATTGATTGAGGATCCATGTAGAATCCTACAGATAGATGAAAATTATATTCCATGCAATTTTTCCCTAAAAATCAGCCCAATGGCCGATATGCTTGGAATTGAATTGACATGCATAAAATCATATTTGAATTGTACTAGATTGTATTATAAAAGTGTATTATGGAATGTTAATAGAATTGAATGACCACATATCTTGATTAGGATTTGTATTGAGGAAGTGAATCAAATGAGTCAATTAATCAATGTATACTTATGATTGATGAATGAAATATGTGAAAATGGAAACTAGGGTTTCCATGTGTGTGAATAGCCCTAATGAACCTCTATGCATCATTATGAAATTTCTTAGTGATATGGCTCTTATGATGTGTTTAAATGAGGATGACTTCTTGAAAACCCTAGATGTTTAGTATTAAGATGATTATGAGTGATGAATCTAGAACCTATATATGATGTTAATGTTGAATGTAAGTATTAAGACTTCAATTGAATATGATGAATCTTACTAATATCATCTAAGTCTAATGCATCTATTTTAGTATAATAAGTAATGATCATTGTTAATTATGGGAATGACATTAGTAGTGAATGACAAGGTACACTTATCTAAATATAGGGGACAATATGAACAAGATGTACTTAATGGTGTTTGCAAGATAAAGATGAAACTAATGAAGATAGTATGATGAAGTATTTTATCTTTTATTTTAATAACATGAGGCTTAACCCAAATTAAATGAAATATACTAAGAACTGTACTTTGATAAATGTTAAGTAGAAGAGAAATATTGTATGTAAGGTGAATCAAGAAAGATTGGTCTGAATGATGTAATGAACATGAAATGAAAGAAGTTGATACTGTTGAATATAAAATGAAGGAAAACGATTGGAATTAGTAGATGATTCTAAGAATGTAACTCTTACCTTAAATTGATGAGTTTGATGATGCTAGTAAATGACAATCTCAAATGAGGGATTAAGGGATGCACATAACTGTAGTTTAATTAAACTAAAAGATGAATTTCAAGCATTTGAATTGATTTACAAGAATGTGTTCTTGTATTGTGATTGTTTGATAGAATACTTGTACTATGAGAATGATCTATTCTGATGGAATTCAAATGATAATCAACATGTGTTGATTAGTAACCCCGTATGAAGAATGTGAAATAAAAGAAGAAGAGAACTAAGTCTGATATGCATGTATATAAATGAAATTTATTTGCATCTATTGAGATTGGATGGAACAAGCATATGTTGTATGGTAAATCTATTCTGAATATGATGAATGAGACATGATGTATATAAGCTTTTACTATTTCTAGTTCTAATGCCTCTGCTAATATTTTTTAAGAACTGTGACATACAATGAAGTGATAAGGAATATGATGAAATTGAATTTAATATGCACTCCTTACATTTTGAGAAACCATGATAAGGGTAAATGCTGGACAATAAGATTATGTCTAGGGATGAAAGCACACTGATGATGATAAAACCCTGATGGGGTAAATGTTGAACAATTATATTATGTCTCAGCGTGAAAGCCCACTGTTGATGATTGCTATGAGATGAAGTAGAAGATAGAAATAATCACATGTGTTGCAATATATATATTTATTATGCTTCTTGCTTTGATCATTGTCCTTATTGATAAACTTAATCTGTTTCATGTTATTCTAGTTAGGTGAGAATACACAGATACGATATATGATGTTCTGATGTCTTTTAAGATGAGTAAAAGATATTAATAATAAGTGAAATGATGGAACATCTAGTTAGGTGCCATGAACACCATGAGTTTCCCCCGCGGACCACACTGGGGAAATAAAATGGAAGAATTTTTGGAGTGTGGATTGAGACCTTAAAGTTTAGTCCACCAGGATTTATGAGTGAGTCATCTGGAGTGGATCTGGCCCTAAATCCTTGTTTTGAAAGTCTATGTCCAGATGGAATAGACTCTACTGAAATGAAATATATGAAATGTGAAATGAAAAATATGTGAAATATTGTGATATGTGATATACAATTTTGCTGGTTCCTATCTCGTGTACCTGAGATGAGGATGTGAGCCTCTTTAGGTAACCCTAAGGTGTCCAAGGTCTGTTGTTGATATTTTAGGGTGGCCAGCTAAACCCTAAGATAGTGACAGTGAGTCGTTGACCTCTCGCATGTCTTCATTTTTTAATATGTTCCCAAGTGGTTGGAGGCAATTCCTACTATTTTCAATAACTCCAATATGGACATAAAAATGCATAAGAACATCATATCTCCACTCTTTAGATTCTCTCACACCGTCATGTCTGATGGGGGGATCCTATTTCTTGAAGTGAAGATTCAAGGTGCTTCTTTAGATATATGATGTTTCTCATCATGCTGATATAATACTCATAGATGATTGGAAAGTGCAGGTTTCTACTCACTATGTCAAATCAATTCTAGAGAAGAAGCTCAATAGAATGAGGATTGATTGGGACAATAAACCAAATGACACATTATGTGCCTATATGACTACATATAAAACTTCCTTGGGTGTTATTTCATTTAATATTATTTATGGGAAGTCTAGTCACCTAGTGGTATAGCTTGATCATAAGGAATGGTAAACAATCAAGTAGCTCAATTTCCATTTGAGATAAGTAGGACACCAATAGAGGCCACAGTTGTAAGATTAAGAAGAGATGAGGTTGATTATCTATGAGAATGCATGAATATAAAATAAGTGTACCAAGATGTAGCATGAGACTCGTATAGAGGAAATATCTACAAGTCAGAGGTGGTCATTGTTTCCCAACTCCCTACTTCAACCTTTTCTATGGTAGCTAGAGACTAGTGGTCAGGGTCACATATCATCAAGCATATATTCCCAACACAGGGAAGTTGCTACCTTGAGTGACAAGAGTGATGATTTTAATGTCGAATGATGCCTCAAGTTCTATACTGAGATGGAAGAAATTGATGCTAAGAATACTCTATCTCTCCTCCCACCTTCTTCTGAAAGTTGAACCAAAGATGGAGATCCATCTATGTAAAGCAAAGGCTCTTATTGAGAGGCAACCAATAAATTTACCATGTTTAGATTAGTTTCATTAGTCATTACATCATCATCATGTCGTGGTGTAGATAATGAATTTCCAAATTTAAGACTCTATGTTGTCAAAAAAATTCATTTAGCTGGGAGACGTCATGGATGAACGTGTATTGAACTCTATAGTTGGGCAAAGGTATACCTTGGCAGGTAGGAGCATCATTTGACCACTCATATGATAAGTAGATCATTTAGATTCAATGACAATTATTGAATTGATAAGACTAGTGTGATGATCATCTCCAACAATTGGCCAATTCGCTCATCTACAGCTAAACCATATCCCAACAACATCTAATTGATCATATACCTTGATGATATGATCAACTAATCTTCACCAAGCAATGAAAGGCCAAGAATCTAGCCAATCAGATCACTTATTAGTTGATTGGCTAGGGAAGATAGAAATAATTGATCTCTTAGGGAATTTTATTGCACAACCAACCAATCAAATGTATTGGTTAGCGGACCAAGTGACCTATGTGATACATTACACAAATGGGGTGATGTTTCATTCATTGATGCCTTCATCTCCTCCTATTCTGAATAATGTGACGTTGTTGATTATTAGCCATCCATTGTTGTCACTTCATCCCCAAGGGTTATCACCACCTTCCCATAAAGTTTTTTGTGTCATACCCATGCCACGACCATCTGCCTCTATGTTCCGACTCACCCACTTTTTTCCTTCCCCTTTCTTGTAAAGCCATTTCCCTATCTAGGCCTCGACCATCCTGTCAATCACACAACTTTGGAACACACCTTCAACCACCATTGTGTCTTCCAAACCATCTCCACAACCTCACCATCACAACCACAAGCATTTTTTTGCTAAAACCACACCCCTCCTATTCTTACAATAGATAGTATCTTAAATATTACTTGCCAATCTAGTTATTTATCTTGTTCATCTCCTAGTCAATTGTGTGATTGTTTTACATGATAGTCTCACCTTGCTTTCTAAATCTACTTCATCTTTATTACCATAACCACAATGAAACAATGGTTCACATAAAGGAGAATCTCACCAACATAGATGAGAAAGATTTCAAGGCATTCTATGCAAGGTCAAGGGAAAATACAAAGCAAATGAGCATTCATTTTCATGCTCCATATCCACTTGCCCTACCTGCCAAATGGAGATTCTTATATGTGAGACATAGACCTATATTGACTTATACCTACGTAGGTTCATATTGATGTATGATTCCAAGTATGATGTGCATGGAGACAGACTACCATGACATGAGGACATTATTTGTTCTATGGGGAATTATTCATCACAAAAGCCCCCCCCCCAACAACAACATCAATCTAGCCTACAAGAATCAAGTGTGGCAACTTCTCCTTGGTGAGGTACAAGCCAAGTAGTTTTAGGGAAAATTAATTAAAGATGATAAGCCGTGTATAACATGATTTGAATGGTTGTTACATTCCTTATATTGTTACTTGATGATTTTTCATTGTTGATTATGCTTCTTATTGTGGAAAGTAATCATGTTGCTATGGACATTTTCTATTTCAATTATGATATGTCATGTTGACAAGTTATAAATGATGGGATTTATATCCATTCTGAATATGAGTTGGATTGCTTGCTATTTGATAGTATTGTTTGGTAAAATTGTTTTATGTATACTTCAACTTCAGGATTACAGGATGTATTCCTGGTCCAGCTGGTGGAGTGTCAAAAAAATGTTATTGTTATGTATTGGTTCAAAATGCTTAGAACTTGACTTATTACTCATGCAGTAAGATTTTTAATCTGAACTAGAAGTATCTGCTGATTTGTTGATAGACATGCTCTAAAAGATGTTTTAAAGATATAATTGGTTTAAGTGATTACCTTATCAGTTAGATTAGATTACCATTGCAAGATAGATTTGACTCGTGATAGAACTGTCTGCTAGACTTTTCAATATTTGCATGTTTCTATTAAGTTTATTATACTTAATCTGATGTTGATGCATGTACCTAGCTTGAGTGGGAAGTATCCACTCACTGGGGCTCTATATGAGTCTCATGAGGTTGATTCAACTATTTTTAGGTATAATGCTATCTAGTGGAGAGGTTGTGACAAAGAAGATATAAATAGCATAATCTAGATAGATTAGAATGTCCCTGTACTCTCTCTTTCCCAGGATAGGTTGTAGGCTAAGTTTGTTCATCAATGTATATGTATGTGATGTAAATTGAACTGCATATGAGAACAAGATTTGATTCTAGTTTTAATGGAGTTGAATAAGATTTGTGATATCTAAAATGTGATGTCCTTGATGTGACATTGATTTATGAATTTGTGAAGAAAGAAAAAGGAAAAAAATTTATCTATGTTTTTCGTATATTGTTTATTCACCTTTGAAGAGAATTCATTATTTTTTTTCATAATCTGGGTTTAGGTTTTGGGATTATCTCTAATGGTTGGTATTTATTCTGATTAAATGAGTGGGTCTTGACAAATGTGGTATCATAGCGTAGGTTAGATGAGTTTATAGGGACAATAGGATTTAGGATTCAATGATAATGTGGATGTTGAATATAACCTAAATGATGTGCATACTAACTGAATCCAGTATCCAGATCCTCTAGTCACGTATTTGGGTATTGAGTTAAGCTAGTATGGAATTTCCAACTATACTTCTTCTAGGTGCCCTGACCAAGTATCCAGATGAACATAGTTTGGTAGTATAATAAAATGCATAAAAAAGAATGGTGATAAAAATTGTGAAAGAGAAAAGGATTTTATAATTTAATATGGAACCTATGGAAAACATGAAATTTCATATAAGAAAGATGAAAGATTAATGGATTATGAATACAATCTCTAATGAATTTGAATTTGAGTATGAAATCTAAAATTGTGAGAAAACCTATGAACTAAGATGCACACTAGATGATTTTTTTCATAAAGGAAATTGATGAATGCGGATGATAATATGTGAATGAGTCATAATCTTATCCATGAGATACACAATCAAAATTTTAAAAGGATGAGAAAGGTGATTTGAATTAGATCTGGATAAATGATGTATTACTAATATCTTTGAAGTAAGTGTTTGTAATGCTCAAGGAGAGATATGATGACGACAAAGGATGAAATATCCATTAAATGTAAAAACAAATGTCATATGAAAGAAAGATAAATTGAAAGTCTTTATAATTTGATGTCCAGAGAGGTGAACAATTAGATGATATGATATTCTTCTGTATCTTTTCTTAGATTTTGGGATGAAATCCTAAAAGGAGGGGAGAATTTGTGATGACTCGTTTCCAAATTAGTCATCTAATTAGGGTTTACTTGGATGATTGTATGCTTAATTAAGTTGATTATTGTTTAAACCTTGAATAATTATGGTAGTTAAGATTTTATATTCTAAATACAACAAGAAAGTTTAATCATACTTTGATTCACATAATTAGGGTTAAGATTTGGAAACCCTAATCAGCCCAAATTAGGGTTTTGATGACATATGAAAACAAAATTTGATAAGTATAGTGTCTCACTAACTTTTTTTTATTATTTTATGTTTAACTCTGATTTAATTCCAATTTGGATATAATTTTTATATCTCAAATATAAGAACTACTAAAATATATCAGAATTTTTGAAGAATGTTCTGACCTATTTTTTGGTTGAGTTTCAAACTCGACCGACCATATTTTCAGATTGATATAGCAGTGTGGTGATTGAATTTTATCTTTCTATTGGTATATCCAATTGAACTCAAATTTCAACTAAAGTTGGGAAGCTTTATTATAGACATACTGTTAAATTTGAATACTTTTTGGATGATATTTGATCTCTACAGAGAGGGTGTTGGTCGAGTTATTGAAGGACAAACTCGATCGACCATGCTGCAGACTGCAATATAGCATTGTAGTATTTTATTTTATTTATTTATTAGTAACTCCAATTGATCTAAAAAATTTATTGTTGCTTATAAACTCTATTTCAGACATTTGATTAAAGTTTCATAATTTTTAGATGATTTTTGAGTTCTGAAAAGTGTGGTGTCGGTCGCATTTATAACTCAGTCGACCAACCGGTCTGAGCAAAATAAAAATATAATGAAGGGCTTATTTGCAATTGTTATAAGCACCTTAACTCATCTATATGACTAACATAACACACAAGGAGCTCTAATAACTTGTCATTCCTATCAAAGAAATGAAATTCTTGAGAGAGATGAGAACTAGGGTTTTGAGAAGAGAAAGTGGTGGACATTTTGACCTAGGGTGTCTCTATCCAAGATATGATGAAATCAAGTAAGTTTAGCTTCTTTGCATAGCATTTCATGGTGAATATTCTCTCACATGGTAAGATTCCGTCCCTCCTCTGATTTGATTCAAAATCACATCAGATCTCCCCCTTTTCCCACTCTTTCTCTTCTAATCCCCATTTCTAGGGTTTCCGAGTTGAGAGGAGAAAGAATTAGATTCATTTGCGAGAGTTTGATTGGGTTTCTAAAAATTCAGAGGTTTACCTACATTTTTAAGGTGTTTGGAACCTGAGGTGAGTGTTTTTCTCCCTCCTAAGCTTTGTATTCATGTTGAAAGCCAAATTCTATCCGGCTAAAACAATCAGAAACCTTGCTTGTATGTGATTGGATTTGATTTGGGAAAGATATTAGGGGATCAACTTCTACTAATTTTGATTATTTCTCATTGATTAGAACTTGATTAGTTCCTGATATATTGATTGAGGATCCATGTAGAATCCTATAGATAGATGAAAATTCTATTTCATGCGAATTTTTCCTAAAAATCAGCCCAATGGCCGATATGCTTAGAATTGAATTGGCATGCATAAAATCATATTTAAATTGTACTAGATTGTATTATACAAGTGTATTATGGAATGTTAATGGAATTGAATGACCACATATCTTGATTAGGATTTGTTTTGAGGAAGTGAATCAAATGAGTCAATTAATCAATGTATACTTATGATTCATGAATGAAATATGTGAAAATGGAAACTAGGGTTTCCATGTGTGTGAATAGCCCTAATGAACCTCTATGCATCATTATAAAATTTCTTAGTGATATGGCTCTTATGATGTGTTGAAATAAGGTTGACTTCTTGAAAATCCTAGATGTTTAGTATTAAGACGATTATGAGTGATGAAGCTAGAACTTGTATATGATGTTAATGTTGAATGTAAGTATTAATACTTCAATTGAATGTGATGAGTTTTACTAATATCATCTAAGTATAATGCATCTATTTTAGTATAATAAACAAAGATCATTGTTGATTATGGGAATGACATTAGTAGTGAATGACAAGGTACACTTATCTAAATATAAGGGACAATATGAACAAGATGTACTTAATGGTGTTTGCAAGATAAAGATGAAACTAATGAATATAGTATGATGAAGTATTTTATCTTTTATTTTAATAACATGTGGCTTAACCCAAATTAAATGAAATGTACTAATAACTGTACTTTGATAAATGTTAAGTAGAAGAGAAACATTGTATGTAAGGTGAATCAAGAAAGATTGGTAAGAATGATGTAATGAACATGCAATGAAAGAAGGTGAGACTACTGAATATAAAATAAAGGAAAAAGATTGGAATTAGTATATGATTCTAAGAATGTAACTCTTACCTTAAAATGATGAGTTTGATGATGCTAGTAAATGATAATCTCAAATGAGGGATTAAGGGATGCACATAACTGTAGTTGAATTCAACTAAAAGATGAAATTCAAACATTTGAAGTGATTTACAAGAATGTGTTCTTGTATTGTGATTGTTTGATGGAATACTTGTACTATGAGAATGATCTTTTTTGATGGAATTCAAATGATAATCAACATGTGTTGATTAGTAACCCCATATGAAGAATGTGAAATAAAAGAAGAAGATAACTAAGTCTGTTATGCATGTATATGCATGGAAATTTTTTGCATCTATTAAGATTGGATGGAACAAGCATATGTTGTATGATAAAGCTATTCTGAATATGATGAATGATACATGATGTATATATGCTTTTATTGTTTCTAGTTCTACTGCATCTGCTAATATTTGTTAAGAACTGTGATATACAATGAAGTGATAAGGAATATGTTGAAATTGAATTTAATATGCAGTCCTTACATTTTGAGAAACCCTGATAAGGGTAAATGTTGGACAATAAGATTATGTCTGGGGTTGAAAGCCCACTGATGATGATAAAACCCTGATGGGGTAAATATTGAACAATTAGATTATGTCTCGGGCTGAAAGCCCACTGCTGATGATTGCTATGAGATGAAGAAGAAGATAGAAATAATCATATGTGTTGCAATATACAGATTTATTGTGCTTCTTGCTTTGATCATTGTCCTTATTGATAAACTTAATCTGTTTCAGGTTATTCTAGTTATGGGAGAAAACACAAATACAATATATGATGTTCTGAATTCTTCTAAGATGAGTAAAAGAGATTAATAATAAGTGAAATGATGGAACATCTAGTTAGGTTCCCTAAACCCCGTGAGTTTCCCCCGAGGACCACACTAGGGAAACAAAATGGATATCCTTCTAGTAATCGATGAATTATGAGAAGGAATTCCAGAGTGCGGACTGAGACCTTAAAGGTTAGACCACCAAGATTTAGGAGTGAGTCATCTGGAGTGGATCTGGCCCTTAATCCTTGTTGTGAAAGTCTATGTCCAGATGGAATAGACTATGCTGAAATGAAATATGTGAAATGTGAAATGAAAAATATGTGAAATATTGTGATATGTGATATACTATTTTGTTGGTTGCTATCTCGTGTACCCGAGATGAGGACGTGAGCCTCTTTAGGAAACCCTGAGGTGGCCAGGGTCTGTTGTTGATATCTTAGGCTGGCCGGATAAACCCTAAGATAGGGACGGTGAGTCATTGACACGAGAATTAGGCGTGGTGACTTCTACTTGGTGAGGTACAAGACAAGTAGTTTCAGGGCAAATTAATAAAAGATGATAAGCCGTGTAGAACATGATTTCAATGGTTGTTACATTCCTTATGTTGTAACTTGATGATTTGTCATTGTTGACTATGCTTCTTGTTGTGGAAAGTAATCATGTTGCTATGGAAATTTTCTATTTCAATTATGATGTCATGTTGACAAGTTATAAATGATGGGATTTATATCCATTCTGAATATGAGTTGGATTTCTTGCTATTTTATAGTATTGTTTAGTCAAAATGTTTTATGTGTACTTCAGCTTCAGGACTACATGACGTGTTCTTGGTCCGGCTGGTGGAGTGTCACAAAGATAATGTTATTGTTATGTAATGGTTCAAAATGCTTAGAACTTGACTTATTACTCATGCAGTAAGATTCTTAATCTGAATTAGAAGTATATGTTGATTTGTTCATAGACATGCTCTAAAAGAAGTTTTAAAGTTATAATTGGTTTACATGATTACCTTATCTATTAGATTAGATTACCATTGCAAGATAGATTTGACTCATGATAGAATTATCTGCTAGACTTTCCAATATATGCATGTTTCTGTTAAGTTTATTATACTTAATTTGATGCTGATGCATGTACCTAGCTTGAGTGGGAGATATCCACTCACTAGGGCTCTATATGAGTCTCATGAGGTTGTTTCAAATGTTTTTAGGTATAATGCTATCCAGTGGAGAGGTCGGGACAAAGAAGATATAAATAGCATAATCTAGATATATTAGAATGTCCTTATACTCTCTCTTTCCCGGGATGGGTTGTAGGCTAAGTTTGCTCATCAATGTACATGTATCTGATGTAAATTGAACCGCATATGAGAACAAGATTTGATTTTGGTTTTAATGGAGCTGAATAACATTTGTGATATCTAAAATGTGATGTCCTTGGTGTGACATAGATTTATGAATTTGTGAAGAATGAAAAAGGGAAAAAAATTATTTGTGTTTTTCGTATATTGTTTATTCACCTTTTGATGAGAATTCATTGTTTTATTTCATAATCTAGGTTTATGTTATGGGATTATCTCTAATGGTTGGTATTTATCCTGATCAAAAGAGTGGGTCCCAAAAAATGTGGTATCAAAGCCTAGGTTAGATGAGTCTACAGGGACAATAGGATTTATGATTCAAAGATAATGTGGATGTTGAATATAACCTAAATGATGTGCATACTGGCTGAATCCAGTATCCAGATACTCTGGTTAAGTATTTGGGTATTGAGCTAAGCTAGTATGGAATTGTAGACTGTACTTCTTCTGGATGCCATGACCAAGTATCTAGATGAACATAGTTTGGTAGTATAATAACATGCATAAAAAAGAATGGTAATAAAATGGTGAAAGAGAAAAGGATTTTATAATTCAATATGGAACCTATGAAAAAAATGAAATTTCATATAAGAAAGATGAAAGCTTAATGGATTATGAAGACGATCTCTAATGAGTTTGAATTTTAGTATGAAATCTAAAATTGTGAGAAAACCTACGAACTATGATGCACACTAGATGATTTTCTTCATAAAGGAAATTGATGAATGCAGATGATATTATGCGAATGAGTCATAATCTTACCCATGAGATACACAATCAAAATTTTAAAAGGATGAGAAAGGTGATGTGAATCAGGTGTGGATAAATGATGTATTACTAATATCTTTTAAGTAAGTGTTTGTAATACTCAAGGTGAGATATGATGATGACAAAGGATGAAATATCCATTAAATGAAAAAAATGTCATATGAAAGAAAGATAAAATGAAAGACTTTATAATTTGATGTCTAGAGAGGTGAACGATTAGATGATATGATATTCTTCTATATCTTTTCTTAGATTTCAGGATGAAATCCTAAAAGGAGGGGAGAATTTTTAATGGCCTGTTTCCAAATTTGTCATCTAATTAGGGTTTACTTGGATGATTGTATGCTTAATTAAGTTGATCATTGTTTAAACCTTGATTAATGATGGTAGTTAAGTTGTTATGTTTTAAATACAACAAGAAGGTTGAATCATACTTTGATTTACATAATTAGGGTTCATATTTGGAAACCCTAATCGGCCCAAATTAGGGTTTTGATGACATATGAAAACAGAATTTGATAAGTATAGTGTCTCACTAAATGATTTTTAATATTTTATGTGTAATTCTGATTTAATTACATTTTATATATGATTTGTATATATTAAATTTCAGCACTAATGAAAAATATCAGAAATTTTGAAGAATGTTTTTACCTATGTTTTGGTCGAGTTTCAAACTCGACCGACCATATTTTCAGATTGATATAATAGTGTCGTAATTGAATTTTATATTTTTATTGGTATATCCAATTGATCTCAAATTTTAACTAAAGTTGGGAAACTTTATTTTTAGACATAATATTAAATTTTCATAATTTTTTGATGATGTTTTATATCTATAGAGAGGGTGTCGGTTGAGTTCTTTGAAGGACAAACTCGACCGACCATGTTGCAGACTGCAATATAGCAGTGTAGTATTTTATTTTTAAATAATATTGGTAACTCTAAATGATCTAAATTTTTTAATGTTCCTTAAAACTCAATTTCAGATATTTTTTTAAAGTTTCATAATTTTTAGATGGTTTTTGAGTTCTAAAAAGTGTGGTGTCGGTCGAGTTTATAACTCAGCCGACCTACTAGTCTGAGCAAAATAAAAATATAATGAAGGGCTTATTTGCAATTGTTCTAATTGTTCTAAGAACCTCAATTCATCTAAATGACTAACCTAACACACAAGGAGCTCTCATAACTCGTCATTCCTTTCAAAGAAATCAAATTCTTGAGAGAGAGGAGAGATAGGGTTTTGAGAAGAGAAAGTTGTGGATATGTTGACCTAGGATTTCTCTATCCAAGATATGATAAAATCAAGTAAGTTTAGCTTCTTTGCATAGCATTTCATGGTGAATCTTCTCTCACATGTCAATATTCTATCCCTCCTCTGATTTTATTCAAAATCACATCAGATCTCCCCCTTTTCTCACTTATAATCCCCATTTCTAGGGTTTCCGAGTTGAGAGGAGAAAGAATTGGATTTATTTGCGAGAGTTTGATTGGGTTTCCAAAAATTCAGAGGTTGACCTATGTTTTTAAGGTGTTTAGCACCTGAGGTGAGTTTTTTTCTCCCTCCTAAGCTTTGTATTCATGTTGAAAGCCAAATTCTATCCGACTAAAACACTTAGAAGCCTTGCTTGTATATGTATGTGACTGGATTTGATTTGAGAAAGATATTAGGGGATCAACTTCTACTGATTTTGATTATTTCTCATTGATTAGAACTTGATTAGTTTCTGATATATTGATTGAGGATCCATGTAGAATCCTACATATAGATGAAAATTCTATTTCATGTGAATTTTTCCTAAAAATTAACCCAATATACAGATTTATTTTGCTTCTTGCTTTGATCATTGTCCTTATTGATAAACTTAATATGTTTCATGTTATTCTAGTTACATGAGAATACACAGATATTATATATGATGTTCTGAATTCTTTTAAGATGAGTAAAAGAGATTAATAATAAGTGAAATGATGGAACATCTAGTTAGGTTCCCTGAACACCGTGAGTTCCCCCGAGGACCACATTGGGGAAACAAAATGGATCTCCTTGTAGTAATCAATGATATATAAGAAGGATTTCCGGAGTACGGATCGAGACCTTAAAGGTTATACCACCAGATTTAGGAGTGAGTCATCTGGAGTGGCTCTGGCCCTAAATCCTTACTATGAAAGTCTATGTCCAGATGGAATAGACTCTGCTGAAATGAAATATGTGAAATGTGAAATGAAAAATATGTGAAATATTGTGATATGTGATATACTATTTTGCTAGTTCCTATCTCATGTACCTAAGATGAGATGTGAGCCTCTTTAGGCAACCCTGAGGTTGCTAGGGTATGTTGTTGATATCTTAGGGTGGCTGGATAAACCCTAAGATAGTGATAGTGAGTCGTTGACACGAGAATCAAGTGTGGCGACTTCTGCTTGGTGAGGTACAAGCCAAGTAGTTTTAAGGAAAATTAATAAAATATGATACGCCATGTAGAACATGATTTGAATGGTTGTTACATTCCTTGTACTGTTACTTGATGATTTTTCATTGTTGATTATGCTTTTTGTTGTGGAAAGTAATCATGTTTCTATGGACATTTTCTATTTCAATTATGATATGTCATGTTGACAAGTTATAAATGATGGAATGTATGTCTATTCTGAATATGAGTTGGATTGCTTACTATTTGATAGTATTGTTTGGTAAAAATGTTTTATGTGTACTTCAGCTTCAGGACTATAGGATGTGTTCCTGGTCCAGCTGGTGGAGTGTCACAAAGATAATGTTATTGTTATGTATTGGTTCAAACTGCTTAGAACTTGACTTATTACTCATGCAGTAAGATTCTTAATCTGAACTAGAAGTATCTGCTGATTTGTTGATAGACATGCTCTAAAAGATGTTTCAAAACTATAATTGGTTTAAGTGATTACCTTATCGGTTAGATTAGATTACCATTACAAGATATATTTGACTCATGATAGAACTATCTGCTAGACTTTTCACTATTTGCATGTTTCTATTAAGTTTATTATACTTAATCTGATGTTGATGCATGTACCTAGCTTGAGTGGGAAGTATCCACTCACTGGGGCTCTATATGAGTCTCATGAGGTTGATTCAACTGTTTTTAGGTATAATGCTATCTAGTGGAGAGGTTGTGAAAAAGAAGATATAAATAGCATAATCTAGATAGATTAGAATGTCCCTGTACTCCCTCTTTCCCAGGATAGGTTGTAGGCTAAGTTTGTTCATCAATGTACATGTATCTGATGTAAATTGAACTGCATATGAAAACAAGATTTGATTCTGGTTTTAATGGAGTTGAATAAGATTTTTGATATCTAAAATGTGATGTCCTTGATGTGACATTGATTTATGAATTTGTGAAGAAAGAAAAACGAAAAAAAATTATCTATATTTTTCATATATTGTTTATTCACCTTTGAAGAGAATTCATTGTATTATTTCATAATCTGGGTTTACGTTTTGGGATTATCTCTAATGGTTGGTATTTATGCTGATCAAAAGAGTGGGTCCCGACATGTAAGATCCTCAATATAGAAGTTTTGCCCCTAAGCCAGACTACATGGCTCATTGCTTGAGTGGAAGTTTCTCTATCTAAGAGATGTTATTGGGAACGATTTGGCTAGATAGATACATCTTGATGTCATGAAACCTAGCCCATTCTTTGTTGTTGGGTGCATTGTCGATGACCATGCAGTACATTTGCGTAAGTGCCTCTGCTACTAGAAAGAAGGTTTGTCCTTTTTGTATGTCAATCCATAAAGCGAGGGTTGCTAATGCATTAGTGAATGCATTGTTCTCTCTTCTGATGATGTGGAAGGAGATTGTGCTAGAAGCTACAAGCTAGATAGCATGTGTTCCTGGTAGATTGGGTACTAGGTCTTGATGACACATTCTCTGATTGTTCTAGACTTGAGAGATGACAAGGATAGAGGCACTATAGACTTGTAGTCATCACACCCCTTGTTGTTTGGTGAGATGGAGACCTAGAATGCAGTATTCATATTCAACCACATTGTTAGTGGCATCAAATTGCAGCCATCTTGCTATGGGTATCTAATCACCATATGGGTTTTACAAGACTATGCCTATTCTAAATCCTTTTCAATTTATGACTCTATCAAAGAATATTATCCATGTTTCAAGATCTAGATGGATCCTGTGTCTGGTGGGTTAATCATCTATATATCTTTGTCTCAGAACTCGTACCCATGAGTAGCTTCTTTTGGTAGTAGGGAATATGCTAGTTGATCTATGAGGGATTATTCTTTGATTCTCTTCATAGGGATATAGGTAATGTCAAAATCTAACAACATCACTTGTCATTTAGCACATCATCCAATCTGAGTTGGGTGGGCACATAGATATTAGAGTAGATCATGATTGATGATGAGCTTTAGAGGAGACATCATTAGATAGCAACACAACTTCCTTGTTGCATGGATCAGGGCCAGGAAGTATTTTCTAAGTGTAGTGTAGTGAGTCTCTATGTATATGTACTTCATGGACAAATAATAGATAGTTTGCTAATCTTCGGTTGTTGCTTGACTTAAGACTCCACCCATTGATGTTTTACAAAAAAATAGGCGTAGAATGAGAGGAAACTCAAGCACGTCTGACCTTAACACTAGAGGATTGGTGAGGTAATCTTTGAGCATCTAGAGTGTTGCCTCAGTTTGTTTGTTCCATCTAGAATCATAGTATTCTTTAACAGCTTGAAGATTGGATCACATATAGGTATCAGTTTGGCAATGAAGCGAGTGATGTATTGGAGATTCCTAAGCAACCCTCATATCTCCTTATTAGTTCTTATGAATGACATTTCTCAGGTGGCTCATGATTTCCTAGGATCTACTTCAATCCCTCTCTGACTGACGATGTGTCCTTGTAGGTTACCAGATGTGTCCCCGAAGGTGCACTTGGAATGATTCAAGCACATGGAGAACCGCCACAGTCGCTAAAGTATCTTCTCAAGGTTGATGGGGTGATCTTCAGGACTTCTAGATTTATCAATCATGTCACCCACATAGACCTCCATCTCTTTGTGCATCATGTCATGAAAGACAAAATGCAACACCCTTTGAAATGTAGCTTTGACGTTCTTGAGACTAAAAGGCATGCCTCAATAACATAACACCCCACATTCTTTGATAAAGGTGTTATTTTCTTTATCTTATTTAGCCTTCTTGATCTAATTGTAAATGGTGAATTCATCCATAAAGCTGAGCATCGCATGTCCCACTATGTTATCAATGAGTACATCTATGTGTGGAACCAGGAAGACATTTTTTTAGTACATATATGTTATAAATGAGTACATCTATGTGTAGGTCGCTATAGTCCACACACAATCTTACATTCCCATCTTTCATTGGAACTGGTACAATGTTGGCAAGCCTTGTAAGATAGATGGCCAACTCTACGAAACAAGCAATGTATTGCTTTTGAACATCCTCCATGATCTTGAGGATCCATTCTAGCCGCATCTGCCTAGCCTTTTGTTTGTTGTGGAGAACACCGGGGGTGATGGGTAGTCGATGGACAATTTTTGTTTTGTCCAACCCATACATGTCTTCATAGCTCTATGTTGATGTATAAGTGTAGAAACTCTATCGATTGGTTCTTGATGTGTTGAGGCAGACACGCCCCAACTTTGACTTTGCGTGGATCGGGGCCTGAGCTAAGGTTTATTGTCTCTATCTCATATTCAATATAAAAAGCTTGATGTTCCTTTGTCATTTATTCTAGGATAGGGATTTCATCAAATATTTCATCTTCATCTTTGTAGATTTGTGCCACCTCTTGGATGCAGTTGAAGAACTCTCAGATAGCTAGCTCGTTTTTAGATTTTTTTTGGATTTTCTAGATTTTTGTAAAAAAAAGGGTTTTTATATATTTGCAAATTGTTTGGATTTTGCATTGATGAGTGGGGAAGTGGAAGAACAAGATGAAACAGACACTATGGTATCTCTACCACTGAGTGTTCCATTCTTCTAACGATATTTTTTTGGGAGTGAGGGGATACCTAGTCTTTAAGACGTTGCGGTCATCGACACACCTATTTTGGAATTTGTCTCCTTTCTAAAGAGGATTGATCAGTGTTTGTAGATCTTCCATGGTCTTGGGATCAAAGATGGTGTTGCCACCCCCATCCTTCAACAATGTTGTAGGCATCGTCATAGTCATCCCATGTGACACGATATTCTTCTTCTACAACTTTGGCATTTGTAGTATCAACATCATCTTGGTTGGGCCATCCCGAGTAGACCCGAAGAGGATTGTAGCCATCTGCTTCAGGTAGTAGTGTTGATTCGATAATTTTTGTCTATCTTGATGGTGTGTGATTCTTCTATTGATGTATAAGTGATCATGGAATGACTTTATAGCAATGGGAGTATGCATTCTATTGATTTTGTCCTCATATGGAGGGATGAATTTTGTCTTGTATTATTGATTATTCTGGGCAGTACGGACACCCTGATCTTCTGTAGTGTTGGGGGCTATCTCCCCGATGCTGGTAGAAATCCTAGTATAGTCCTCTTAGTCATCGTCAAGCTCTTGTATGGAGTAAGGTGATGTCATAAGAATGATTCCCTTAGTTGTATCTGAATGGTCTTCAATGATTGATATTGTACAAGGGAAGTATGGATGGGAAACGTTGTGCTCATTTCCCAGGTCCCACTGATACAACTCCATGAGTCATCTCTCTTCTTATAATGGAAGGTGTCAGGCTTTGAGACTCAAATCTTAGGTCATCGGTAGACTATTAAGATAACCTCTTTGGGTTAAGTCCCTCGTAGTGGGTCACAACACTACATGATTCCAATGCCACATCTAAATGGTGAACTGAGGTTGTATGTAGGAGGGACCATAGACCCCGAGGCCCACCCTTTTCTATCTAGGAGTGACCTAAATGATCTCTATTTGTCCTTGCCATCAGGCTCCTGGTACTCTATTTGGATGGATATTCATCTCCCGCAGTTGTTATGCAAACTGTATGGGGTTGTAGGGAAAATGAAGTCTCCTCCTACATGGGAGCACCCAACTGATGTTGGTGATGTAGAATCTCAAAGTGAAGCAAGATATCATCTTCTGTGATGCATGCTATGGTACAGGATTGTTAGCCTGAACTGTGATGATGGCATGGACTAACTGATACTTTAACTTCTAGTGTAGCGATGAGGGAACTACCCAATTTTGATGAATCCACAGCCTCCCCAAGAGGAGATTGAAGGACAGACTCAAATCCATGACAAAAATGGGACGATGAATGTCTACAGTACAATTTGAAGATCCAACATGATTTCCCCCAGAGCATTCTTGATTACTCTAAAAGGAAGGTTGCTATCTTTGTTATTGACAGGAGGTTAGAAGGATCCTTCCCAAGACTGATTAACATCTTTAAGGGACACACGTTGAGGCATGTGCCATTATCAATGAAGTAGGAGGGTATCTTGAGGACATTGTATATTGCAATAAGCAATAAGGGCTTGTTATGATTTCCATCTATCAGAATCTCATTTTCAGAAAATGAGATCAAGTGTGGGGTCGTAATCAACCAGATAGTGGTTTCAACAGCTTTCGGCCATATGTCCTTGGAGATGTAGGTCCCTTCAAGAGTCTTCATGACAATGTCTAGATATACTGAAGAGTTTTGCATCACTTCTGCAAGGATACTTCCCCCTCTGATTCATTGACAAATTGGATAGTGACTGAATTATTGTGATCAATCTTCGTGCAAAGTTTAGGCATCGGTGTACCCTTCTAGTATCCACGATCAGAATGAAGACCTTGTTGTCCCCCTCTTAAGTAATGGTGGTAGGTATTCATATGTAATTAGTCACCTTATCTATGCCCTTGTCAAGGAGAGGTGGTATCTCTGGCGAGGTAGATCATTGATCTCCCTTTCTTGTGACAGGTGAAGTCATTACAGATGAGATCACAATGGTAAGGTGAGAATTTTTAGGGGATGCCACCTTCATAATCTAGACCTTCTGTACTTTCTAATTTAGACTTACCTTTTTTATGTTGATTGCTTCAGTTGTGTCTTCTTCCCCTAGCGTGCCCCTAGTATGATTATTGGTTGCACTTTCATCCCCTACAGGCGCTTGGCATGCTACTCAACTTTTTGACATTTATTGGAATCATTGACTTCTGTTCCTAGACTAGGACGACGATCCAGGTACTTTGAGACTAGTTTTTGATTTCTTTCTCTAGTGGAAGAATCAGTCTATAGGATGAGTCCTCCAACAATGAAATCATAGCCACCATGTTGGAGGATGATGGTACCTCTTCTGAAGAGATTGGATGGACTTTCCCAACATCTATGAGATCTTGCAAGGTGTGTTTGAGTGTGATGCAGGAGTCCATCTTGTGACCCTTTTCTCTATGGTAGTTGCAAAAAGTATTGGCATTGTAGCTCATAGGTAAGGGATGTGGTTGATCCGTTATTCCTGGAAACTTGAGTAGATGCTTGATATCCGGAAGGATATAGTTGAGAGAATCTCTAAAGGGTGTGGACTTCCTCTTTGGTTTGGGAGGCTCCTCGGTTGATGGAGGGGTTGTTGTTGGCTTGACATAGATTTCAGATTACTCATTGTCGATGGAGTGATTGTGGCTATCTATAGTAGGTTCGGTTGAAAAGGTGGTGGTGCATACCCATAGTAGTTGTTTGGAAGCTACACATACTGTGGGGCATGTATTGGGGCTGACAATTGGGTGGCATCACTTGAGCTTGTTGTGGTTGAGTTGTCAAAGCATGGAAAGCATATGCCATTGATGTATGTGTTGATGAAACCTGTATGGTCGACAATTGTCATGTTCTTATCCCGATAGGGATGAGTACTGCTCCCACCATGGAATCTAATGTCTTTTCTTTTGCCCATTTGGACTTCTGATTAGTCATTGAAGAAGTAGGTAATGGTTGAAAAATGAGGCCTATGACTCCCCCCCCGCTTGATTGAATTTTTTTATTTGTACTCTGGGAATATATTGTACCTTTATAAGGATAAGAGGGTAGTGAGAGATAGCATGGTAGTTCTGATCACCATGTCTAGAGCCTCCTTACCCATGGGCTTGAATTTCAGCTGAGCAATAAGCTCCCTCCATCATCCAACAAGCTCAGAGAAGCTCTTGTTTGTCTTTTTTGGTAGTGCTTCCAAATCCTCCTTGGTTGGGGCTTAGTCTAGATTCCAGGCATACTGACCGATGACCTTTTTGGCCATCTTGGACCATATGGTGATGGCGGTCATATCCTGCTTTTTGTACCACATCAATGTAGGACTGGTCAAAGTTCATACAAAATAGCCTTTAGTACTTTGTCGTCATCTAGACTTCTACCATATCTGAGCAATACACCTTTATGTGGGACACGAGGTTCCCATTTCTAGTGTATTCATGGAATTTTGGTATGGTGAGATTTTTAAGAATCTTTACGTCTAGAAAGTGGCAAAAATCATTGAATGTCTTCCCATTGTCCCTCTTCTCTTCTACCAGTCTGATTCATTTGCATGATCCTGAACAATAGGAGATCTACAACAATAGGCTCCTACATGGTAGATTCTTGATTGCGGTCACCAAGGGTATAACTGCATTTTAATCGTTGTTGG
Source organism: Alisma plantago-aquatica (assembly GCA_963693085.1). NCBI lineage: Eukaryota > Viridiplantae > Streptophyta > Magnoliopsida > Alismatales > Alismataceae > Alisma > Alisma plantago-aquatica. Next base: position 1,340,339,839 of record OY856409.1, on the reverse strand, counting down.
TGGTGTCATATATATATATATATATATATATATATATATATATATATATATATATGTGGTGGGAATCATACCATCTTCCTATGTATGGATTGTATCATGAGTGGATAGTGGATACATAAAGTGTAGGTTGGGACTGGTCCTTGGCTATTTAGATATTGTATTTGAAAACGGTGTGACAGTGTCGGCCATCTCAGGAACTTCATGCATGGTTGTCAGTTTTTCTTTTTTCTTCTTTCCTTCAGTTTTTCCTTTGTGTCCGAAGAAGGGTATTGCTACCTCTGTGGTATCAGGACGGACCCAACATTTGCCAATGGTGGACTAAAAGAGTCCCATCTAGAGTGTTTTTGGGTGAGGCGGATTGGAGCCCCATAGGCTATACGGAGAGAATGGTGTGGATGATCCTTCATGCACATCTCATTGTCCAACAAACTCTGGATAGTGCCATTCACATGTGTAGTCTGAGCTTGATATAGGAAGAATAGGCATGCTGAAAGGATTCTCAAATTGAGGTCCTTCTTGGGTGAATGTGGCTTTAGGTACATAGACAACTTCCCTGCATTTCTCCACCTCTTATTAGATTGTCAGTTCACACTGCTTCTTCCAGCCTTCTTGACAGATCATTGGCAAGATTGGGTGAGGTTTAGGATCCTTACTGCTCCCGTGATGACCTAAAAAGAACTCTAGTGGTATTCAAAAGTAGAGTGTAACCTCATGAGAAAATATTGTATGCTTTGGGATGGGTCCCTTTGCACATACTATTTTAGATAAGAAATTGTAAAGGCTTCCCCCTGGTGGGGGAGGTGTATCCAAGGGATACTCCTAGATTTCTTGCACTCCACTCATGATGAAGATCACCTATAATTTTTTGATAGTTGTTTCATGTAGCTCTAAATATATGAGGCAACCTATCCACTTTTGTATGAGACGCACTTGCCAATACCATGGAAGGAATAAAAAGATGGTGGGTGTGTTGTTCCTTTGGGAAATGCTCCAAAAGAACCATTCCAAGTAGGATGGGAGGTGGGGGATTTAGTGGTTGGTTAAGAGTAAGGTGACCATCTCTCATACAATGATTGTTCTCAATCAAACACTTTTCTTCCCTAGGGCATCCTTTTTGAACGTGGTTACCAAACCAAAACCCTTAGCAGCATCCATGACACCCTAGTTTCCTCCTAGCTCGAGGGTTTTTTTGGAGATTCCTTATGAGAGATGGCTAGTAAGGAGGAAGACTTGGCTTGGCCTCTCCTTTTCCTATTGTTCACTAAAAGATTGTGGTCTAGTTATATGTCATAGTCCAGGAGCCTATTTAGGAAGATGAAGTGTATGGTTGAGCCAGTTTCACGTTGTGGTAAAGGACCCAAAAATATTTGAAATTCAAAGTGGAATTAGTTTAAGGTCATAACCTAGGACCATTATGGGGCGGACCCATCATTGGTGTATGATATCTTACATGACATGGAGGAACCCCTCTATTCATCTGAGTTTAGGGGACAAACCTCCTTTTTGAGTTGTCAAAAAGATTGGTTTTGTTGTTAATTTCTGAAATAGATTGATTGAAAGTTTGAATTTGAGATTGTTAATCTTTGAAAAAGTTTGTTTGAAATATGAATTTGAGATTGTTAATCTTTGAAAAATATTGTTTGAAATGTGAGTTTGATAGTGTTAATCTTTGAAAAATATTGTTTGAAATTTGAGTTTGAGATTGTTAATCTTTGAAAAATATTATTTAAAATTTTATTCTGAGATTATTAATCTTTAAAAAAGATTATTTAAAATATGCACAAGAAAAAGGTTAGAAATCATCTCAATAAAGTTCTAGCAGTGAAGACTGGGCATATGCATAGGCAACAAACATACCCTTTTATCGCATGAGTTTAGATGTGTGTTACGTCCTTACTCAAGCATAAGTTGTATAGGAGGGGTGGGTCCTTATCTTATCTGTAGATGGCACTCATCGAGAAGTATATTGAATTCAGTGGATGAAGGTATTGTTCCCAATATACCTCATGACTACGATCATCATAATCTATCATGAGTGCTAGGAGAGTGGGATGTGTTCAAGGCCTTTGGACATCCAACTTAACACTATGTCAGTGCCTTTACTGGCATCTTGCATCATTTCTAGGGATCCAACATGAGGTTGGCACCTGTTCCATGATGTGTGGGTTTGTAGGAGTGTGAAGTGCATGTGATGGGTTTTAGCAATTTTTAAAGCAAGTCCATAATCCATGATACTCAGAGATACGAAGTAAATGAAATATTAGCAACATGTTTCTAGAAAAGATCAGATTTTGTTTCTATCTTGCACCTACTATTCATCCTATATTTTTTTATTTTGAATGAGGGAAGCAAAAGGACAAAACCCAAATGGGAAGCATAGACAAAAACTTGACCGGTAGGGGACCAAGGCATCCAAAATGATAAAATATGATCGAGATTAGGCACCCTAAAAAGGAAAAAGAAAACAAAGGGCCAGGGATGGCAAAGTGCCTTGATCTGTGCACCTAGAGTGGGCAGATTAGGGTGATCCTCTACCCAGTTCCCAACAGGCTAGAGAAGAAAAAAATTAGTAGAAAAGAAAACAATACAGAGGATGCTCAATTCTTGAAAAAGAATAGCAGGAGTTTGATTCAGATTAAATTGGATTTAATCCCCAATTGGAGTCTCCAATCTGTCACTCCTGCTCAAAAAAGGGAGATATTCTGGAAATAAAGCGCTATCCTTTTTTGGTAGTGAAACGTCACTTGAAAAAAAAGTTAATTTGATCGGATGCCATGTTTTGTATGAAAAATGAGGAAAAAAGAAGTATCGTGAGATCCATAGTGTAAACTGAGCGATTATCCATGCTGGATAAGAAAGAAAAAAATAAAAACAAAACTAGAGCTTAGGTCTGATGATCTCGTTATGAGTACAGAAAGATTAGCACCCCCATCCCTCCAGGTATACCAGAATTGAAAAATCATTGGGTTGTGATGAAATTGATCGATCCAGGATAATTAAGTTGAAGAAAACAAGATAAAAAGTGATTTTTATTGTGGGTGGGCTTTCTGGGTTGAAGATTTTCATGACTTTCTTGTAATGGCTCTAAAAGTCCTAATTTTTCAGTGCATTGTGGTCATGATCACCTCATAATTTCCCACATGGAGTTCCATCATTGGTGACTAGGACTGATGTGTGAATGTTAGAGGATGACTAGTAGAAGTAATGTTATAAAAATAGATCCGATTCTTTCAAAAATACTGAAAATGAGACAACGATAAGAGCAGAAAAGAAATTATAGAAGAAAATATATCAGATGCAATAGTGGATCAGGTCAGGTACAATAGTTATAGATCATATAGAAATAGATAACCGATTCTGCAGTTTGGTGCAACAATTAGAGCATATTACCAATGTAGAGATCTATCAAAGAAGATGGTGTCATAGGAAGGATCCTCTTATCACATGCAATATGAAAATAAACAGAGAGGTAGTCATTTCTCTACTTTATAAGAGATGAAAGGGGTCTACAATACGAGTATGGGGGTCAATTCATAGTTTGAGGTTAGGGTTTAGGATTCAGGACATAACCTTCGAGAAGAGGTGACAGATCGTGCTGGTGCACCACCCAGGGCATGTGGATCAAGGCAATTTGCCCACATAGAACCAGTGGATGGCTTTGATCATCATGGTTTCCCCAGGTGAAAAAAAGGGAAATTTTCATTTTTCCATTAATTTCAGGAATATTCTGGCAAAAATCAAAGAAAACTTGCACAAAAAGATAAGTCGGGGTTGTCTCTCAAAAATGTTGAGAAAAAGGCAGTTGCAAAGAGAATATTTAATCCAGACAATTCAAGTGGGCAATTTTTGATGGAATACAATTGCAAAGTTTGAGTGGTAGGACATCCAATGTAATTTGTCAATTAAACCTAAACTTAAATTCAAGATGGATGAGTTACTCATTTTATTATACTAGGGATAGTGTGAGTCCTACCACTCAAACTACTAGCTGACTATAGTGAATTCATAACAGTCACAATGATTCCTATATTAGATCTAAGGATCATTGGACCCCATTAGATCTCTCCACACATCTTGGGTCGAATGACAGTAACAAAAGTTAGAGTTCTCACAGGCTAGTCTACCATGACATTACTTAGGGGTAAATCCTCTAAACTCAGACCCGCCCTATATACACAAGTCAGGGTGCCACAAAAATAGGGTATAAAACCCAACAAATTGAGACATGATCACAACCTCTCTCCATTACATATCATGGACCATCGGTACCCACAAAATATAATTCAAAGACAGTATGATATCTGCTTCTAAGTGTCACCACATATTCACTTATATATGGCTACGGGCATCTTCTCACAACTCTAGGATGTGACAAGATTAACTTGTTTCACTATTACCCACATTAGCCCTAGGGAATAGATCTATCGACTCAAGGCTCTACATGATTAGGGTTATACTTGACAAATTAAGCCAACACTCGTATTTCAATTGTATCAAACACTTATAGACAATAAGAAGAGTTATAAATGAAATTTTAATCAAGTCCAACAATTGCAAAGTATAAAACACATTCACATATGTCAAACCACTAGACTGGGATACAAGCAATCATTTCAATCATATCAATCTCGTCCATAACAAGGCCCAATATATCAAGTCATGGAAAATCAACCTGGATAACAAGGGATACTTATTCATCCAATACTTCATTCCAATGCTAAATTAGTATCATAGAAGATATGCCATTATACATTATGTAGAAATTATGATAATTGTAAGATCGGACAAGACATGATAATAGAACAATATTAATCATAACCATCCAAGTGTAAGGGTATCATGAGTGACCTTTACATTGTATTTTCTTTAGGAGCATGAGTTCAATTCAACCAATCCTCATTACATATATCTTCAAGATCCTACTTGGTTAAAACAAAGTGTACATCATCAAATTGTCCTATTTTAACTGTTTCACCCATGTTCAATCATGTATTAACCTATATTTTTCCCTGTCATCATCCCATCAGTGACACCCATGCCATTGTGCTCATGGTAGTAACCTCAGACTCTACATGTACATATTCCATATCAAATACATCTTACAATGTCTCATTTTATCACATATTTATTCAAACCCTTGAGATTATATAGAAATGAGAGATGAAAAACATAGGTAATCATGTGAAGAAGATAATTACTCCATTAGGATCCTTTTTTTCACAAAAAAATTGTCATCCATTATTAAAACTCACATGGAATAAGATACCTCCAAGTTACTTCTTATCCACTTATTAGTTACACCCATGTTGCACTACATCTAAATCTATATGGTTATGCCTCTTGATTAGTAATTAGTTTTTTTTCTTCATTCATGAATCCATTAAGTGTTCTTGACTTCAGGAGATATATATACAACTCATAATGTTATACAAGGTACTCATTAGGGAACAAACCACTACTGCTAGCCCGAAAGTGTTAATATCACCACATAACGCCATACTAGGGACAAGGCATACAGGAATATCATAATCAACTAAAATTCTTGATCCAACTCAAATTACGGTGACACACCACCATTCAAATTCAACTTAAATTTTGACGGCATGCAAGTGTTACATCAAATACAAGTTGACACATAAAGAAAGAACCACACTTATTCATAAATGAGATATCTTGATATTTTTCAACAACATAACGGTTGTATAAGGGCATGCCAATCATTCTATGTCCACTCCCAAGTAGCAAGTGTAAGATGTATATTGGTTTCCATGCCATATGGAACCAAAATAAAATAAATTTAACTTTTTAAGTAACATTTCCAATATATTTCAGAATTCAATATAAACATGTTTAGGTGGACATGAGACTAAAACCAGCGATCAATTTTAGAATACTGGGAAGAACATGAAATTTTTCATTTCATTTTCACTTATCTAGAATAGTTCTCAAGAAATCATCTTTTAGTATGTTAGGTGATCATAGATCAAGAGTAGGGCATATTAGAGAAAATTTATGGATTTGCATGTAAAAGTAGGCAAAAGATTGTTAAAAAATGCTACATCACTCACCTGTCATGGTGATGATCACAAGGTATATGTAGGACAGCCATGAGAAATTTTCCAGGTCCTATATTAGACCGCAAACAACCCCATAACCACATCTCCAAGTAAGATTTAGGTTTCTAAAGTAAAAAAGAGAGGAAACATGAAGGTTGTTTAACTATATGGGTTGGTTTCCACCATGGAAGTTGATGGGGCTTGACCGAAGGAAGATGATGAGGTGAGGAACGAAAAAGAATCCCTACATGGAACCTTGTTTCCATACACAAGAACATTTTTCCATCTCCAAGATGATTCCTCCATGATGAATCTAGAGCAATGAAGGGAAAAAGAGGAGAAATGAAGGTAATTTAGCAAGATGAGAGAGTTACCACCATGGAAGATCATGGAATAAGGTGATAAGAATAGAATAAGTAATATATTAGGATTATTATCTTATGCTTATCAGGTGAGAAACAAGATTGGCAATCTTGGAAACACCATAGAGTTGCTTGATCTTAGACATGCATCCACATGCAAGATCCCATCCATGGAAAACTACCTCCAAGAAACTTTCTCGACCTTCATGGATCCTTCATCATTTACAACAGAGCTTGGGGTGTCAAATGATCTCTAAGGATGGAGGGGAGGATTTTTATATATTGGAGGAAGTGCAAAGTCCAAAACTTCCCTTAACTAGTGTCTAGTGACACCATTGATCAAAGAAAAACTTTTATCAATCAAAGAAGCTCTTTTGTCAACCCTTATAGCCTTCCCATTGTTTGTAATCACTCCCATAGGTCTATTTATCATATTCATTGGTTTATAGATTCCAGACGTCAAACAGCTCATCAGTCGGGCACATAGAAGCTCCATTGTTTGGCAACTTAGAAACATCACAAGTTGTCAAGCTTGCCTCCTCCATTAGTTATCAAACCCCAAGGTATTCATTGGTTTTTAAATACAAGAATCTCATAGGTTTTTGATCTAGGAACTCCATCAGTTGAGAGGTCTAGGACTCTTATCAGTTGAGAGTTCCATTATTTCCTTATTAATCACCACACTAGCTAGGATTAGGACTAGAAACTCTAGAATGCAAAACCATAGAAAACATGTTTAAAATCATCAAATTAATTAAACATATGAAGTAATACACATAATTATATAAAATAAACTCGACTTTACAAATAAGTTCTTGATTAGGGTGAAGTTGCATATTAGTCCACAATTGTACATGAGATTACAAATCAAGGGAAACATGGTTCAATTGAAGTCAGATTAGAAAAATATACTAACAAATTAATTTCTAGTATTAAATAAGTATTAGTATGAAGGAAGATGCATATTTTGATATTTTTTACATAATTTTCAATTAAGTTCTCATAATTTTTGTATTTACAATTAAGTCCACAATAGATGTGTTTTATCGGGATCATTGGGAAATGAATGGTGAGGTAGTGGTTAATTGTATAAAGAAGGTTTTTTCAGAAGAGAGGGTCTCAAAATCTATATCTCAAGCTTTGATGGTTTTCATCCCCGTGGTAGACAACCTAGAAATATGTAGTCAATTATGTCCTGTCAGTTTACCCAATGCTATGTAGAATGTTGTCAAAAACGTTAGTGCCAATAGATGGAGAAACTTGATGCCAAAGTTGATATCTGAAGTTCAATCTAATTTAGTGAAAGGCAAGAAAATTGCTGACCGTATTGTGGTGGTTCAAGAGGTAATCAATACTATGAGAAAAAGGAAAAAGGTATGGGACTTATGGAAATCAAAGTGGATCTAGAAAAAAGATTATGACAGACTTAGTTGCAATTCTCATTGATGACACCTTGAGGGAGGTTATGATTCTAGATTAGATGAATAACCCAAGATTGGCCACCTTGAGACAATGGTCATTTAGTATACACGAGATGATTCATATACTAGAAGGATTTTCTTAAATGAAGGGGTGAGGTAGGGTGACCCCCTCTCTCCCTATATTTTTAGTCTTTATAAGAAAAGATTGTCCCAATAGATTAGTTCTTTTTTTGAGAAGGGTATTTCAAAACTTGTCTCCTTGTCAAGGGCTGGTCCTAAATTTTGAGATTTATGTTTTGTGGATGATATGGTTTTATTTTTTGAAGTTTATGAATCTAGATTGAAACTTTCACATAATATTTAAGAACATTTGAAAGTAGTTTAGAACATGTGATGTAATAAGAAAATTCCTAAATCTTTTTCTTTTCTAATTTTACCAAAATACTAAGAGGAAGATTTGTCAAAATAGATTTGAAGTGTACTGAAGTTATAGGAAGGCATCTACGTATTCCTATAATTCACAACATGGTTAATAAGAACATATCTGCATTCGTTATTGACAACATGAAGGCCGAAATGAGTGTCGTAGAGAGATTATAATTTGGTATCTGGTCCATCCAATCATCATACATAAATGGGATAGTTCTAGTTTGAACTTTGGTGTACACTTTTCACCCCGAACATATCCTCAACTTTGGGGTATAGGATTTCCTCAGATATTGCAACCATGTTGTCAAAAAAATGTCTAATCTGCACCTTTTGGAATATAATCACCCTATAGGGGCTGAATTTTTTGTAGGGTCAGTGTTATTAACTTGTGGTAAGCATCAGTATGATCATCTCCCCATGGTGTCCAATCATCATCATCTTCTTGTAACAAATTATTCCATCCCAATGTGGGTGCTATAGTTAACAAACAAAATGTCTCGGGGTGAGGACCATCATTCTAAGATGGAGCAAAACACAAGGTATACCAGTCAAGGGAGACATCTAGATGATTTATAAGTGATGTATTGGATTCTTGGTTTCCTCATGACTCACAAAAATCTTCATCATATACCCTAGTCAATGGGTACTAAAATTCCTTACTAGTTTCATAATTGGGTTGACTAGGTAGAATGAATAACTTCCCTTAGTAGGTGAGTCTTCACAAGCAAACCTAGGTAAATCCAATTGGTAGTCTGAATAGGATGGTGAGATGAGTTCCTCATTGTGTATAGTGGAGTGGGTGTGATGATCAAAATTTTCATGGGTGTACACTAGAACATATCTTGGAGAAGAAATAAAGTCAGAAGATCTTGAAGTCTTTTTCTTTGTCCAACGGCCTCACTTTTGAGTTAGTAGAGTTGGATTTATTGAACTTCAAGAATTGGCATTGGTCTCATGCTTACAGAATGTGGCTTCACAACATAGACATTTAAGTTTATGAATCTCAATTTAAAAACAAGAAGTGTGTTTTTGATGTTGTATGTGAGCTCTGGTGGCTCTTGGTACTAGCAATCCTACTTCTCAAGTGTTTCCTGAAGGGTATCTATTGGTTCTTGAAGGTGGGTCACTTCTCCCGTTAACTCTTAGTTCTGGGAACATGTTTGCAAAAGCATGTTGGCACCTTATCGTCTATGGGCCATTGTTCTCATGAACACTTGGGAGGAAAACTTGACATATGTTTTAGAAACATTAGCCTTGGGAGTATAGAACAGTGAGATAGACAATGATAGTGGTGTCTATGTAAGGCTACTAGCTAAAGTGCATACTCTCTATAATTTGTGAACAATCAGAACTGTGGAAAAATTTGGAAGGATAGGTGGACAGGAAGATCTTCCTTGCTATGGCTAGATCCATGGTTATAGATAAAAAATAATTAAGAACAGAAAAGGAAAAGGTATATTAGTGTGTATGGATAAGTATGTATGGAAATAAATAAAAAATGTGCATGTATACAGGAGCATACTCTGAAAAAAAATGAAATCTTTGGATATTAAATTTGGAAAAACCACATCCCAGCGACAACGCCAAAAGATGATCACCCTCAGGATGTGTGTCCAAACTATGAGTATAATGGGGATTGTTCCTTTAAGTATCAGACTTTATATTTATAACTGAGAACCATGGGATTCCTGCAATGATATACAAGTTTAAAGCAGTGAGATGGAATTGAACACATGGACATGAAGATGTATAGCCGCATAAAAATTGGTTCTTACGTAGGTAATAAAAATGAATTGGAAGATATATCCATGAAACTAAAACAAGGCAATAAAATAAAATAAAGTAAAACAAAGAAATTAGATTTTATCAAATTCTACTTAATGTGAGAAGGTGCTCTAGGACATGCAACCAAAAATTATATTATCTATGTACCTTGTTCGTGGGCGTAGTAAACCCTCAAACATCCTAGATAGCAACTAACATTCTAACCCGTCATGTATCATGGTATCTATTAGTATGGGGGGCATCTACTTGCACTCATGTAGCATGACTAAACCCCATCAACTACTAATGGGTCTCAAAAGGATCATCAATGAACACCCCTAAGTGTCATGGGTACCTCTCTAGTCCAAGGAAGTTGTGGGATCTAGGAGTGGCAAAGATCCACCAGGCATCTGGACCACAACACAAGTGGTTTGAGTTGGGTGAACTCTGCCTGATTTTGCAGTGTTGGTTCAGACTATTCTGATCCTAGATTCTACTAAGATCCTCCCTTATACCTTGTCCTCTAATATTTTGGTCCAAGCTACCTTATCTACATTTTTTCACTACTGAACTTTAGAGGTTACAAAAATAGAGGTTCATGCAAGAAAATATCATCCAATCCAACAATCATAACAAAAGAGAATGTAAAACAATACATTCTAGCTCTAAAAATTATCTAATTTATTAGAGTTAAAGTACATATACATACCCAAAAGGGGATACATATCCAAAAAGAATCTCAACTAAACATAGAAATGCATATCTACATAGAATAAAGATAAAACATATTAGTTATACAAGAACAAGGAAGAACCTTTGAAAACATGAGAAAGAAGAAGATTATAGCCCACAAAGGAGGGTTACTCTTTCTCTTTAGCCTCTAGTTAGAGTCTTCCTTGTCCCTTGCATTGTATTCCTTGATCGTCTACCTTATTTTCCTCCTTCCTTGAATCTTCCCCCAAATAGCATTTCAAATGTATAGATATGGTGGATCTCCACAGAGGTGGGGGAATATGTATGGTGATGGATGGGATGGATCCATGGATGTAAGGTGAAAGTGAGGTAATTATCTAGATGAATGTAGGGTGACATAGATATGAGATCCGAACCTCTCAAGTGACAGAGATCAATGATAAGATCTCAAATCTGATGGTTTCATAACTTCTTAAGAAGGTGACAAATAGATGGAAATGGAACCTCCCAGGAGAACCCAAAAAATTAAAACACCTAGGCCTGAAGGCCAAGGGAGGTATATATAGTATGGTGAGGTATAGGGTTAAGTATCTACTATGTGGGCCTAATTGCACCATCCATTGATGGGTATGCAACCTCATCAGTTGTTGTCAATCATAGATTCATTGCTTGATGAAGGGGGCAAACACTTCATCCATTGGTAGACTTGTGGTTTCATCACACTTTGAAGGTGGTAGTCTTTCAATCATTGGAATTGTGGAGACACATCCCGTTATCACACAGACAACGAGGTGCGACGCGAAAACATGCAGAAAACATCATAAACCACTTATTACCAAAAACACATGTTAATTAAAACCGATTTCGGAAAGTAGATGAACCAAGAAACTATTACATCCATATCCTTTTCCTGCAAGAAAACATGTTATACAAACATTTACAAGTCTTGATGTGTATCCACAGCTTAGAAGATCAGTTGTCTTGTCATCACATGAGTTCATCGCCTGTTCATATATACATAACGGGCCACATCCGGCCAGCAGCATGATATACCAAGCTTCATCAGCTATACATTGTGAAACAACGTCAAAACGCCTCCGAGGACCTGAGAGTATAGGGATGACTCTAAGACTCTACTACAAAACAACCAAAATAGTAGCATATCCATCTCTTGCCTTCTACTGCTCGTCTTGCTGCTCGACCGCAACCCCACGACCACCACCACGTCTAGCACGAACACCTAAAAAGGTTGTAAACCAATGGGGTGAGACATAGTCCCAACAAGAAACATAACTCCCCCGCCGAAACCATAAAACCTCAGAAAGATTAAAGCAATAATAGCAGATAATTGGTAATGCATAGAATAAGAGCAGCATACTAAGCAAAGCTATTCATACCATCAAGCTTACCAAGATGTATGGAAGGCATATAACCAAGTATTTCTATATGGAACATGATTGACAAGATAAGATTTATAAGATCTTACCACATAATATAAGGAACGTATAAGTAACTGTAAGGTATAACAAGATTAAGTACACAAGCAGGGCCTCAACCAATGTTTTGTGTTTTGCTTTAAGCAATAAATACTATTCGTCTGTATTACATATTATTATGCCCTGAGGAAGTGAGTCGCACCACTCAAATCCAATCGACGACTGCGAAACCCGGAGCCGGTGCCATACAAGGTCAATGGAAGAACCAGACTCCATGACCTCCCACCTCGTGGTCATTGCACGAGAACCAAAGCAGGACTGCAGTCTCATGCTTAAGTGGCCTCATCCATAGGGTCAGCTCCCACAGGCTACCCTTCCTCTAGCCTGCCTTGGTACAGGTCTCAGCGCTAGTATATCTGAGCCACGGGCCAGTTCACCGTGCTCCCTTAGCCATGAACACATTCATGCTCTATCATACTGAGCCATGGGCCTGTTCACCATGCTCCGTCTATCTCGAGTCTGCAACCACAGCTACACTCAAATCCTCACTATTTTAGGCTAGGAGAAACCTCGCATATTCAACAATATGCGCTCTGGGTTAACCCACAGGAGAACCCATTTCACCATCACCAGCTACTGATGATGATGGATCTATGGCCAGGGCAAACTACATGATATGTTCCACTGTGATTAGTTAGTATATTTTAAGTGGATTGTTAAGGCAACCAGGTTGTAACACATGCATAACATAAAGCTACATTATTGTTACCACCATCATGTTATTCCGGGATCTCAATCCCTCATCACATGAAACTACTGCCTCATAAGGCATTCTCATCACTTGGGATAACAATCCCAGATCATCATCAGAGGATAACACCTCAACTTAGGCACTTTAGCCAAACTCAAGTCCTTAGACCAAAACACATCACGCATGTTATCTCATCATCAAGAGTGACCATCAAAGCAGTGTTACTCAAACATATATACCTCATAGCCCTTTACCTGGCTATGCATCTGTATGAAACAGCTGCATGGTTAGTATACACAATCATCATGGATTAACTGAAGGATCATATTATCAAACATAGGGCAGCATTGATGATTATATGCTTTATCATTCATGCCTCGACCTGTGACCATAGACATAGGTCATATCATCATGTGACGCAGCTCATATACTTCCAAGCTTATCGTTTACTCCTCATTATATATATATATACATTATTCAAGATGATCATAAACGCATGTAATATCATTTCATTAGAGTTTCAGATATGTCATGCTTACATGTGTGCGTTCTACTATATCAACCACCTTACCATTACCAAATATGTCAAAGGTTCACGAACCATAAACCAGAACTCTTAATCAACAAAGATGTGATCGCATGATAAGGAACTAACAGATGAGCTTCCGGGTGGAACACGACCCTCACTAAAAGTACCCACTACCCTCACAAGAAGTGTGACGGGAAGGGAACCCTCACTAGAAGTGGTATCGGGCAAGGTACTTTCCTCATATCGCCCAAGCACTCTAGCCTCATATCGGCCAAGCAATCTAGTTACATATCGGCCAAGCACTCAGCAAGGGTGTCGGGCTACCACCTTAGGGTATATCGTGCAACCAACTGTATCGTGCAACCAGGGTATAACGACCACAAAGCCTAACGTGCAGCTAAGTCTATGGGGCATGTCGTGCAACAGGTGTGTTGTGCACTAGAGGTATCGTGCACTAGGTGTTAGGGGTTGCAACGAGTGACAACTATTCTGACGGCTAGAGCCATGGCACCCACAAAACCACACATCATCCATCGAAACAAGGGCACCAAGGGAAAGCCTATCGTCCCACCAAACTAGCCTCATCTATCAGTCAACACACAAGGCAAGAACCAAGGTGTGATTCCCAACACATCCTCCTCATAACGGCCCAGAACTCAAGCTCAAGAGAGGTATCGGGCAACACCATCCCAAGGCCATATCGTGCAAGATGCAGCCCAACAAGATCATCAACATCCTCAAGCACAAGGGTACTAAACCCTAGATTGATCAAGAAGATCGGCTCACCTCTCAACAACCAAGAGAGAGGGGTCTTGCACAATCTCTATCACAACTCGGGCAACCACAAGGATGAACCTCAACATAGGTCTACATCTACCAAAAAGCTCACCTCCCGAATCCATGGTGAGAGAAGGGTGTTGCTCAAGCAACTAGAACACAAGCTCACCTCTCAACTTAAACAAGAGAGGGGTATTGCTCATATTACTAAAGCTCAAGCTCACTTTTCTAGACCAAGGAGGGAAAGGAGTGTTGCTCAACAAGGAAACCTAAAACATGGTTCGGCCAACTAGGTGCAACTAAGCAAGAAACACTTCTAGCAACATACATGATCGATTATGAGCATATGAAACATACACGAACATAGAAGAAGGTAGTATGGTTAGGGTTAGGAGTTATGTAACCCTTCTTAAGAAAGATCCAAGCTCCTAGCACCAAGAACCACTTCAAGAGGAAGAAGAAGACTCCAAGATAGGGATCGGCCACCAAGCTTGCAAAGGAAGAGGTGTCGTGCAACCAAGGGAGAGGGAAACTAAGGAACTAAAGGGATACTTAGCAAGAGAAAGGGAACACATATATAGGAGAGGATGGAGGAGAAACCAAGGTAAGACAAGGCAAGGTGTCACCCACCTAGGGACACTTGTCCATTGGCAATGCCACCACTCTAACTTGCCTTAAACACATGTCCAAGGCCATTGCCACATGAAAGCATCAAGCGCCAAGCGTCCACTAGTGGTGACACAAACGAGGTCAAAAGGGGTCAAAGGGGTCCATGGGTGACACACCCCATCTCCACGCCCGACATCACTCCCTGGGCGACACACCTAGCCTGACACAACCATGGCCGACACTCCTAGGCCGACACAAGGTCAAGCAAAGCAAAGCAAGAGCAAGGTTCAAGCAAGGCATCTCATGGGCCAACAAGCTCATCCAAGCCCAAAGAAACTCAAGCAACGAGCCCAACCCTTCCTCTCAACACTAGAGGAAGCAAGGAGAGAGAGGAACACTTCTCAAGGTGACAAACTTGCTCATCAACCCTAGGCTTGGGTAAATTGCAAGTAGCACCTCCAACTCTCAACAAAGCACCAACAAACCCTAATCACCCTCAAAGGTGATTAGCAAGAAACTAAACACCATGGTTAAGAAAAGCAAATAGGATAAGCCCTAAATGAAGGTCAGGGTCCTTACAGGAATATGTCCAAAGTTCCATGGGGAACTCCTAGCACTCCATTAGTCTATGGGTCAGGGGTTACATTAGTGGATGGCTCCAGCGAATCATCAACTAATGAAGGGTTGATTTGTCATCTTCAAGTGACTCCTTGATTCTTCAAATGGTCCTTAATGCCATTAGTTGACAAAATGGAAACTTCATCGATTGATGTCCTATGAGATTTTATTGGTTGTCATCTAGTTGTTTTATCGATTTATGTTGATGAGTTCTCTGGGGAGATGACTGATGGTTTCTCTTGGATGATGAAGCCAAGGAATTTTTTGTTGTATCTTAATGACACACTAGGATTCTCATTGATTGAGGATCGATGACATACCAGAATATCATGCTTCATCAGTTGGAATGGGTCAAGTGTGTACTGATCAAGTGACTGCAGAGAGAATTGGTAGCTAGGATTGGCATGTATTTAGGCTTTTGAATGATTGATTATCCCTCTTGGGCTTAGTAAAACTCCATTTTAGGCCTGGATGTTGCCCTACACCTTGCTAGAGGTCACCTCCTCTCGACTCCCACCCATTGAAGGGATGAGGGACCCCATATGTTGTGTTTGTGTGTATGGATTAAGATCAAGTAAGCAATATTTTTCTAGTTTGGTGCCTACAATTCTCAAAATTAAGCATTTTAGCAACTATATCTTCAAAAAGGGGATAAATTAAGAAAACTAAGCGTCTAGAGTTATTTTGGGCATACAAAGGCTATTATAGATTAAAAAAACTAAAGTTAATTACTTATCATTACCGCCTGAATTTGGGTGTAATTAGGGATGCGCTTCGAAGTTGGTATGATGGACTTGAAGTAGTTGAACCAACTTCTGAGACTTGGGGCATGTAGCTTGATCACTGGTTACTCGATATACACATGATTTTGTTCACCTGATAATGTTCACTAGCTATCAAGTATGGGGATCCCCAATTGGTCAAATAGCATAGGAAATCCCTTTGGTAGTAATGGGGCTTTGTTTTTGGCTTCATGGCCTTATGCACATGCTGAAGTTTGCTCAGAGGAAAACTTCAACTAAGTGCTCAAATATGTCCCAAATTATGGTTAAATTCAGTCCAAAAACTGGTTTCCTCATTCAATCTGCACAATATTAGAAATTATTAATATTTAGACAAATTATAAGATATTTCTCTTTATCCTAAGGCAAAATAGAGTTATCTATAGACATGAGAACGACTAAAAATGGACGTTACCAACCACTCCACACCTAAAGCTTGCTCGTCCTCAAGACTAGAGTTTAGAAAATATATTGATTATTTTTTCATTATAACAACATAGCATTCCATAAAAGTTAATATATGTAGTTTCTTAATGAATACAAAAATAAGGAAATACGCATTATCTTTCTGTATCTAATTTCATGGGCTCCTATTCATGTTTAATAGATTTCTCATGCATATTTAAGTCACTTCTTCTTGTTCTTTAGATGCTTAGACTTGACTTAACATATTGAAGGTCATCATATCTCATATTTGATCTTACAAGGTTTGGGTCTCTGTAGTAATTTTTTGAAGCTTGCTCTAGTTTCATGTAAAATACACAACTGATTTATCGAGTATAGCCTCTTTCTATCACACAATAAATATATCCCATTCAGGGGTTGAAAGGATTTATTCCCCTAGTCTGACAAATGAGGTAATACTACAAAACACTTGCTATAAACTATTCTTTTTCAAGAAGTTTATCATATTTTGGTAAAAGTGTTTGAGGTGTTCAGAATCAAATTGGTGAAGTCAATTGCATCCAAATTGGTCTATTAAGTTAGAGCTCCATATTAGGCAATTGTCCTATTTTCATTTATTTTACTATAATTGGGATAGACATTAAGTTTTATTTTTTTCAATTTCATCTAAATTGTTTTGATCTTGTCTAAAGTTAGTTGTCAAAAGTTTAAATCTCATTAATTCATATAAGGATACAATCAGAAAGGACATGATGAGTAAAATACTTTACCAATTGTGATTATCTATCATTTCGTTTCCCATAACGAATGAAGTTTTACTTCCAAATAAAAATAATATGCAAAAATATGTACTCTCTTCTATGCAAAATGTATGATGTTATAAGATTTCTTCTTGGTAGTGCCTAAGAGTCAGTGGGGCATGTGGAACGAGAGAAAGAGAGAGGAGCATGTGCTCATGTCCTTCTTTTTTCCACTAAAGAGGTTAATCTTATTGAAAGTGCCCAAGAGTTTGCATGAATGATACAAAAAAGTTCCCCTCTTGATGCCCATTATTTTCATCATGATGGTAAAGTTGAGCATTGTGAAGTCCTAGTCAATTGACAAGTGAATTCAGTTGGCCAATTAGGGAGTGGCATTGTAGCAGGTTAATTGACTAAGATGGAAAGTTGATCAAATGAAAAGGGGCAAAGGTAGCTCAAGAAAAATGGAGATTTGATTTGCTTCAATTGATCGACTAGTGTACGAGTTGGTTGACTAGGTTGGTTGGATGGAGAAGTGAAACAACCAAAAAATGGGCATGGAACTATTAAATGACCATGAATCTAGTCGAGTGAATGATAAAGTGAGTTGACCAACTGATGTGGAGGAAGAAGAAGAAGTGGAGGTGCTTTGAGTAGACAAAATTTTGAATAAGGAGGTAGAGGAGATGCACAGTTGACCAACTAAGGTGTGCAAGATAGTCAATTAGAAAAGGAGATAAGTGTATGGGGGGATCCACGATGAAGAAGGGTAGGAACGAAAATCTGATTGGCTACAGAGAAGGGCACTGGACATACAAAAAATGAGGCTACTTGTTGATCCTTGTCAAATTAGGAAACTAGCATGGAGGAGTAGTTGCACTGAGGTACATGAGGAGGAGATTGTCGCTAGGAGGTAACTACTTCCGACAGCTTTGTCTCTTAGGGAGAAATTAGGAAAGTGGTAATGGAAGAGTTGACCCCTTATCCTAAGCAAGAAATTTTTCCTTGTACCTAGTCTAAATGCTAAGTTCATGTAGATGGTTCATCAAATTGGGGATACATTGTGGCCCTCCCCAGGTGAGTCGATGGAACAAAAAATTAGTCTCTTGTCATGTCGGAGGACTGAATGAGGAAATGAGTTGGTCGATTGATATGGGTGATGAATTTCTTCCCCCTTGCATTCTGACTTGTTGAAAAGTTAGTCAATCACTCGCAGGAAGTGAGAACTACTATAAAAATCTAATCAATTCGCCACTCTTTCCAACCTAGAGTCAATCGGTTGGATTCCTAGAATTTTGATGAGATACAGATCAGTTGATCAATTGGGTGGCCATCCAATTGATTAAATTTATTGTTAATTTGTGGTGAGCATTGGGAAACTTAGTCGATTGACTAGCTAGGCTAATCTATTAATTGGGATTACTCGAATTCATTCCTGCAACTTGAGATCTATGCCTTGCATTGGCATGTCAATGAAGTAAATATTCAAACCTAAGCATGATACCTCTGTGGAAGGAAATGGAGAGTGCATTTATATGTCTAAATGCATAAAGTAATGAACTAGGGTGTTAAAAATAAAATCAACAAAAAAAATTGGGTTGTGTCCTGACAAGCACCATGTTTAAAGTTGTTGGCTAGACGCCTATCCAATAAAGTAGCCTTTAGTTATGTGAGGGGATTTAGTATGGTTTCCCTTGTCTTCAGATCATCCATGGTGAATAATGCTTCAACTTTGTCCATTCATCACAGACTTTACCTTTTTTATTTTTGCAACGAGTAAAAGATCCATGGGGTAGGTGTGTCTAACTAGCTAAGGCCTATGCCAACATGACCTCATCTTTCCAAGAAAAAATCTGAGTGTGACTTGTATAGTAACATTGATCACCAACTTGGATATATTTTCTCCTCAAGTGGCCATCATGCCACATATTTATCTTTTCTTTGTAAATGATTTAATTTCATAGGCGCTCATGCATAGTTCTTATATCTCTTAAATCTAGAGGAATTGCTTCTCGCCTACTGTTGAGAGGACCAAGTTGAACATCTTTATTACCCATAAATCTTTGTGATCCATTTCTCCTAGAATATGCCATAAATTTCTAGAGATTAACCTAAAGTGAGTGGACCTATAGGAGTTATGAAAGTAGTGCGGTAAGCCCACAAGGCTTCATTCAACTTCATTGTTTAATCCTTGTTTGTGCGATTGATAGTCTTTTCAAGGATGCCTTTGATTGTATATTGGAATCCTCCACTTTTGCTTTTTGTTGTGGGTACTATGGGGTACCTACATAGTGAAGTACCCCATATTAATTCAATAAGGATTCCAAATTTCTTTCAAAAAATAAGATCCTCCATCGCATATCTCAGTGTGCAAGATTCTAGATCTCAAGAACATGGTCTCCTTCAATTACTTGATGATCATGTTGGAATAGCTAGATATTGTGGGGATCACCTCTACCCACTCAAGCACATATTCAAATGTAACTAGAATGTATAAGAAATCACAAGACGAGAGGAATGGGCCCATGTAGTCACTCCTTGAATGTCAAAGATCTCAACCTCTTTCCATCAGGTCAATGACATATCATCTATCTTTGATATGTTTCCTATTCGCTGACATTGATAACACATAAATATGAAGTTGTAGGCATATTCAAAATATATATGTTAGAATAAACCACAATGGAGGACTTTTTTTATAGTCTTCTTTGTGCTCATATGTCCCCTTGTGGGTTATGAATGACACTTCTCTAGAATATTCAGAGCTTCTTCTTCAGTGAAACACCTACGATATAATCCATCAACACATATCTAGAAAAGGTATGTCTCATCCCACTAATAGTGCCTAACATCATGCATAAACTTCTTCTTTGTGTTTTTTGTGTATTCACGATGCATAAAGACAATAGCAAGATAGTTCCTGAAATTGGGAATCTAGGGAATAACTACTCTACTTTTTTCAAATGATCATTTGGGATAGGATTCATTTATCATATTTGAATCAACGTCAGTGTGTGAAGACAACTCAAATTATCAAAAACATCATTTTCACTACCCTTCTTGTCCTAGATCTCAAGGTCAAACTCTTGCAATAATAAAATTCACCTAATAAAGGTCGACTTTGCATCCTTCTTGGTCAGAAAGTACTAGATGGTGGCATGATCTTTGTATAGAATGACTTGTGATCCCACTAGATAGGTCAAAAAAATTTCAAGTGCATAAAAAATAGAAAGAAAATCCTTTTGTATTATGGCATGGTTCTAAGGAGCTTATGTAGAGTCTTGCAGGAATAGTAGATAACATGATGTTTCATGTCTATGTGTTGGCATAACAAAGCCCACCTACAACATAATCACCGGAATTACACTTATCTCAAAGGGTTGAGACTAATGTGGTCTCATAATGACATGAGTAGAAATGAGGGAAAATTTTATACTTTTGAAACTCTCCATGCATTTTGAATCAAAATGGAAATCTAATTCTTTCATATGAAGATTGGTGAGGGGTTTATCAATGTTTGAGAAGTCCTTGGTGAAGTGAGGATAGAAACATGCAATTCCCAAGAAAACACAAACCTATTTCACTATGGATGGTGGAGACAATTTATCAATGACTTCAATCTTCACTTTGTCCACTTCAATACTCCTGTACCTACTCAATGCCCATGTAATAGCCCTCACTTAAAGTGAAATTTTTCCCAATTGAGGACTAGATGAGGGGATCAAAATAGATAAATATGGTGAAGGCATGATTCAAAGGAATCTCCTTAAATGGAGAAGTTATACATAAGGACCTCCATGATTGTATTTATAAATCTAAATAAGATGTCTTCCATGCAACATTGGAAAGTGGCGGGTGCATTGCACAACTTGAACATAATCCTCTTGAATGTAGAGTTTCTAAAGGAAAAAAAGAATGTAGTCTTCTCATGTTTGTCTAGATGAATGGAAGTGATAAAAATTGGAGTAACCATCAAGATATAAGAATAATTCTTGGTGAGTGAACCTCTCTAGAACTTGATATAGGAAGGGGAGAGACAAATTGTTCTTGTGGGTTGCCTTATTTAGATTTCTATAGTCAATGCACATTCTCCAACTTACAACTGTGTGAGTGGGAATCAATTCATTCTTGTCATTCAACACCATTGTGGTTCCTCCTTTCTTAGGAACCACCTTTATAGGATTCACACATGGAGAATCACTAATGGGGTTTATTATCCCAATAGAAAATAATATGATCACTTCAAGGTCAACTACCTCCTTCGTGTTGGGATTCAACCTTCTTTGCAAGTATAGAGAAGTCATGCAGTCTTCTACCGTAAGAATCTTGCACATGCATATAGCTTGACTAACCCTAGTGAGCTCATTCATCTTGTAGCCTATGGCCTTCTTCCTTTTCCTCAACTTAGTTAAAAACTAATCATGTCAATTATTGATATCAATGTTGATTATCACCATAAAAACTTATAAATCATCAAGAAACACAAATTTCAACCCTTTAGGCAAGGGCTTCGTGTGGGGGATTTACGGGCCATTGTCTATTCTTCAACAATATATATAGCCTTTAGTTCTTCAATTTTTTCCAATATGTCCTTCCTAAAAGTGTTCAGATGCAGGGGGCATTTTTGAACTAATGGATCTATAAATTCAATTACTTCAGGGTAAACAAGATCTATTTGTTATGAATCATCAAGGTTGAGCTTGGAATTTTTGAGTAGAGACATATTCTCCATGCAATCTAGCGAGAAAACTTCTACATGAATGATGGGTCCCTTCAAACTATCAATGAATCTAAATTCTAACATCACTTTACCCAATCCTAAAAGAAAATCTCTATCCTTCACATCTATCTAGCATGTTTTGAATCTAGGAAAGTTCAACCAAAGATGAGGGGGTACCAGAAATCTTCTTTGATGTTCATGCCAACAAAATGACATGGCACTTAAGAATAATTATTGATTCAAAATGGTATGTTCTCCTTGATCCCTATAGGTTTTGTCATAGAAGAATCTTTATATAAATTGTCATCATAATCGATATCAAAAGATATAAAACCTAACCTCTAACATATATTGAAGTGCACGATAGAATGCTAACCCCAAGATCATTTAGTCCCTCCTTGCAAGTGATGTCACCAATGTAGCACTCAATCCCAAAGGAGCCCAAATGTTTCTAGTTTTTTGGAATTTTATTTTAAGCAATGTATGATGAAGTTTGGGACAACTTCACTATCTAATATTCTTCTATCTTGTATTTCCTTGAAAAAGCATCTTCAGATATATTGGCCATGTGGTTATTTTAGCACAAGTATCCAGAAATGGTTGTCAACATGAAGCTTCTTTATAGATTCCTTTAGTTTCATGAACCTAGCATCTAAATTTGTACGTTTTATGAAATTTTGATAAAGAGGATGAGATATGTATACTTGAATGGGAGGATCAAATAAACTGAGTGGCAGAGTGACTCGATCATTTTTCTTGTCTCTTCTTGCATCTATGAGGTCAGATGCACTTTTATCTCCTATATATGGTATCATTGTCTTAGGTAAAAACACAAGATAATCATCATCATCTTCTACAACCATTTGAGTGGATATATGTGCAAGTAGAAGTTTTAATACATCCTTCTTCAAATGTGTAGCAACATCTTTAACTATTCTAGATATTTGGGGTTTTTTGATGGCTGTCCTAGAAAAGAATTAGCAAATGGGCATAGACTGATAGAAATTTAATCCATTTGAACTCCATGGATTAGTTATGAGAATGTTGATTGTTCCACTTTTTTGGTTAAGACTATAGGATCTTATTAGTTTTTGAATGTTTATCTTGATCAAGAGGTGGATTTCCATTATGGTTTTCCTATTGTTGTAGTAGCACATTATTGGGGTTTTGAAATTGATGTGTATGGTTGTAACCCTTGTTGTTGTTGTTCCTTTAATGCCATGGTTGTAGTTTCCTTGATTTTTGAAATTCTAGTAGTGGTAAAATTGGAAACCTGGAGTACCATAGATGGATTGGGTCTCTAGTATGAGATTGATGGTGAGATGTTCCTCGCCATTGTGTTCTCATGCTACCCTTGGACTCCCACACTTGGTGGGGATCTTCTTAGCTACAAGAGTACCCACCTTCTGCTCCTGAGCTCCACAACCATGAGCTTGTTGTCCATGGTCATTGTCACTGCGCCAAGAAAGGGTAAAACCATCCCCAAGCATGGCACACATTAGGATGCTTACCAAAACCACCATAAAATATACATAAAACCACCACCACCCTTTTCTTGTGGTGAGGATGTCTCGAGATCCTCCTCCAAACTAGATCTTTGTCTCTGTGAAGGTTGGGTTTGGTGACCAGGGAATCCTCAAAGGAAGCCACTGAACATGGTTTGAACTACATCCTCTCATTGCCTTATTTATTCTCCCTCTATTATCTTCCTTCGAAATTTGATATATCTCCATTCCATTCCTCTTTGTTTCTTAATTCACTCTATCTCTGTTCCATTCCTCTTTATTTCCTAATCCACTCTATCTTTGTTCCATTCCTCTTTGTTTCCTAATAATGCCAAGGCTGGAGAGAGTAACAATATGGGAGATTTTTGATCCATCCATTCTCCACCATTGGGCACAATAAGTGGTCGACGTGTTACTCTCATCAAAGCATACATGTATATGCGCTTGAAAGTACACTTTAGCCCACAATCCATGAGAATAATGACATCATGGTCATTTCCTACTATCAAGGAAGTAGCTGCAAATTAGGGTCAACACAATGACCCTTGATCTCCAATCCAATGGCCTGAGTCAGTCTTTCACATGAGCCTATTTGTGGCTCACTCAAGCCAAAGATCACTGCCACTAGATTATATATTTAGGGCTAGGATTTGGCCACACAGCCCATCCAAAAACCAAATGGGTGTGGGACAAGGTTGATATCTAAACTTATGTTAAATATCTATTTGCCTTGCTCATCAATACATCAATACATCAACAATTTTACCACATTCAAACTCATATATCTTCTTCTAGGAACATCTAAACATTATCAAATTTTAATCTCAACTTTATCATAACTCAAGCTACATTATCCTTACCTTAAAAAAAAAGCTACATTATCCTTGAATTTGATGTCAAAATCCAATTGTCTGCTTAGTCAATTAAATACCTCAAAAAGGACATAAACTTAGGGATTTTAATTATGATATCAACATCAAATGACTTCCAAATTTATAAAAATCGATTAGAGTACCTTCACATGATAAAAAACACTTTAGGGGCTATCATTACATCATAATAATATGTAAAACCAATAATATCAAAATTTTACTCTATCACATCTTACACACCTTAAAATAAACTTCATCCTCAAAGTTAAGTATAAATATAGTTTATCACATCATATACATCTTAAAATAAAAATTCATCCTCAAAATTAAACCAGAATATAGTCTATCACATCCTTCACATGTTAAAAAAAAAAATTTCCTCGAGCTTAAGTCACTCTCTTATTCTAAGAAAACCAAACAAAAGATCTTGGACTCCATATATGGTACCACTCTAGGTGAAACATATCTAAAAAAGAGAGCTCTAGTACTCTATATGAACCACTCTCAGGATGTTTATAGAGCATCTATGGGGAACTGACCCTTCATATAATTCAAAAAAAGGGTTTAGAAACTCCATTTATTCATTATGGTACCACTCTATTTATGTCATGACATGTTTCATATCTTAGGATTGTATTCCTATATTTACCCAAGCGGTAGGGTTTCGACATCATATTATTATGTTAATAAGGAGTGAATTATAATTAACCCATTACATCCATACAGACCATATTAGTGTGTAATCATTAGTTTATTATGTAAATTTTTCCAAAATATATTAAATACCTTTGTTAAGAACCAACATTAACTCATATTTGACATATGCCATTAATATCATATCATTTGATTCAAATATTTGGTTACAACCTTTATTAATGACTTCATCACCTGATTCAACAAACTTATAATGGCATCATTATTTATGTATATGGTTAACCATCTATACATACAAAAATAACAATAGGTAATATGTTTTCCATCATGTAATACCTACATATAATAGCTCAAACTCAGATCACAAACATGCATATATTATATCAATATTGTGCTAAGAAAACTTATACAAGTGTCTTGTCAAACCTATATCAAATGTTATCCAATCCAATTGAGGTTGCTTTGACTCATATTGGGAGGGTAGTTCCATTCTTAGACTCTTTGAGGCAAACTCATCTCTATGAGTATCTCATGTCCAAAATTTTGTCTTCCCTCTTTGGTCTAGGGTTCTCAAGTCTAACTCATTGATGCTAGTGATTGACTTTCCAAGATTTAGCCACATAAGCACAAACCAAACTATCATTATGTGACATTACCTTTATGTATCTAAACCCATGAAATACTATTTCCCAACTCTTTCTCTTATATACACCACTTGATTCATATGTAAGGAATCACCACCCCGAGAATAAGGCTTCACAATATACTAACATTTCTTACCTTCTCCAGGATCTAGGGACTCTCCCTCCCTCACTCAATTGATAGATACTCATATTCATGTTCACATATACATATATATCCAACCTCTTTGACTATAGGGTTTGGTGCTCCCAAGGACATCTATAGTTTAACATGACTACAGGAATCATGCATAGAGTGATGCAAAGAGTGACTCAACTCATATACTCAAGATTAGTCTATTTTAGGACACATCACAGCAAATATTTCTCATAATTCTCATATCTTGGAGTTTAGGTTCTCTGACCTTTTCCCTTTGGGTCTCACTCTATCTAGAGTTAACCCTATCATTGGTCCTCCTTTGTGAAATATGTTGAGGATCTTGATAATTTACATCTTATCTTAACTTATCTTATCTTAACTTAGAAAAGCACGCACACTTACATCATCAGATGTCAAATCCTCAAAACAAAACTCAATTTCTCAAATTCGACTTTGATCATCATAATCAGACTTATGTCATTATATAAAACTTAGATCATATCATCTAAGCTCATTCCATCTATTCCATCTGTCACATATTCCATCAATGCTTTAGACATGTAATCTAGAAATACTCTCTCTTCTAGACTAATGTCACTCACTTTCACTTAGGTTGTATGACCATTCCTACTCTTATATGTGTGGGGAAACATTTTGGTATTTACTTGTATATAATAAAATATTATATATACTTTCTCTGATAAAATAAGTATTAGAGACAACTGTCAAGACTTGAGCCAATTGGAAACAAAACCAAATCAGTAAACCAAGTGTCCTAGACATAGTAGATAGTCCAGTGCCATTTCACCTAGTGAAAATGATGAGAACATGATGTAGACTAGCACTAGTACATAAATGGGTTATAACGTCCCTACGTGTAGGGTCGGTTTTACCAAATAACCGACCTTATATGTCTAAAAAAATGTGGGCACCACTTAAGACCTCTTGGGTCGGTTTTCTTAAAAAAACCGACCTTGTAGTGTATCTCTATAGGGTCGGTTTTCCAAATAACCGACCTTATATGTCTATAAAAAATGCGGGCACCACTTAAGACCTCTTGGGTCACTTTTCTTAAAATAACCGACCTTGTAGTGCATCTCTATAGGGTCGGTTTTTATAAAATAAGTGACCTTATAGACACTTGGTTTAGAAATTCATTTACAAGTTTCCCGAGGCAAACATTTGCTTGATTTTTGGCTTCGCGCCTCGATCTATAGGGTCATTTTTTCCTTATAACCGACCCTAAAGGGTTCCTCGGTCGACAAATACGTCGACCGAATAAGAGCTGGATTTCACGTATACGAGCACCTTTAGGGTCGGTTTTATCCTTATAACCGACCCTAAAGTCCTCTTCGGTTCTGCACCTCTAAGGTCGGTTTTTCCTTTAAAACCGACCCTAAAGGATCCTCGGTCGACAAATTCGTCGACCGATAACAATTCTGGATCCAGTTTACTTCACGCATGTATAAGCACCTCTAGCGTCGGATTTGTACTTATAACCGACCTTAGATCTTTTCTCGGTCGACAAATTCAACGACCGATAAGGAGTCAGATTTCAAGTGTATAAGCAACTTTTAGGGTCGATTTTTTTGCTTATAACTGACCGAAGTCTATTCGGTCCACAATATTGTCGACCGAATTGGACTTTAGGGTCGGTTATAAGCAAAAAACCGACCCTAAAGGTACTTATACGAATGAAATCTGGCTGTTTCTCGGTCGACGAATTTGTCGACCGAGAGAGAGCCAGATTCGTTCGTATAAGCTCCTGTAGCGTCGGTTTTCCTTTATAACCGACCCTAGAGGGTTTTTCGATCGACAATAGTGTCGACCGAGATAAACTTAGGATCCAGTTTAGTATTTCACACATGAATAAGTACCTCTAGGGTCGGTTTTAAGGAAAAAACTGACCCTAGAGGTACTTATACGAAGGAAATATGGCTCTTTGTCGGTCGAGGAATTATTCGACCGAGACAAAATCGGTCGACAAATTATTCGACCGAGGCCAACCATGTGAACCTCCTTTTGCTTGAATTAAAAAGGTAATATTCTGATTAAAATATAAATCGTAACGGCTAGAAAATCGACCATCATAACGGCAAACGACCATTGCGGGCGTCGGTCGACAAATTGTCGATCAAAATGGCTAGAAAATCGACCGTCATAACGGCTAGAAAATCAACCGTCGTAACGGCTAGTTCGATCGACCGTTGGTCGACCGGGAGACGACCGTTGCGGGTGTCGGTCGACAAATTGTCGACCGAAGCAGCTAGAAAATCGACCATCATAACGGCTAGAAAATCGACCATCGTAACGGCTAGTTCGATCGACCGTTAGCCGACCGGGAGACGACCGTTGCGGGCGTCGGTCGACAAATTGTCGACCGAAATGGGCTCTGTTTTGCTATAAATAGCACCCAAAACGATCCATTTCTTCACACCTTCACATTCTCACTTCTCTAGCTCCTCTCTAGTGTATTCTTGTGAAAATCTTTAGCTTCTCTACATCCAAGTCTTGCTTGCTACTTCTCCATTTCATAGCAACGAGATGGCTTTCTCATCAACGTGTGGAAAGAAACAAGTTGTAGGCAGGAAAGGAAGGACGGTCCCTGATCCGCTACCATTCATCAACGACGTCCCTTTCAAAGACACAACTACAGGCGACCGCTACCTCAGGCTCTCCTAAAAAACTCCTCTTCCACGACGGCCAGTCGACGTCATGGACTTCCACAGCATTGTTGATTTGGAGGAACTCTTTAAGGTGCAACATTTGACTGATTTTCTGATCCCCTCCTTCCATTCCTACTCCTCCAAAGTAGTTAATGAATTCTATGCCAATTTAACCCCACATCCTGACCATGATTCCTTCTCCTCTATGGTTGGTGGGTATGGATTCCATTTTACTGAGGAGGGTACTCTTTATATGCTTGACATAAACATAGAAGAATATAAAGATTTTGTTGATCTCACCATAGGAAATCCACTCAACAAACTCTCCCAAGATGACACTACAACTAGCTTTAGTGATGTCAAAAAAGCCATCTTTCAATCAAATATGAATTGCCATGAAGATAGGGGTACCTATTATGCCATAAATTTAAAACCTGAAGCTAGGATCATAACTCATTGTTTCCACCAATATCCATCCTAGAGCAAAAAAATCTGAAGTACCCACCTTTTGTATGTGCCTTATCTATGCCATTCTCAAAGGTATTCCCATAAATTTTATTCGTATCATCCTTAAGAATATGCTTGAGTTTTCTGGCAATCCACCTTATGCTGACTTTGTATGCCAAATCACTCAACATTTTCTTAAGAAGAATATTGAGGACGACTTAGGTTACACATGGGATAGAAAACCCCAAAAGATAAGTAAAAATACGGTGGAAAAGATGGGAATCGACTTTGGCCACAAAAGGGCTAGGACTGAAGGGGAGACATCCACCCAAGACATACCTCCACCACCTCCTCCTACCAACCTACCCCATGATCCTATTACAAACACCTTGACATACATTGCTGGATCCCAATATCACCTAAGTAGGCAATTGGATTATAATCACCATGGCATGACTTATTTAAACCAAAGGATGCAAGCTCTCTCTCCTAACCAACCTGATGAATATCCCTATTTCCTTAATCTTGGCATGATAAATCCATACAATCCTTCCTACAACTACTATCAAATTCCACCTCCACCATCTCCTGATCTCACACATACTCAGTTTTCCCCAATTCAACTTCAAGACATTGCTGCCCACTTTCGCTTTGATTGTGTTCCCACCTTCTTGGAGGCTTATGCCTTAACCAAGACAGGTCCCTTGGAGTGGCAGACACTGGTCAAATATTATGGAGTTGAGCCCTTTCTTGGAAAAGATCCAGACATTGATGTAATCCTTCGGTCTTTTCAGTGAGGTTATGAGATATCTTTGTAATGATTGTAATGGATATCTTTTTATAAAGCAAGTATGTCATGCTTCATCTTATAAAGTGTATGGGCATTAAATTGTTATGAATAAAAGTGTTTTCCATGGCTTCATTTGGACAATATTATCAACCAAAATGAGTTTTGGATCCAGTTTAGTTCATGCATGTATAAGAACCTCTAGGGTCGATTTTTTTTACTTTTAACCGACCCTAGAGCTCCCCTCGGTCGACGAATTTGTCGACCGATATCATCTCGGTCGACAAATTTGTCGACCGGAAATGAGAGCCAGATTTCCTTTGTGCGTGTATAAGCACCTCTAGGGTCAGTTTTTAAAAAAAAAGTGACCCTAGAGAGTCTCTCGGTCGACAATATTGTCGACCGAGTTTAGTTTTGGATCCAGTTTATTTCACGCATGTATAAGAACCTTCTGGGTCGGTTTTTTAATTTTTTAACCGACCCTAGAGTTCCTTTCGGTCAACAAATTTTTCGACCGGAAGAAGAGCCAGATTTCCTTTCGTGCGTGTATAAGAACCTCTAGGGTCGGTTTTTTCTTTAGAACCGACCCTAGAGAGTGTCTCGGTCGACAAATTCGTCGACCGAGAAGTCTTTGTTGTTACCTCTAGGGTCGGTTTTAACCATATAACCGACCTTGTAGGAGGCATCCTCGGTCGACAATATTTTCGACCGAGAAGCTTGTTCGGGCATCGCTTACCTGTTGGGTCATATGTTTGCAAATAACCGACCCTACAGGTTTCGAGGGTAACAAACAGTCAGGGTCTCATTTTCCCTCCATTCTCACTGCCAAGACCTAGTTATTCTTTTCTCTTTTGCCTCCATTTTCACACCGCCAAAGCTCATTTTCCCTCCATTCTCGCTCATCCAAAGCTTCTCCTTACCAAAAGAGCTGCCGCGCCGCCAAAGCTTTGCCAAGAAGGTCGTTGTCGTATCCGAAGGGAGCTCGTCGTCAAAGCCTTGCCTCCTCTCCGTGAAACCCTTGCCGCCTCTCCACACCGCCAAGCCTCCTCTCCGCAAAAAGAGCTCGTCATCGCCGCCTCTCCACACTTCCACGAAGGTCGCCGCCTCTCCGGGAAGGTTGTCACATCCTCCACGAAGGTCGCTGTCATTTCCAAGTAAGGCTGCCGCCTTGTTTCCTCATTCCCGAGTTCGTTCCCGCCGCCATGGAAGTGTCCAGGTCCAATCTCGGTCGACAATTTGTCGACCGAGAGCCCACCTGCGCACGGCGTCCAGGTCCACTCTCGGTCGAGAATTTGTCGACCAAGGGTGGACCTGGACGCCGCGTGCAGGTGGGCTCTCGGTCGACGAATTGTCGACCGAGATTGGACCCGGAATCCTTTAACTATACAGTTATATTGTTTTTCCATTTTATATGGTTTGATAACATCCCACTTCCTTAATTAATTGCTTAACACCCAGTTTTGTTAGTTGCATGCTAGCCTAGCTCTCTTCTACTTTCCTTAGTGTTAATTTCTTAAAGAATTTTCTCTAGTTAGTGTTACTTAACCTGCTTTTAGTTGTTTAGTTAGTTGATTTCCTAGTTAGTGTATGATTTCTTTGTTTAGATAATTTCTCTAGTTAGTTGATAGATCAGGGTTTCCATTATTAGATTAGTGTAGTTGCTTGTTCTTTCTAGCTTGGCCTAATTGCTTGCCATTTCCAATCTTCAACTAGTTTCTCTCTCTTGCTAGTGTATTGATCATTTCTTTCTTAGTCCATGATATCTAATTTGCCAGGGCTGGTCTAGATTTTAAAATTTTTCCTTCCATTTGCTTACATCTTAGTGTAAACAATCATACCCCCATTTAAACCATAAAAATTGTAGCTCTATGCACTAGAAGTCTGGATAATGACATCATGACTGGAAGGAAATCCTTAGATTATTAGGAGTAAACTTTGTATACTCCCAAATTGACACTTTAGGGTTGATGCATGAAATAATGCATTTATATATTAACTTAGAAACCCGTTCAAAATTTACTCATTATGAGTAAACTTTGGATAGTCCCCGGTTTGGGACTATTTTTGGATATTTTATCTCACTTAGGATGTACATGTATAATGTATGTTTAGTTTTGTAGAAAATTTCAGTAGGATTTCTTCATTTGTTCTCTAGGTACATATGTGAGTGATTATTTGCCATTTACATCGGTGTACTTGGAGAACTTAGGGTAAATGCTGCTGAAATTTTTTTCAAAACTAAACATACATTATACATTTACTAGTGAGATTAAATATTCAAAAATGGGATAGGTGGTACACTTTAGTATATAAGTAATTAACTTCCTATCAATAAAAACTTACAGATTATTATAGTATCAATATTAAACGGTTAGTTTTATAATTAATTTTAATGTGATATAGAAAATGGATCGAAGTTGGATGTCTATCAAGAACCGTTGCAGTCCAGAGTTTGCCAA
The DNA here is from genome assembly GCA_963693085.1 of Alisma plantago-aquatica. Taxonomy (NCBI): domain Eukaryota; kingdom Viridiplantae; phylum Streptophyta; class Magnoliopsida; order Alismatales; family Alismataceae; genus Alisma; species Alisma plantago-aquatica. Next base: position 1,340,307,577 of record OY856409.1, on the reverse strand, counting down.
AGGTCTTGATGAATTTATTAGATTTGTTGAGGAACATAGGAAACTACCTACAGATAGGCTATATTGTCCATATAGAAATTATTGTAACAATTTGAAAGTTGATACTGGTGAGGAAATTAAGAACCATGTCATATGCAATGGGACCAGACAAGGTTATAATGAATGGTATTGGCATGGAGAGAAATTGAATTATGGATCAGAAAATGTCGATACTAATAGTTGTGGCATAGAAGATATAGATAATGATGATAATGTTAATGATGAACCGATTCAGGATGATATGGTTGATGAGATGCTACGTAGTTGTTGGGACAATGTCATTGATCCACCTTCTTTATTTGCAAACATTGTCCATGATGCTGAAAAACCATTATATAAGGGTTGTACTAAGTTCACGAGGTTGAGTGTTGTGATGCGATTATATACTCTTAAAGCTCAAAACCATTGGAGTGATAAGAGTTTCACTTCACTGTTGTCTTTGTTAAAGGAAATTCTTCCTGAAGGCAATGAGCTTCCAATTTCAACATATCAAGCAAAGAAAATAATGTGCCCAATGGGAATGGAGGCTAAGAAGATTCATGCATGTACAAATGATTGTGTGTTATTTCAGAAGGACTATAGTAATTTGATAAATTGTCCAAAATGTGGTGCGTCAAGGTATAAGACTACAAATTCAGCTAAGGCTAAAAATGGCTCTCCTGCCAAGGTGATGTGGTATCTACCAATAATACCACGATTTCAACATTTATTTGCTAATACAGAAGATGCGCAAAATTTGTCTTGGCATGGGGAGTTAAAGGTCAATGATGATGGCGTCCTACGACATGCATCTGATTCACCACAATGGAAGAAAATTGATTTATTATACCCTCAATTTGGTAAAGAACCAAGAAACCTTAGACTTGGGCTCTGTACTGATGGAATGAATCCCTATGGTACATTAAGCAGCCAACATAGCACGTGGCCTGTTATGATTGTTATATACAATCTTCCTCCTTGGTTGTGTATGAAAAATAAGTATGTGATGTTGTCAATATTGATATCAGGGCCCAAGCAACCTGGAAATGATATTGATGTTTACCTTCAACCTCTAATTGATGACCTAATGAAACTATGGGAAGAAGGTATTATGACATATGATGCTTCACGTAAAGAAATCTTCAGTTTGCGTGCTATATTATTTTTCACGATTAATGACTTTCCAGCTTATGGAAATTTGTCTGGATATAGCATAAAAGGATACAAAGCATGTCCTGTTTGTGAGGAAAATACTGGTTCAATCAGACTGAAACATGGTGGTAAAATTGTATATCTTGGTCATCGGAGATTTCTCCCACCAGTGCATCCTTATCGAAGGCAACGCAAAACCTTTAATGGGTCAACTGAGGAACGAAGTGCTCCTAAACCTATACCAGGAAATGTTGTATATGATAGGGTGAAACATTTTGTTAATGAATTTGGAAAGAGTTCAAGTAGTCATACACTCGCATGTGACAAATCTCTATACAAGAACAGGTCAATATTTTGGGATCTTCCTTATTGGAGATCTTTGGCAATTAAACACTGCATTGACGTCATGCATGTTGAAAAAAATATTTGTGATAGCATCATCGGTACGCTATTGAACATACCAGGAAAGACTAAAGATGGCATCAAATCTGGAAAAGATTTAGAATTAATGGGTATTAGAAAAGAATTATCAGTGGAGATCAGGGATCACCGCACATATTTACCACCGACTTGTTACTCTTTGTCAAAGAAAGAGAAAAAGACTTTCTGTGAGTGCTTGTATAATATTAAGGTTCCACAAGGATACTCTTCTAATATTCGTAGATTGGTATCAATGAAGGATCTGAAACTGATAGGTCTCAAATCTCACGATTGTCACACCTTAATGCAACAAATTTTACCTATGGCTATTCGATCTATATTGCCGAAGCATGTAAGGTTTGCAATCACAAGACTCTGTTTCTTCTTCAATGAAATATGCAACAAAGTGATACATCCTGATAGACTCGATAAATTACAGAAAGATGTAATTGTTACCATGTTTCAGCTTGAAATGTACTTTCCTCCTTCATTTTTTGATATCATGGTTCATCTTGTAGTACATATTACAAGGGAGGTGAAGATGTTGGGTCCAATTTTCTTACACTGGATGTATCCATTTGAACGGTACATGAGTGTTTTTAAAGGTGATGTTCGAAATCGTTATCATCCTGAAGGGAGTATTGTTGAGGGTTACGTGGCTAGGGAGGTGATGGACTTTTGTAATGATTTTTTGAATTGCAATGAAACTTGTAGCGATCAAAAAAATTCCCATCACACTGGATCTTATTGTGGCAAAGGAACTCTGGGAGGACGAGTGAAAGGAATCAGTCGTGAGTTGTGGGAACAAGCGCATTTGTATATTTTACACAACATCGTTGAAGTTAGTAGCCACATCACAGAACACAATGATCTTATCAAGAGAAATCATCCATGATCCAGTTCAATGTGGCTTGCAAGAGAGCATAATCAAACATTTATTAGGTGGTTTGAAGAGAAAGTATTTAATCAACTATCTGAATCACCAAATAATGTTGCTGAGAACATAAAATGGCTCGCCTTTAAGCCAAAAATGGATGTCATGTCATATGAAGGTTATGACATTAACGGATTTTCATACTACACAAAGCGTCAAGATGAAAGTAGTGTAGTTCAAAATAGTGGGGTCATTGTTAAAGCTTGTTCATTGTATTTTGCTAGTGCCAAAGATAAAAGACCACGCGAAGCTGAGATGTCATATTACGACATCATTGAGGACATATGGGAAATGGACTATACAAATTTTCGAGTTCCTATATTTAGGTGTAATTGGGTTGACAAAAACGAAGGAGTTTTAGTGGATGAGTTGGGTTTCAAATTGGTGAATTTTGAAAAGATTGGTTTCAAAGATGAGCCATTCATCATGGCAGACCAAGCAAAACAAGTATTCTATATTGATGACCCGGCAAATAAAAATTGGTCGGTCGTTCTTAATGGAAAAAGACAGTTTACTTTAGATCCTATAAATGAAGAAGAATACTACGAAAAGTATGATGATTCCAGTCCATTCTTAGTTGGTTTTCCAAGTGTAAATGTTGAAGATAACACCGATGAATATTATAAACGCTAAGACCATGCTGAAGGAATTTTCCTTGACTAACAACTCAACCAATACTAAAGGCATGTATTCTTTGAATTATTTATTTTATTATCATGTATACCTTATCACTTGTGCTTTTATTATCACTTTTTTTTTTATCATGTATACTTGCAGGTTCTAAAATGGTGAGTGAAGATGAACATTCTGAGCATGAGCACCATGAGGATGGTAGTGGTGATGCTAAGAAAAGTAGATGTCCTACATTGATGCGAAGGCTGCAGGAGCTCAGGGCTAAAGGGGATAAATTGCCAGTCCAGTTTGATATGACGGGAGCACCTATTGGGGAACATGCTAGTGCTTTCAAGCATTACGTAGGGGCGACCATGCGCAGTAAGGTGGCAATAGATATAGAAAATTGGTATGATGTTCCTAATGCCAAAAAAGACCTCATATGGAAAGATATATCTGTGAGTGGAAGTGATATTATTTTAATATGTTTTTTATCTATTGATTCTAATTTAGTTTGCTTGGAATTAATTCCTTTTCAAAACAACATTATTAATTGCTTCTTTTGTATGTATACGGTGTTTTTCATCTAAATGAAAAAGATCACAAGAAAAGAGTGCTACAACATTGTGGTGTACGATGGAGGGGTTTTAAGACATATCTTGTAAGGGAATTTATAAATAATCCTAAACAAAAGAAGAAAGCTACAGATGTATATATTTTTATCGATCCTGAAGTGTGGGAAAGATTTGTTGCAGCTAGGAGATCGGAAGAGTTTCAGGTAATAAAGATTGTGATGTATTGTATGAATATTTAATTTTATACAATTAAGGAGGTGAATCTTTTTATACATGTTTGCCAAGTCTAAATTGCAATACCTCATTTTAAATGATCAGGCTATTCACCAGGCTCAAAAGGAAAGACAGGCTAAAAATGTGCATGACCATCGCTTGGGGCCTGGTGGTTATGCCTTCTGCCGCCAACTACAAGAGAAGCAATCCTCTTCTGGAGAAGAATCTAGTACAACTCAAGTTGAGAGACCACCCCGACACATGACATGGATTGATGCTAGAAAGAACCGAGCAGGTGAAATTGTCAACCCTGCAACTAAGGAGGTGGCACAAAAGATGGTAGGTTTATCCCAACAAAGTATTTATATCTAATTGATATTGTGATTTAATATTTTTATTAACTATGAATAGATTGATCTCCATGAGCAAAGGAACGAAGGAAAGTTCATCCCAACTGGCTACATAGATGAACTAGCAGTTGCTCTTGGTACGAAGGAGCATCCTGGCCGTGTTAGGGTATTAGGAGCTGGCATAGGATTCAAGTCTTATTTTGGCCCTTCACAATCTAAAAGAGGTCGTGTAGGAGGTATTACACAAGAGGATCTTGAAGCATTAGTAGCGCAGAAAGTAAAAGAAATAATGTCTTCATTTCAGCCTACTCAACCTTCTCAACCTATTCATACTGCATGTCTCTCAAGTGATGAGGTACAAGCCCATACTCTAGTTGTAGAAGGTCACGGGAGCACTCTCGATGACCCACCACAACAATCTGCAGTAAGTTTTTGTTCTATATGTTGTGTTAATAGTATGATAAATATATGATAATATATATAGTTGTAACATATATCTGTTCTACTGTTTCTTATATAACTTATATTATTTCAATCTAGGTTGGTATGAACTATAAACTTGCAGTGGAGGTTCCACAATATAATGTTGTGGCAGCGGGCAAGGTGTACAACCTTGGTGGTACATTGCATTGCCAACAAATTACTGATGACATTTGCCGTGTGTCCATCCATCTTGTGTATGACGGAATGGGGGACAAACCACTACCCATACCTAATCCTGAATATAGTACAGTTGAAGAAGCTGAGGGTGCTATGGTGGGTTGGCCTAGACACTTGGTTATCAATGACAAGGTATACCTTATTTCTACCATATTTTTCATATTTGACTGCATATATGAACTCGTGTAATATAAGTATTTAATTTAATTAACAGGTTTGTAAACCAAAAAGTAAAAATTCTACTAGTCGTCCTCCTATGCCCAAGCCATCTTTCATTCCTGAAGCTACATTCGACGAATTGGGAAGCAAATGTAAATGTTTGTGTCGATACTTAGCCAACCAAAGCTCAGGATTACAAATGTTGGTCAATTTAACAGAAGATGCAGTTGGGAGGGATTTTGAGAATTTAATTTTTCTTGATGATATTATAGAGTTGTTCCAGTATGATTGGATAAATACTTCGGTAATAGAAGTATGGATAAGGTAATGGTCTATCAATATATATATCAAATTCCAATACACATTTTTAGCTTAGTTCTATATATGGAAATAATTACAAATGTTTTACAGCCATTTATATACTGAGATCACAAACTTTGATATAAAGAATGTTAGATTCTTAGTTCCTTCAATCACTAGTCAAGTGGAGATAAATTTTGAGGATGTGAATGAGTACTTCTCTACTGCATTCAAATATTTTGCTAGTGAAGGGAAGGAAATTATCCTAATTCCTTTTAACGTGCAGTAAGTATTATTATTCAATATAATTTTAATAATGAATAAAATTATTTATTTTAATGTTTGTTTTATTCTTACTCAGAGGTAGACATTGGGAATTAGTGGTGATTACCCCTAAATTGATGACTCTTTATTATCTTGACCCAATGGGTAAAACAACAAGGAGTCACAAACTGAAATTGTCAGCTATGGAGTAAGTATAAATTTAGTCAATGCTTCAACATGATATTTCTATTTAGAATTTCTATTTTACCAACTATTATTTAATTGATAGGGGTATAAAGGCTTTTCGTGATGCTAGAGGACAAATACCAACAAAATTAAAGACATTGACTTTAAAAAATGTCAAGGTAGCTACTTTGACAACTGCTTAGTCTTATATGTATTAATTTTCAATTCTAATATGTCAACTCTTATAGTGTTATCTCAACTTTTGTTTATAGTAGTTTACTAACATTAAGTATAATTCGTTATTTGTAGTGTCCAATGCAAAATAATGACTGGGCTTGTGGCTACTATGTAATGAAATATATGCAAGCTATTGTCAAACAAGCATCACATGACATTCAGACTATAAGTCAGGTAATAAAGAATAACATCATAAATTTACAAGTGATTGTAGTCATTTTATAAAATATTAGCATGTGCATTTTCTGTTACAGATCTTTACAACTCAGCCTTACACCCTTGTGGACTTGAATGAATTCCGAGAAGAGTGGTCAGATTATTTTCTAAATGAAGTCAATATAGCATTGGATTAAATATGTCAACTCCATTTATGTATGTGGCCCTTTCATATTTACTTTTGTATCTGATTAATATCATCTCAGACTTGCAATCTATCATTTTGTAAATTTTTATGTGATTCTGAATCATTTTTGTCATGAATGTGTGGTTTTGAATGGTGACGGTTGAGCATCAATGCTCCCCTCTCCCAGAATATATGAATCTTCTTGTTCTTCTGTTCTATTTCATTTTCTGCAGAAATTTTTTAAAAAAAATCGTAACTTCTAGCGTCGGTTTTTTAAATAACCGACCCTAAAGATTGAATGACCACTTCAGTGTGATCCTCGGTCGAGAACATTTTCGACTGAAAATATTTCGTTCGACAATTTTCTCGACCGAGAGAGTTTTACAGGGTCGGTTTTTTCGGAATAACCGACCCTAAAGATTGAATAAAAGACTTCAGAGTAATCCTCGGTCGAGAAATTTCTCGACCGAGGATTACTCTGAAGTCTTTTATTCAATCTTTAGGGTCGGTTATTCCGAAAAAACCGACCCTGTAAAACTCTCTCGGTCGAGAAAATTGTCGAACGAAATATTTTCGGTCGAAAATGTTCTCGACCGAGGATCACACTGAAGTGGTCATTCAATCTTTAGGGTCGGTTATTCCAAAAAAAACCGACCCTATAAAACTTTCTCAGTCGAGAAAATTGTCGACCGAAAATATTTCGGTCAAAAATTTTCTCGATCGAGGATCACACTGAAGTGGTCATTCAATTTTTAGGGTCGGTTATTCCAAAAAAACGACCCTATAACGATATCAGTCGAGAAAATTGTCGACCGAGATCGTTATAGGGTCGGTTTTTTTGGAATAACAGACGCTATAAAGCAAATTTTGTAGAGAAAATTCTCGCCTGGGTCGGTGTTTTGCATCGGTGTTTACTCGATAAGGTTGGTTTTATTTGGTCAAATAAACCGAAGCTATAGAGCAAACTCTATAGCGACAGCCACTTAGGCGTCAGTTATAAAGTGACGCTGCTGGCTTAAAAAAACCGACGCTACAGACCATTCTTATACTAGTGTAGTGTATCTACCCCAAATAATAGGTGATAAATGCCTATGGTTTCTCTTCCCTCAATGCCCATCATCTTCAAATAGTGTAACATCCCACACCAACACATTATAAGGGATGACTGACACTTTAGGATTTGCTATATAATAACTACTAGTCTAGACCTAATTCTCAAACCTTTGGGTTCTATCCTATAGGACAAGTCGGATCTAGTCTCTAAAGATGACTTAATCTGAAAGGTTTTTAAGTTCAAGGTTTTCTTTATTTTTGAGTGGTGTAATGAGAAAATGTCACACCTTGCTACTGTTCATGCTTTGATACCACCTGTGACATTCCTAGATTTTCAATGCCTTAACCACATATGCACCATCCAAATTGAAACCCTCACCTCATCAAGGATCTTGATTCAAACACTGCACACTAGGCCAAGAAGAAGAAAATCAGAAGAAGTCAAAGGAAACTAGAGTAGCACATGCATATGAACAATAACAAGCCATCAAGCTCACCATTCAACATATAATTATAAAATGAATTGAGACAACATTTGATATTACACATTTAATAGTAAACTTTTACATATCCACATACTACCACTTCAACATGATTTTAGACTATAGGTCCACATGTACATATGATTTCCACACAACTCTCAGGAATCTTTCAAATCATATATCTGCATACCTAAACAAGAGATTACAAGTGGTACACACAACATAGTATAATAAAATATTGTTTAGAGCATGCTACAAGATCTACACACCTATTTATACTATGACTTGGCAATAAGATGAAATTAATACTTGGATGTAATAAACAAATATAATAACATACTCGAACAAAGTGTTTATCAACAAAAGAGAACACATGTTTTTAGCATATTCTCCATTATAGCATCCATGGATATGAGGGAATAATGCATCATCTTGGATACCAAAGATCTTGAGACGCAAGGCCTTATGATCTACTACCAAAGAGTTAGATCATTGTATAATGTGTTCTACAACCAAAGAGAATGATCACTTCCAACACTATGCTACCAATGAAAATTAGTGCTTTCATATAATGGAACACATATATTATCTTTCAGCTGTTCAAAACTATATATAAAAAAAATCAATAAAGGTAGAATACAAGAACAATTATTACATCCAATATCATATGCCAAGTATTTTGCACACATATAATACAACCATACTAAATATTAGGCCAAGTAAGAGGAAATGTGTACCTTCAAAAGAGATATCATATTCATCACATACTCATGAGGGAACTCTATCCTTGGTTGATCCCTGAGTAAGACTAGGTCACATGGCATGCATTAGACCTCATCATTAACCCTATTCATAATTAATTTTGGGGTTTTACTTAGTCATTAAGATATTCCCATAATTATTCCTTATCTCATTATTTTATATTAATTTATTGATGTTATTCTCTATATCACTAGTATTTGTTCTCTGAAGATCGTATTTTTTTTGTTATTCTTTGCATGGCTTATTAACCCTAGAATCAGATGCATTGATCCAATTTCACACCATATAATAAGAACCATCACCATATAATCATGAATTTCGTGCATAAACTGATCTTAGAGATACATTTTAGCTTCCAAATACTGATATGAAGACATTTTGTAAATTTAACAATTTCTTGAGCTTATTTTTTATTATTGCACATTAATTAGGGCTATTAGCCCTAACTAAGTTTCTTGAATAAAATCATTAGTTTATAAAAAATATAATATAAGAAGTGAAATGTATTATAATCATAAATATGGATTTAGTGACATGTTCTCATATATTGAACCCATCATTTAATATTTAGCATTCATGAAACAATTGTAAAAACTCTTACATAATATCACTAAGACTAAGCATCAAAAGACTGATATAAGGGTCCCATATTGTTCTACTCCTTTTTCTTAGAATTTCTGTAGTTTGTTTGTATTTTTTTGATAACCAGGTTAATTTATTTGAATTATGCGATATATATGTATTTTTGGGAATTTTTACCATTTTAGCCAATAATGCATCACCCCATGGATGATAAGGAGGCAAAGGACTCCTTTGGCTAGGGTAGGCTGGAGGTTCACATTGGGACTGGCCAATTTAGGAATGGTCTGGCTAAACTGCCTGCTCCTTTTCTCTTCCTTCTTGATCCATCTCTCATGCGAACTATGGAAGCCCAACTATGTGTTTGCCTTGTTCTGCCACTACACCTCCTCACTTGAGTCTTTGGTGTGATACTAATGGTGATATGTTCCTCACCACTGTGTTATCATGCTGCCCTAGGACTCTCACACTTGATGTGGATCATCTCATATGCAAGACTACTTGTCATCTTCTCATGTGCTCCACAACCACAAGCTCGTTGGCCATGGCTACTGCCGCAATCCTAGGAAAGGGGATAACCATCCTTTGGCATGGCATACATTAGGAATCTTACCCAGAGAACCATAGAATCTAAAAGAAAATATCAATCCCTTTTGCTTGTGGTGAGGATGTCTCGAGATCTTCCTCCAAACTAGATCTATGTCGCCATGAAGGTTGGGTTTAGTGACCAGGGAATCCTCCATAGAAGGTACTAAAAACAATTGGAATGGGATCTCTCATCTCCGTCTTCCTTCTCCCTCTATTATCTTCCTCTAATCCCTACTCTAGCTCCATTCCATTCCTTTTTGTTTCCTACCATTGTTGAGGCTGGAGAGATAGATAGTATGGGAGATTTGTTATCCATCCACTCTCCACCATTGGGCACATGTAAGGGATCGATGTGTTACTTTCATCAAGGCAGACAGGTCTACATGGTTGGAACTTCACTGTAGCCAATGATCCATGATAACCATGACATCATGGCCACTTTCTGTTGCCAAGAAGGTAACTGCAAGGTTAGGGACAACACAAGACTCCTTGATCTCCATTTCAATGGCATGAGTTAGTCTTTCACATGAGCCAATTTGTGGCTCACTCATGCCAAATATCACAGCCACTAGATTAGATATATAGGGCTAGGATCTGGCCACACTACCCATCCAAAAACCAAAAGGGTGCCAGACAAGGCTGATATCTAAATTTGGGATAAATTTTTTATTTTACCATCTCATCGATACAACAATACATCAATGATTTTACCATATTCAAACCTATATATATCCTTCTAGGAAAATCTAAACATTATGAAATTTTAATCACAACTCAAGAAAAATTGTACTCAATTTTGGTGCCAAAAATCAACTGTATGATCAGTCAATAAAATACCTCAAAAAGGCATAAACTTAGGGATTTTAATTATGATATCAACATCAAATGACTTCCAATTTTGCAAAACCAATTGGAGTACCTTCACATGATCAAAATACAATTCAGGGACTAACATTACGTCATATAATATGTAAAACTAAGGCTGTAAAAATTTCACATTGTTGTGGTCCATGATGAGCCAAGTCGAACTTCCAAATTCCTTTCGGGGACATGCTCTAGAAACCATCACATTTACACTTTACCGAGTTTCTTCTATGTCAGTTCCAAATATAGCATATGAGATATGGAATTGGAAGTGTCCCAATATGTCTTTCATGTAGTTTTGGAGTTATGAAGCTTATGTGAAGTGTTCTTTCATGAGAAATTGGGACCCAAATGACAAGTGTTATTTTGTGGGGTATCCAAGGGAAACCAAAGGATACTATTACTATATTCCTTCATTGTACAAAGTGTTTGTTGCTAGAACGGGTAACTGATAACACCAAATTTTGTGATGTTTTTGACCCTTATTTTGTTATCAAAATTGCCCTTTTAAACTATTTTCCTCTCCTTTTATATGTACTTTTGCAATAACCGGCCACACTACGCTCTTAACTCAATATTTCCATCTTTTGTAGAGTTTTCCGACATTTTGGACTCATTTATCATTAATAAGGCCGTTTCGGCCCACAAACATGCTCCACCTGCATCAGCCTTCCAGTCGGTTGATATGCTCACTGCATGACAGGGTAGCACAATACATCGACATGCGACGTGAGGATGTCGCGCAAGAAGGAACCATCAGACGACATGCCTCTTTACCCGATAGGGAGCCGAGCTCGCCACAACAACTCAAATGTGTTGCGCGATACCGACCACCCACCGGCAGGCGCCACTCGCCACGATGCCCAACAACCGACATCCTTGTGTCGGGCGATACTGATATCGGCCGTCCACCCATTCCACGATCATAAGGAAGACACATGGCGCCCTGAGCACCATAACTTCCCCAACCACTGCCTATAAATAGCAGCTACAGGAAGCCAAAAAAATAGGTCGGAACCCTATGCAAGTCACCTCAAGAGAGCTGTGAAGAGATAGTGTATTGTGCCTCAGTGCTCGTGTTGAGCGATTCTAGGTGAGCACCTCCCCATCTCGAGAGGGAAGGAATGGTTCACTTAGAGTCGCTCCGGGCAACACTGTAGGCCGATATCGGCCGACAAGGATCCATGACATAAGAGACCGATTCTAGGAGCATCGCTCTAGCCCGGCACGATACCGAACCCCAATATGCATCATCCGTCACGGCATGTCACCCGAGAGGGTGCCGCCTGACATGATCGTATCGGGCAAGGGTCCTCGCACGATGCAATCTGCCCGTTACAGCGTCTCACCGGAGAGGGTGTGCCGCCTGAAACGATTGTATTGGGATAGGCTCCTGCCCGGTATCGGGCTAGGCTCCTGCCCAGTATCAGGCTGGAGGGTCCACCGTAGTCTGTCATCCTTCTATATCAAGAAGGTGACATCTATCTTTATTTCAGTCATTTATTTCTTTTACTTATGCAATGTAATCATAACCTTATTTGTTTATAGAAATAGAAGAGCTTAATTACCTGCTGCTTTATGTTTGGTACCTTTATTGGATGATCGCTCTGTTTAACATCTGAACTCTAGCTTTCATGCTTGGATCACGTTTCGATTAGCTACCGAACCGTGTTTTCCCGTTGCAACAGCCTCGAGAGAGGTGTTGTAGCTCTATTGTTTGGTCCGATTCTAGAGTACGAGAGTGCCCAGAATCGGAGTCGCTTTAGTAACCTTTCCACTCTAATTTAAGTCCAGCAACCTCGAGAGGGGTGTTGATGCTTGATTAGAGATACCCGCTCTGAGAGGAGGGGTACGGGACGTTTCTGCTGCCGCTTGTTTTACCGAAATTTTCTCCTTAGTACCTTGCTTTAGCTTTAGTATTGTCTCTCTGTTTCTGTTGCATGAAAACCCCTAAAAATTTATTAATGCTTAAAACCTTAATCTTTCTTGTAGCTCCAGTTGGAGATAGTTTTCTTTTGTTTTGACAATCTTACCCAATTGTTCCCTTTGGGGAATTTTACTATCTCTTTTACTATTTGCCTAAGTGTAGCGTGTCGATTCCGAGTTCTCAACACTACCACCCTTGTCCCTGTGTTCAACCCTATATATCTACTTCGACCCCGTAAACAAAGTTGCGGGGGCCTAGAAGGTTTCGGGTTATAAATGTAAAAGTCCAACTACTTCAAATCCGCCTCCATTTTTGGACGCACGATTTAGGCCGGTCAACTTGTTGGCGCCGTTGCCGGGGACAAGGAAAAATGGCACTGTTGACGAACCTGAATCTACTAACTACACTCCCGTGCCTCAAGATTAGAAATGAGCTTGACAACACTCTTTCCTTTCTTTTGTTATTATTACTATCCTTTACCTGAAATGAATATATCAGATTATCCAATAACATGTTTTCTAACTTGATTCTTTTCACGCTATCTCAGCTACTCCGAAGGAAGGCACCTTGCTCACCTGAGCATCGACATAACCTAAATGCCACCTCGCATTGAACAACCTCTTTCAGAGGGCGAGCGTCAAAGGAGGGCTAGACCTAACTCCCCTCCACCTGAAGAAAATGACCGCTATGACGGCCGTGATCAACATGAAGATCCAGAGGGAGAGCAGTCCGAGGACGACCAACACCGAAATAGACGTCGTCACCATTGAAGGCACAGAAGAAATCACAACCAATAATGTCACCGAGAAGCCAACGACAGTGAAGACTCAGACGAAGAGGAGAAAACTCTGAGGGAGTTAGCATCCATGAAAGCTGACAATTCCCGGTGTCCCATCATTGTCCCGCGTTTCAACACCGCAAATTTTGAGCTCAAGCCATCTGTGATCTCCATGATCCAAAATAAAAGCTTCAGGGGGAGTTCCAAGAATGACAACCCTTACCACCACCTAGATGCCTTCAAAAATATCTGCGACACCATAAAAATGTGGGGGGTTCCCCAGGAGGTCATCTACTGCAAGGGCTTCATCTTCTCCTTGGAAGACAAAGCTCTTTCGTGGTATCTGGGTTGCCCCACCAAGCCCTAAATGGATGGGGAGCTCTGGCAGATGCTTTCATAAACAAGTTATATCCAACTGAGAGGACTGTAAGGAACAGACAGAGGATAACCTCCTTTATGCAGAAACCCAATGAAAACCTCCACGATGCCTGGGAAAGATACAAGGAATACCAGAGGGACTGCCCTCACCATAACTACAAGAAGGGTTTCCTAGTAAGTACCTTCTATAATGGTCTGACTCCCGATGAAAGGGTGTCACTGAATGCGGCAGCAGGAAGTGACTTCCTAGGGAAGAAGCCGAGCAAGTCTGAAAAGATCATCAAAAACAAGGCCGAGCTGCAAGCCGGCGCTGAGTATGATAGATCTGACAGAGGGCAGGCTAGGAAGGTCAGTGAAGGACCCTCTCTTGAATCCAAGGCTCTAGAGTCTATAACTTCTCAGATACAGAGGATCGCGACTGATGTCAAGCAGCTAAAGGAGTCTGGTGGTAAAGGGAAGAAGCTAGTTGAAAAAGTAATGAAGTGTGTGACCTACGGAGAAGAGGGGAATGGGGTAGATAGTTGCATCTACACCCGACCGGATGCGTCAAGTGATTCTGACTCTGAGGCCGAGGGGACGGAAAATGTCTCTTTTGTGAACTTTCAAAGGCCGGACCACCCCGGTTTTAGCTACGACAACAAGGATGCAGCTGAGAACTCACATCAGCTGCACAGCTCCTCTAAGCCGCCCCAACCCTTCGAGAAGAGAGGAGGACCGAGCCAGTACACCAAGAACACCTCCTTCTAGACAAACAAGGGGAATTTCCAGGGTCAGGCTAAGTACCAAGGATCTACCAAGGAACATGATAAAGGTTCCAGTCAATCGGACGTGGTTGGCCAATTATTTGACTTCGTGAAGAGGCAGGATACTATTAATAATCAGCTAGCACAAAGCGCGCTATCGAATTAGGGCATTTTGAACTCTTTGTAGGTACAGTTGGCGGATATGCAGATGCATCAACACCAGATTGATCGGCAATTGGCTCAAATGGCTGAGTTCGTAAAGAATCCATCAGGAAAAATACCATCAAACACCGAGACTACCAAGAAGGTAGGTCTATGACCGACAGAGGCAAGGATCGAGATGCAGGGAGACGGGTGATGCTGAAGACCAAGAAGTGAAGGAGCTGAGGGCGTCAAGCTAGAGACGGAAACCACATTGCTTCTCGAGAGGCAACCCAAGTTTTCTTTTCTTTCTTAGAATAGGATGCTTTTACTTTACTACAAAATAAACATTACAAACATTTGAGATGTAATAAGGCCCGAGTCAGTGCATGCGTTGGCTCTGTTTTATGGGCCACCACAGTGTTTTATAGACCGGGATGGGTAATACCATCTGAGGCCAGGATCTTAGCCTTAGGCCAATGATGTTTTACTCATCCACCGCTTTTAACCGCTCTGTTTTTAAGTTTTTGATTTTTGCTCTGAAGGGTCGTGTCGTACAACAACCCAACCGACACGCTTGTATTGGGCGATAGTTTCTCGAGCATCGTAAGGTTCGTGACAGATGGCATGCCTGGATGGCGTACACTCATATCATGCAAGTGGAGTAATTACCCTTGTGATGACGGATGGACTTCCCGTCTCAGGAATGATTTATCCTAACGGCCGATGTGTGTTCCGGAATTACCAGATTTACCCCTGGTTGGGTTTGCTATATAAGGGACGGAGATATTACTGTGTCGGGCTACTGCCTTTACTATTTTCACCTACTCATATCATGCAGTGTTTTCTTGCGCTCGCTCCCGTGTTGTACAACAACCTCTTGTTCACATGTCACGCGGAAAGTTTAAGAAAACATCAAAGGTATAGACCAGCAGCCGTATCGTCCTACTTGCCCGACACGACCTTCCTAACGCGCATAACCTATCAGGCTAATAACTTTCTTAACTGTGCAACCTTGTATCGCCCGATACGTATGTCGTGTGACTCGCCATTCTATCTCGTGTTGCCCGATACGCCATATCGGGCGATATACCCGTGTCACCTATTCTTACACCACCTCACTTGTTTTGTTGTCGGGCGACACGTTGCTTTTCTTTCAGGAGGCCCTGTCGGGCAACTATCCTGATGTGCAGGTGTAACCGTATTGTCTTATTTTACAAGTTCTTTTGATGTGACAGACGATACCCATATCTCGTATCGGGCATGAGACTTCATCTTTGAAAACCCAGTGTCGTCCGATACAGTGGTGTGGGATCATTGTCGTATCAGGTCATATCTTATCGTGCATTCAATTTCCTTTTTTAAACATCGGCACATTTAATTAATCAAGGAATTTGTTTTATGATTAATAGAAATGGCCCATACCAAGCAGACTGTTGTCCGAGTTGACGAGCACGAGCGAAGAATCAACCACGAAGCCACAACTGAAGCAACCACTGTCGGGCAGAAATGCCCGAATCCAGAAGCGGCTCGGCCGTCAATAGTGGAAAAGAGGACAAGGACAGGGGAGGTGGCAGCTCCAACCTCAGCACCAGCAGCAGCGGAAGAACCCCTAGATCACACACCAGGAAGGTTCGTGCTGAGAGATGACGAGCACGGACGCCGCTACGCAGAGCTGGCGACCAAGCTCTACAGGCCGAGTAGGTTCTGTCACCGGTCTTCGTTCGATCAGTTGGGCATCTTTGGAAGACTGGAGAACATCCTCATCGCGGCAGGACTACGAAAGATCTCCCTCAGCCGATCTTCCTCCTACACCAAACTCACAAGGGAGTTCATGTCATCTCTCCGGCGAGTGAAGAATTCTGCTGTTGAAAAGAAAGAATACGGTGGAGCAGACAGACTCCAAGCTCAGCTATAGAACTCGGAGCACACCATCTCTGAGAAGCTGCTAAACGAGATCTTCTCTTACAGCGAGGAGGAGAAGAATCTGATGAATAACGATGGAAGAATCACCAAAGGAGACGGGTTCCGTCTCATGGAGCTCTGGAATAGGCTGACCGGTGAGTCATCATTCAAGCCAAGAAGCAAGGTGGTGGCCGTGCACTCATGCTTTTGGAGAATTGTGCACAAACTGGTAGTGTGCTTGCTGTTCAGCAAGAAAAAATCCAGCAATATCTACATTGAAGAACTCCACGTCATGTGGCACATAATGGAGGGAAGAGTCATTAACCTCGGGCAGTTCTTGCTAAACAGGTTGCACCCAATAAAGGATGCCACTAAAGAATATTGTATGGGTGGCATCGTCAACCTGATCGCGGCAGGGCTCGGGTACCTAAAGGAGCCGTGCAGCCTTTCGAGGATGAAGGGCAATGAGCTGATCGACATCAAATACCTGATGAGGGCCAACATCATAAAGAAGGAGGGAAGGTACTAATTCTACAAGTTTTCAAGGACAAACATCCTCCTCCCGCTCCCTCACTGTGCCACCTACGAAGCAGAAAAGCTGGTCTTCACTGCCGCGGAGATCGAAGCTGTGGTGGTAGACGGAGCCTACGCCGCCACCACCAGAATCCAGGAAAGGACGGCCACGAGAGGAGAACTGATTCCTCTCAACCAAAGGCGGAAAGAAGCTTCAATGACCCGCACCGAGCCAGCTGTGATTCCAGAGCTACTGACGACAGCTGTTAATAGAGCTGTCGTCGCTCCTACTATACCAGCTACGACCACAACAACGACTGTGGTGGCTAAAGAAGAACCGGTGATCGTTGAGGTCACCGAGACAATATCCATGGGAGCTTCCACGGAAGACACAGCCGCAGCACCTGACATCCCTGTAATGCCTGTAGAGGTAGAGGAAGAACCTCAGCCGGACGCCAGCAATGAGGTGTTCACCGAGATCCTAGCGATGGAGCTCGAAGGTGCACAACTGACGCTGACACCGCCACCGGTGTCCCCTGTTGCAACTGCTGAGGAGATCGCCGACAGTGTAGAGGCGGATCAGCATCTGCCCACGCCACGACCATCTCCACCACGATGAGAAGGCGAGGCGATAACGGCCGCAAGAGCGTCGACACCTCACCCGACGACATCTGCATCGTGAACAATTGAGATAGACTCTACCTCATCTGGTAGACCATCACGTGAGAAAGGTGTCGCAAGGACGGAAGGGAGACTCGCAGGAACCCCTCCGTCACTTGAGAAGATGATAGGGCATGAGCTCGACTACTTGCGGGAGGTAACAGAGAACAACTCAGCTACATGTATTTCCTTAACCCACAAGTTTTCATCTTTCCAGAATAGGCTGAATAGCCAAGAATGAGAGTTGCTATCTCTAGTTAGCCTTCCCGACCAACTAGAGACTCTAACCACGACGCTTCAGCAAGCCCTCCAATGCCTCGACGAGATCGAGGAGAGGCTGAACAGGAGGGATGACCATTCGCGCCGAAGGCAGCCGAGAAGGTCCCCGACGCCCCCTGGTCCTGGCTCTCCACCTTCTTCGTCAACATCCCCCTCGAGATCGGCGTCCTCCACCACGTCCAGCGGGCCATCAACAAAGCCCGCAGAGGGGATGCCACCAAGATCGACTGACGGAGCTCCAACAGGACAGGAGAGCTCCCTCGGCCTGGAAGAAGAAAATCCCTCAGTCCCCCTGGATGAAATTGAGGATGATAACAGAGATATTAGCATCGGGGTGGACTCTTCTGATGAATCAGAGGGAGAGAAGGGGGACGTTTGTTCTGCCAATGAAAGACACCTTCCCCGAGGAAGACGCTCGATGGCAGACAAGTTCACTGAGCCATCAGAGATACCTTCCTTTGAGATGGCCGACTTTGATAGAAGGGTCATCGGCTACCTGGCGATCAGAGACCAGAAACTGCTAAACAAGGTCCTAACATCACAGGTAGATGAAGAAGACGTCGTCTGGAGCGACGGCTACTTCTCCGTACAACGGGGAGCGCTCCGAGCATGTTCCGCTCGCCTGCTGTCATTGGCAAAAGGGTGTTTAGGGTCCTTGAGAATGCAATCATAGAGAATATCAGCACTGGGACAGGTCGGAAGACGATATACAACGTCACCCTGACCTTGGCTAAAAGACTGATGTGGGGAGAATCAGACTCCGTTGCGGTGGCCAACATGCAACAACACGTAGATACGCATAACCCAAACCTTGTGTTGGCACCGTACAAGCACCGCAACATATGGTTCCTCTGCGTGGCAGACCTCAGGAGCCATGACGTTCAGCTGCTGAGCTACAGCAACCACGAGGTGCCATGCTCCGGGCAAGTTTTCAGTCGCCTGGAGGACAAAAATGTGAGGCTTCTACCGCTGCGTCCCCTACGAGCTATCAAGCAAGGAACCCAACGTCACAAAGGCATTTGGAACTTCTATTCTATCCGAGACCTCCCCATCCAAGCAGAAGAGGGAAGCGAAAACAGCGCCTTCGTCGTCTTGCGCGCCATGGAGCTACTCAACATATTTGGATATATGAGGCATCTTTTGGGCCAAAACTTCTACCACCTCAGGAGCGTATACGCCCTGCTGCTAATCAAAGACAGGCACTATTTCCGAGACGCAGGGGTACTAGAGGGGTTGTTGGACAGTGATCAAGAATATGACTCTTCACAACCTAGCAACTCCTCAAAGAAAGAAGTCGAGATGGCAACTGACATCTATGGGGCGGGCAAGCAGTTGGAAATTCTATGGAAAGTGCACAGATTTGAAGACGCTGCTTCGCCTGAAACTGCAGAAGGGCTGATCAAAAATTTCGATCGCTTCACGTGCGCTACACTCACGCAGGAGAAGGTCAACGAAATCCTTCTGAAGTTGGATGATTCTACCCCAGTAGATGTCATCTATGAGGCAGGCGATGTCGTAGTCCCGGTTGATGGTTTAAGGGACATGGTAAAAGAAGGAGGATTCTTGGTTGTATTTGTGGCGGCCGCTTACATCCAAACAATACAGCCAAGGCTCGAACACGCATACATAGCTCATCCTATGTTGTTCAATGACATTTGCCTCGCCGATGAAACAGGAGCAAAGCAAGCATTTCTGGAAGAGTTGGAGAGCGAGGTCCCACACACAATCTTCCTACCCATCCTGCATTACAATCACTAGGCGCTCCTAACGGTGTACACTCACCAACGAGCAGGAATCTTCTACAACAGCTCCGACAGCAACAAGGACCATCTAGTACAGTGTACATCGGAAGCGTTGACCTCACACGAGCGCCTAGTACAAAAATACTACGAGGACGTGGCAACGTTGATACAACCTTTCCTAGACACAGCAGCAAGCAAATGGCACGAGCTCCAGTTCTGCCACCGCAGTCCACAACAGATTCCTCTATCGAATGACTGCGGCATCTTCGTGATAGAATGGATATCAAATGAAGCGATGCCTGACCAGCTCCACCACATCGACTATCATAGAAAACATGGAGAATATGTGTGGGAGCTTCTATCTGGCATAGGCGCGCTCACTAGCTAACCCTCACTAGGTTAACATCACCCTACCTTATCTTCTTCACAACTTTGGGACAGAGTGTGGAGTAAGTTTGGGGGGCATGTACTAGTGAGGGAGGTACAAAAATTCAAAAAAAAATTAGCTCCATCCCTTTTGTCCTTTTCGTTCTTTTTCTTCAATATGTGTACATATAAAAACTTTGCTACAAAAATTTTGAAAAATCAAAAATTTTTGCTTTGTCTCCCTGCATATGTACAAAGTCATTATATAAGTAAAAGCCTCATTCGACTTCTTTCCAGCTTGTTTACTGTGTACCTAAGGTGATGTTAGTTTTGTTATATCTTTCTGATAATACTGCCTCAAACAACAAAAGACTACGAATCTCCATGCCAAAAATTTTGAAAAAATAATCTCGCTACAGCTAAGAGATGTGTATGGAGAAGGAAAAAGCTGCCCAAATAGCAAAAATCTCTCTTGTTCCCCCCTTACCCAACAAAAATCCCAAAAAGAGAAAGTGGTCTTATGAGAGTGAATAAAAGCATGAGAGTTGTGCCCAATAAAAGAAAAAGAAAAAGAAAAAATATATACACACTTGTTTTCCAAAAGTACCCATCTTTAGGCATGGTAGATCTGGGGCAGTGGTACGTAGGATGTGAAATCACTACTCTAATGCCAACTGGCTTGGACTGCAGGGACCACTTGCCCGCTAACGGACCCTTACCTGGATGGACTGATGGGAAACAAGAAAAACCCAAAAAGCCTTAGCCTACCCATAACACAACTCTCTGCCCCAAAAATAAAGTTGTTTGGTGTGAAAGCTAACTTCAGAATCATGCACCTAAGTCTCGCCGAAGCTGTGGAGAAATTTTTTGCTTAAATAAAGCAGGAGAAATAAAGTCTGTTGTTCGGGGTCGAACCATATTCTCAGCAAGACATATCACTGCTCGCTCATCCCCTTGGCCTGAAAGCTACACCGGGCAAGAAGAAGCATCACAAAATAAAGTTTAAATATTGATTGAGGACAATCAAAACGCTAAGTTTGGGGGAGTTGATAATACCAAATTTTGTGATGTTTTTTACCCTTATTTTGTTATCAAAACTGCCCTTTTAAACTGTTTTCCTCTCCTTTTATATGTACTTTTGCAATAATTGGCCACACTACACTCTTAACTCAATATTTCCATCTTTGTAGAGTTTTCCTCCATTTTGGACTCATTTATCATCAATAAGGTCGTTCCGGCCCACAAACATGCTCCACCTGCATCGGCCTTCCAGACGGCCGATATGCTCACTCCTGATAGGGTAGCACGATACATCGACACGCGACGTGAGGATGCCGCGCAAGAAGGAACTGTCAGATGACATGCCTCTTTACCCGACAGGGAGCCGAGCTCGCCACGACAACTCAAATGTGTCACGCGATACCGACCACCCACCGGCAGGCGCCACTCGCCATGATGCCCAACAGCCGACATCCTTGTGTCGGGCGATACTGATATCATCCGTCCACCCATTCCGCGATGATAAGGAAGACACGTGGTGCCCTGAGCACCATAACTTCCCCAACCGCTGCCTATAAATAGCAGCTATAGGAAGCCGTAAAGATAGGTTGAAACCCTACGCAAGTCACCTCAAGAGAGCTGCAAAGAGCTAGTGTATCGTGCCTCAGTGCTCGTGCCGGGCGATTCTAGGTGAGAACTTCCCCATCTCGAGAGGGAAGGAATGGTTCACTTAGAGTCGCTTCGGGCAACACTGCAGGCCGATATCGGCCGACAAGGATCCACGACATAAGAGACCGATTCTAGAGGCATCGCTCTAGCCCGACATGATATCGAACCCCGATACGCATCGCCCGTCACGGCGTGTCACCCGAGAGGGTGCCACCCGACATGATCGTATCGGGCAAGGGTCCTCGCACGATGCAATCTGCCCGTCACGGCGTGTCGCCTGAGAGGGTGTGCCGCCCGACACGATTGTATCGGGCTAGGCTCCTACCCAGTATCAGGCTGGAGGGTCCACCGTAGTCTGTCATCCTTCTATATCAAGAAGACGACATCTATCTTTATTTCAGTCATTTATTTCATTTACTTATGCAATGTAATCAGAACCTTATTTGTTTATGGAAATAGAAGAGCTTAATTACCCACTGCTTTATGTTTGGTACCTTTGTTGGATGATGACTCTGTTTAACATCTGAACTCTAGCTTGCATGCTTGGATCACGTTTCGATTAGCTACCGAACCGTGTTTTCCCATTGCAACAGCCTCGAGAGAGCTGTTGTAGATCTAGTGTTTGGTCCGATTCTGGAGTACGAGAGTTCCCGGAATCGGAGTCGCTTTAGTAACCTTTCCACTCTAATTTAAGTCCAGCAACCTCGAGAGGGGTGTTGATGCTTGATTAGAGGTACCCGCTCTGAGAGGAGGGCTACGGGACGTTTCTGCTGCCGCTTGTTTTACCGAAATTTTCTCCTTAGTACCCTTCTTTATCTTTAGTATTGTCTCTCTGTTTCTATTGCATGAAAACCCCTAAAAACTGATTAATGCTTAAAACCTTAATCTTTCTTGTAGCTCCAGTTGGAGATAGTTTTCTTTTGTTTTGACAATCTTACCCAGTTGTTCCCTTTGGGGAATTTTACTATCTCTTTTACCTCTTTTCCGGAGTGTAGCGTGTCGATTCCGAGTTCTCAACGCTACCACCCTTGTCCCTGTGTTCGACCCCGTATATCTATTTCGACCCCGTAAACAAATTTGTGGGGGCCTAGAAGGTTTCGGGTTATAAATGTAAAAGTTCGACTACTTCAAATCCGCCTCCATTTTTGGACGCGTGATTTAGGCCGGTCAGTAACTTCTTAGAGAATGAATTCATAACTAAAAATCCTACTAAGAGAAAAATAGAATTCAAAGAAGTTCAAATTACACAAAATGACAATGAACATGACGAGGATCATGAGGAGGTACCATAAGTTGTTGTGGCATAGCCGCCCCCTCAACAAACATAAGAATGTTGTAGATCTAGTACGACTCACCATGAGCCAGAGAGATTTGGGTTTCTTATCCTGCAAAGTGGTGAGGTGTTGGTGTGGATCAAGATGAACCAACTACCTACAAGGAAGCTATGGAGGGACCAAAATCTGGTAAATGGCTTGACGATATGAGATTTGATATGAACCCCATGTATACCAACAAGGTATGAACCTTGGTGGAACCTCCCGAAGGGGTAAAACCCATTGGGTGCAAGTGAGTCTTTAAGAGGAAGATAGACATGGATGGAAATGTCCAAACCTACAAAGGGATACTAGTGGCTAATGGTTTCAAACAAGTTCAAGGTGTTGACTATATTGAAACTTTCTCACCAGTCACCATGGTCAAATCCATTAGGATCATGCTTGCCATTGCAGCATGCCATGACTATGAGATTGGAAAGATGGATGCCAACACCACATTCCTTAATGGGAATATTCTTGAGGGTGTGTACATGACACAACCAGAGGGTTTTGTATCTGTAAAGGATGTCGGAAAGGTATGTTTGTTGCAAAGATCAATATAAGGTTTGAAGTAAGCATCCAAAAGCTAGAATCTTCATTTTGATGAATCACTCAAAGAGTTTGGCTTCTTCAAGAATGAAGATAAACCTTGTGTTTACTAGAAGGTTAGTTAGATCATTGTAGTATTTGTCATGTTTTATGTGGATCATATACTACTTGTGGCAAATGATATTCCAACTCTACAAAAGTTGATGATGCAGTTGGGAAATAGTTTATCAATGAAAGACTTAGGAGAAGTCACCTATATTCTAGATACCAATATCTATAGAGATATATCTAGAAGTCTTTTGGCTTAAGTTAAAGTACATACACTAAAAAAGTGCTGAGATGGCTCAACATGCAAGAGTCTAAGAAAGGGAACTTACCCATATCTCATGTGGTAAGTTTTTCTAAAGACAATTGTCCCAAATCTTTGGAATAAATAAACCACATGAGTAAGAATACATATGCCTCTGCAATTGAATATATCATATATGCAATGTAATGTACACATCTATACATCTCATGTATCTTGAGCATGATGAGAATGTCAAGCAAATTTGAGTGAAGGTCACTAAAATGTGGTATATAGAATCCTGAAGCACTTAAGAAGAACTTAGATCAAGGGTTGAGGAAGAATTGGTTGTAATGAGTCCTAAAATTTCAATATTCTTAACCCACAATGATGATTTCTGATTGCAACATGGTTCTATGTTTATTCCTCAATGGTGGCATTTTTAATTAGAAGAGTTCCAAGCTAGAGACAATGCACAAACCTACAATGCAAACTGAATATGAAATCACATTATATGCTACAAAGGAAGTTGTATGGATCAGGAAGTTCATTTTTTGAACTTAGAGTTGTCCCTAGAATTGATGATATAGTTCAACTTACTATGACAACAATGGGGTATCTCATTTTCCCAAGGAACCTAGATGACATACATATTCCAAACATATTATTTGATGCTTCTAATCATACGAAAAATCATTTATCAAGGAGATGTGAAGATCTACATGATACCAACAAATATTTGTTTTGATCCCTAGACTAAGGAACTATCATAGCAGAAGTGTTATGGTCATGCTATATCACTTGGTCTAAGATATGTGAGCGATAGGCTTCAGTACAAGTGGGAGAATGTTGATGTATATGCCCTAGCATCCAACCATTAGATGATGTCTATATGGATTTTTTTTACTTTGATTTGATTATAGAGCCAATTCCAATTTATTGATGCTCATTTAGTTACTACAATATTAATGTACATAATAACTATCCTTAGAATGATAGGTTCAAAGCTATGGGACTTCAAGTAGATGACTTGAACATGAGGTCCTAAGCTAAGAACAATATTCTTAAATGTTGATTGTCAAGTATTATTGAGGATTGAATAGCAATAATATGTGTGAGACTGGTATGTGTGGTGACTGATGACCATGTCTCATGGGTCATAAGTATTGGATACCAAGTCAGACACATAGGTACTTGTTAGAGAACAAGTGTACTGGACAAACCTGACTTAATAGTGATTTATGGAATGTCACATGATAGTCATAATTGACTCTCAAATGGGATAGTGGTGTTGTGTTCCTTTGACCTGAAGTCACTACAATGGTGATAAGACAATCATCATTCTTTGACACTACCTAATTTGATGTTGTAGAAGGTTTCCATAAAGGTAGTAATTCAATGTGATAAGAGTCATGCTATGCATTTCCAGTGATGTAGAAGGAATTTTTCTGTCCCATATAATAAGATCAATATCCAATCTTTCTTAATAAGTGAGACTAGAGAAATGCATGGCCATGCTCACGTGATCCTATATATGATAATGACCTCATATGTAACTTGCTAATCTACTTGGAGATGAAAGATGTAACATACTAAAATCCTCTATGTACCTCTTTGTACCCTTTTCTATAAGTTTGTCCTTCATTTTCATTCCATATGTCTTTGGACTTGATTTAGTGGAATTATGATGGTAATTGGATAAATGTTTCCCAGATATTCTTGATATAGGGTTGTATGCACAAATACCTCAGTTAGATTTTAAATAATGGGTCTAAAGTGCAAATTGTACACTAAGCAATAAAAAGAATAAAATATTTCGTCCAAGAACTTTCTAGCACTTCCTTGGATACGAGAAATAAGAGAAAATCCGAATTTTATATAAAGGGGAAGATAAATGCAATAATTAGAAGTAAAATGGGATTTAATGGATAAAAGAGGATAATGACAATGATATTGGACCAAATATTATAATTGGAAACCCATCAGGATAATTTGACACTCAAATTCATTTTCTTGACCAAAAAAGTAACTTAAGGGCCAAGTATCATTTAAAGTGGAACATAAATATAAATATTAATGACATTATCAAAAGAAAATAGGAAATATGCCAATAAAGTGCATTAAAATACTTAATGTTCTCAAATCACAAAAATAACTCCAAATTCGTATTCTAAACATAAAAATAAGCCTCTGGGAAAATTTGCAACTAATTTGGATAATGTTTGAATAATGAATAAAATAGGAGAGAGAAAGTGTGTAGAATCTTCTATTTATTTAATAAATAAATAAATAATCTCAACTTGTAAAGATAATTGCAAAATTGTGTTCTAATTCATTAGGGAGACTTATGGGTGAAGTTACACAAATTTTAGATAATGTTATCACCTCTTTTGATGAAGGAAAGAGAAAATGACATTTTAATTATTTAACCTATCAAACTTTCTCAAAAGGCAAAACTAACTCCATATTTAGATTCTACGCATCAAAAAAAATCATAATATAAAATTTGGTAATTTTTGGATGTTGTTTGGGCCTCCAAACGAGGAGAGAGAAAAACCTTTAAAATTTAAATGAACTTTGGTCAAATTTTAATGTGACAAGGAAATAATTCCTTCTCCCATCCGTGAGATCGAATGGCCTAGGGTCCTTCGTGGACACGGGTCCACTGATCTGATGACACACAGTCATCTTCTTCCACTACACGTAAAAGGCAACAGGTTCATTGCTTCTCTGATTTTAAAATCGATTTATCCGGAGTTATACTCGATGGTTTTTGCTAATTTTTGGTTCTATGAGTTCCTTGTGAGATTATGCACAGATACATTCCAAAATTTTTGCGTTTAGACGAATATTCGAGGAACGCCCAACTTCAGTGTCGTCACCCTCTACCTTCCCCTAGTCCAACCCTAACTCGGGGTCCCTTGCCTATAAATATTTGTGCCCCTAGGACCGCCATCACCTTAGCAACTCGCCTGCCCCTTCAATTTCAGCTTTCGTGGACGTCTTGACCATCACCTAGCCGCCGTACGCCCCTGGTCTTGTGGAGCCTCCCGTGCTCTGCTCCTTTGTCCTCCTTCCAAATTCGAGGTATGATTCAAATCATTGTTTCCTTGGCTTTCCATCGCATGTCTTCGCGTCATGTTTGGTGTGCTAGGGAAAAATCACCCAAATTCTCACAAGAAGCAGCATGCTGCTTGCTTCTACCATCGCGAGCGATGGGAGGAAGGTGACTCCCCATGATTTTACCTTTTTACCCTCCTGTTTGGTCGTTTTCTCGGCTTCGCGCGATGGACACCTTAGTCTTTTTGTTCTTTGCCCGCCTTTGACCCTGCTCTGACCGCGGCCCACGCAACAGCAGTAGTGGGTCCCACCATAGAGATGCAGGACCCCCTCTGCCAACTCGGTCTCTCACGCTAGCTCTCTCTCTCTCTCTCACGTTGTGCCTATGTGGCACTCTCTAATTGGTCAAAATAGAATAATTTCTATAAATTATTCCTGAATTCAAAAATAGAAAATAAATAGTGTTTTGAAATCAGGAAGACAAGATCTATCCATTAAAAATGTTTTTGAGTTTTTATTTTGATGTTTGCAAAAACGTATTTTTAGAGTCGATTTAATTAACTAAAAATCACCAAAAATAACCATAAAAGTCCATATCTTCAAAATATACAATATTATATGTTATCTTGATCAGAACAACCTAACTAAGATGATGGTGAGGTTTTTGGAGTCTAATTC
This sequence comes from Alisma plantago-aquatica, assembly GCA_963693085.1. Lineage (NCBI taxonomy): Eukaryota > Viridiplantae > Streptophyta > Magnoliopsida > Alismatales > Alismataceae > Alisma > Alisma plantago-aquatica. Next base: position 1,340,279,840 of record OY856409.1, on the reverse strand, counting down.
GATGGTTTGCGTGAAAAGTTAGCAATATTAGGGTTTTCAATCTTTAATGAGTATATATAATTCTAATTCATAGATCTAATGATGAATTAGGGAAAGAGGGTTCTGATTTCATGTGAAGGGTTTGAAAGAGGGTTCTAGAACACCTGAGGCTAAGGTATGTGCATCTACCCTCTTCAGTTGGGAAAACTTTATACCAATTCCTATATTTCCTAATGAGGCTTAATCTGACCTAATTCTTGATTCTTGAAACCTAAATTGTTTATGCCTCAAAATTTAGTTGTAATATTACCTTGATTGGGTTTTCATACCCCACTTCCATGTTATTTAAATATTTTGATTAATATTTCCATAACTCCTTGCTAGCATGTAATTAAATGTTCTATTTAATTATAAAGTAGTGGTACTTATGTACAACCACCCACAGAGGGCATGTATATAATCGCTCTAGGGGAATGTTTATAATTCTCCCCATTATATTATAGGTGACTGGGAATGTCTTATTCTCACCTTACCTAAGGTTAGAGGTCCGGTAGGTGCCTCAACCCTACTTAGTTAGGTAGACATGTTTATTTACATACAAAACCCTTATTTACTTTGTTATTGGAAAGTTTCATTATATAAAGCCTCATACTCTTTGATGTCTCACTTTTCAATAAATCTCTAGCCTATTTTACTTGTTACAATTTTCTTTTCACTTTTAGAATAAACCTTGTAACACATACTTTTCTCTCTTTTCCTCTTGATGGGTGTCTTCCCAACCACCCAGGTACCGGTGTTGTGCAAGGAGAAGGTCAAGCTTGAAGGAAGTTTCCCTCAGGAATTGATCTTTAGCGTTTAGAAAGGATGGCTAGGTTTCTATAGCTAGATCTTGTTTATCTTATCTTTTCTTTTAGAAATCATTCATGTAGTAAACAATAAAAGCCATGTGAAGGCTTGTTATTTCTTTATTTCCGCTGCTATTGACAGTTTATTATGTATCTGGAATCATGCTTATTTAATTAGAATATTATGCAATCATCCTCAAAGTCTCTAAATTTTGGTTAAAATTGTGGATGTTTGTATTTCCGTTAAATTTTAGTAAAGAGGTGATATCGCCTCCTTACAGCATGGTATCATATCCTTTAGGCCACTATTAGGGCATGCAGTTGAAGCAAGGGTGTCTAGAAAGGATCAGGGTTTCGGGGGCTGGAAAATTTTTCCTCCACACCACTAGCTTGGTATACTAGGACTCCCATTCCCATATGATACGGCCTAGCCTGCGCTGATATGAATTGCCCGAAATAATATGCTTTTAGGCAATAGCATTCTAGATATCCTTTTCTCATCTCTATTTCTATTCTCTTCTCATCTATGATTCTATACTCCTGAGAACCTAATATGATAACCCTAATTTTCAGGAGAGGTGACTTGTTCGACAACGCAAACCAGGAGTCGACCCCTAACGACCCCAACACTCCTGCGACTCCTGCGGTCAACCAGACTGCTTCTGGTACTCCTGCCTTCACACCTAAGCAAGAACTGGTGATGCTACGTCAGTTGCTGTCCTCCACCATGATGGGACAACTCAACACCATTGCTGCTGCTGCCAACAAGCTGAGGGAATTCACCCTCATTGACTTCATCAAGATGCAGCCACCCTACTTCAATGGTGAAAGCGATCCTAACATGGTGGACAAAGCCGACGACTAGGTGTTGGACCTGGATCGGACCTTCGAGGGTATGGCATGCCCTCCTCACCAGAAGGTTCGGTTCGCGACGTACGTGCTGGATGGACTGGCACACGTTTGGTGGAATGGTGTTTCCCGCACTCGGGACACCTCTTCTATGGAGTGGGCCCAGTTTCTGAAGTTGTTCAGGGAGAAGTATATCTGCCCTGCTTTCCTGAGGAAGAAGGAGGCTGAGTTTTACAGTCTCAAGCAAGGAAGCATGAGCGTGTTTGACTATGTTCAGAAATTTTTGTTACTAGAACGTTACACCACCGACCTTGGAGCTGACAGAAGAGCAATCATGTTCTTGGAAGGCCTGAACTATCATGTGGGTTGAAGCCTCGTTCCTCAAATGCCACTCACTTTTCAACAGATGGTGGACAAGGCTCTCACCATTGAGTCATATCCAGGGTTTCAAGATTCTAATGGCTTCAACAACAAAAGGAAGAATCAAAACCAGCATGAGAACCTCGGATGTGATCGCTGCAATAGGTGCAAATGCCTCCATCCTCCTGGAAGATGCCCCACCAACAATGCACCTCCCCGTAATGGCAACCGTCCTCCACCGACCTGCCATGAGTGCGGCCAAGTCGGGCACATCTGACCCAACTACCCACGTTTCCAGCAAGGGCAGAATAATGCCCCACAGCCACAACAGCCGAGACAGAACCCGCCGCCGCGGAACAACAATAACAACAACAACAACCAGAACCCGAGGCATCCACCAGCTGAGAGGCGGAATGGGAGAGTGTTTGCTCTCAATGCTGAAGAAGAAGGTGAAGGCAATGAAGTGATTGAAGGTACATTGCACCTTAATATGCATCCTTTAAAAACGTTGTTTGATTCTGATTCCTCCAATACCTTCATATCTTGTCAGTTTGCCTCTATGCTAGATATAGAATCTGAGTTTATGGATCATGTGTTAGATGTAAAAACCCCTAGTGGTAAAATCTGCTCCTCGTACCTCCAAACTCCTACCATGGACCTCTGTATATCCAAAATAATGTTTCCCACATATTTTGTCTTGCTTGATATGACCGTCTTTGACATCATCCTGGGTATGGATTGGTTAAAGAAGTATAAAGTTGTATTGTTTTGTGAGGAATCCAACGTTAGGTTGGTCTATCCTGTTGAAGGAAAAGTGTGTGTCAAGGGCAAGAAGCAAGAAGAGCGACATGTTGTCATCTCTACCATTAAAGATGAAAAGCTTGTCTCACAAGGGTGTAGAGCTTTCCTAGCCTCCATAGTTCTCGATGCTACACCTCATACTCTAGATCATGTTGATGTGGTGAAGGACTTCCCATATGTCTTTCCGGAGTAGTTTCCTGGGTTGCCGCCAACTCGCGAGGTGGAATTCTCCATCGAGCTTATACCTAGAATTTCACCGATATCGAAGACACCCTACCGCTTGGCCCCTACTGAGCTGGCTAAGTTGAAGAAGCAGCTTGAAGAGCTTCTCGACATGGGCTTCATCCGCCCTAGTGTTTGCCCTTGGGGAGCCCCTATCCTGTTCGTGAAGAAGGATGGATCTTTGCATATGTGTATGGACTACCGCATGCTTAACCAGGTGACTGTGAAGAACCGTTATCCGTTGTCGCGCATTGATGACCTATTCGATCAGTTGAAGTCAGCCACCGTGTTCTCTAAGATGGATCTGCGAAGTGGTTACTACCATATGCGTGTGAAGTATGATGATGTCCCAAAGACAGCGTTCAGTACTCGTTATGGGCATTATGAATTCATGGTCATGCCTTTTGGTTTGACAAATGCCCCTACTGCGTTCATGGGCCTGATGAACAGCGTATTCTGCCCATATCTTGACAAGTTTGTAGTGGTTTTTATGGATGATGTTTTGGTTTATTTTGAGATGTTAGAACAACATCCCGAGCATCTGCGGATTGTACTCAACACATTGCGAGAAAACCAACTCTATGCAAATTCTCAAAATGTGAGTTCTGGATAAAGGAAGTTATGTTTCTTGGTCACGTGATTTCTACCGGTCATATAGTTTTTGATCCTGCAAAAGTAAAAACTGTGACATAGTGGAATGCTCCAAAAAACCCATCTGAAATCCGTTGTTTCCTTGGTCTAGCTGGTTACTATTAGAAGTTTATCAAAGGCTTCTCTGAGTTGGCCTTACCTTTGACCAAGCTGACCCGGAAGGAGGTCAAGTTCTCATGGACCCCTAAATGTGAGGACGATTTTCAGAAGTTGAAGATGAGCCTGACTTCTGCTCCCCTGCTTGCTTTGCCTGTTGAGGGCATACCCTATGTCATCTAAACTGACGCATCCCGACAAGGCTTAGGGTGTGTTTTGATGCAAGACAGAAAGGTAGTCGCCTATGCTTCTCGACAGCTGAAACCTAATGAAGCAAATTGGCCTACGCATGATTTGGAGCTTATTGTCATAGTCCATGCTTTGACGATCTGGAGACACTATCTCTATGGTGAAAAGTTTGAAGTCTTTTCTGATCATAAGAGTCTGAGATATTTGTTGACTCATAAGGATCTGAACTTGCGACAATGTAGGTGGATAGAATATCTTAAAGATTATGACTTCACCATCACCTATCATCCTGGTAAAGAGAATGTCATAGCTGATGCTCTAAGTCACAAGAAGGATGTTGTTTATGCTCCTCTGAGATGTTCAGTGTGGGAAAACCTTGAACATGTGGCCAGTTGGAGACCTCAGCCTATCGATTCAGTGGATGAAGACAAGTTGTGTGTTCATATGGCCAATTTGACAGTTACACCAATCTGGATCTCAGAAGTCGTGACTGCACAGTTAGAGAGTTCCAAGCTTGAAGAGATGAAATCTTTATCTGAGAAACCGCAATCTGACTTCTCTGTCGGAGTGGATGGTGTTGTCCGCTTCAGACAAAGGTTGTGGATTCCGAATGTTGGTGATCTGAGACAGAAGGTTCTGAGTGAAGCTCATGGGTCTAAGTACACTATTCACCCTGGCACAACTAAGATGTACAAGGACTTACAGCGAAGCTTCTGGTGGAAGAACATGAAGAATGATATAGCTCTGTTCGTAGCAAAGTGCTTGACATGTCAGCAAGTCAAGATTGAACATCAACGACTCGGTGGCCTTCTTCATCCTCTTGAGATTCCAGAATGGAAGTGGGAGAAGATCACAATGGACTTTTTTACCAGTTTCCCTAAGTCCAAGAAAGGTTATGATGTTGTTTGGGTGGTGATTGATCGGCTTACAAAATCTGCTCATTTCTTTCCTTTCAAAACCACATATAAAGTTGCTGAGATGGCTCAGTTATATGTGGAGTGGATAGTTCGTCTACATGGTGTTCCTACTGTGATAGTTTCTAATCGAGACCCAAAATTCACTTCTCCCTTATGGGGTCAGATTCAAGAAGAGATGGGTATTGATCTGCGTTTCAGCACTGCATACCACCCACAAACTGATGGTCAGTCTGAGAGAACAGTTCAGATTCTGGAGGACTTGCTACATGCTTGTGTGATGGATTGGGGTGGTGCCTGGGATCGGTATCTACCGTTAGCTGAGTTTGCTTATAACAACATCTACCAAGCTAGTATTGTTATGCCACCTTTTGAAGCTCTCTATGGTAGACCTTGTCATTCGCCTTTGCATTGGGATGATGTTGGTGAACGTTCCCTAGTGAAGACCGATGACAAGCAGATGATGATCGAGAAGGTACAACTAATAAAGAAACGGATGAAAGCTGCTCAAGACCGACAGAAGATGTATGCTGATAAAAAGAGGTCTGATGTAAGCTTCTTAGTGGGAGACTATGCTTTTCTAATGATCAAGCCTATATGTTCTATTGCAAGATCTAAAGTAAAAGGCAAGTTGAGTCCTCTCTATGTTGGATCATTTGAAATCTTAGATAAAGTGGGAGACTATGCATATCGCTTAGCCTTACCTCCTACTTATGATAAGATCCACAATGTGTTCCATGTCTCTGTGCTGAGAAAGTATGTGAAAGATCCTTCTCATGTACTAACTATTGAACCTGTGGAGATTCATGAGAATCTGACTTATGAAGAACTACCTGTGAGGATCCTTGACTCTCGATTAAAGTAGCTGAAGAATAAGGAGATAGAGCTAGTAAAGGTTTTGTGGAGATATCATGGTTTAGAAGAAACCACTTGGGAGTTGAAAGGTGAGATGTTACGTACTCACCCTACCCTCTTTGTATAAGATTTCGGGGATGAAATCCTTTTTAAGGGGTGGAGTGTTGTAACATACTTAAATCCTCTATGTACCTCTTTGTACCCTTTTCTATAAGTTTGTCCTTCATTTTCATTCCATATATACTTGAACTTGATTTAGTGGAATTATGATGGTAATTGGATAAATGTTTCCCATATATTCTTGATATAGGGTTGTATGCACAAATACCTCAGTTAGATTTTAAATAATGGGTCTAAAGTGCAAATTATACACTAAGCAATAAAAAGAATAAAATATTTCGTCCAAGAACTTTCTAGCACTTCCTAGGATAAGAGAAATAAGAGAAAATCCGAATTTTATATAAAGGGGAAGATAAATGCAATAATTAGAAGTAAAATGGGATTTAATGAATAAAAGAGGATAATGAGAATGATATTGCACCAAATATTATAATTGGAAACCCATCAGGATAATTTGACACTCAAATTCATTTTCTTGACCAAAAAAGTAACTTAAGGGCCAAGTATCATTTAAAGTGGAACATAAATATAAATATTAATGACATTATCAAAAGAAAATAGGAAATATACCAATAAAGTGAAATAAAATACTTAATGTTCTCAAATCAGAAAAATAACTCCAAATTCGTATTCTAAACATAAAAATAAGCCTCTGGGCAAATTTGCAACTAATTTGGATAATGTTTGAATAATGAATAAAATAAGAGAGAGAAAGTGTAGAATCTTCTATTTAATAAATAAATAAATAAATAAATAATGTCAACTTGTAAAGATAATTGCAAAATTGTGTTCTAATTCATTAGGGAGACTTATGGGTGAAGTTACACAAATTTTAGATAATGTTATCACCTCTTTTGATGAAGGAAAGAGAAAATGACATTTTAATTATTTAACATATCAAACTTTCTCAAAAGGCAAAAATAACTCCATATTTGGATTCTACGCATCAAAAACAGTCATAATATAAAATTTGGTAATTTTTGGATGTTGTTTGGGCCTCCAAACGAGGAGCGAGAGAAACATTTAAAATTTAAATGAACTTTGGTCGAATTTTAATGTGACAAGGAAATAATTCCTTCTCCCATCCGCGAGATAGGATGGCCCAGGGTCCTTCTTGGACCCGGGTCCACTGATCTGATGACCCACGGCCGTCTTCTTCCTCTAAACATAAAAGGCAATAGGTTCATTGTTTCTCTGGTTTTCAAATCGATTTATCCAGAGTTATACTCGATGGTTTTTGCTAATTTTTGGTTCTATGAGTTCCTTGTGAGATTCCACATGGATACATTCCAAAATTTTGGTATTTAGACAAATATTCGAGGAATGCCCAACTTGGGCGCCGCCACCCTCTACCTTCCCCTAGTCCAACCCTAACTCGGGGTCCCTTACCTATAAATATCTGTGCCCCTAGGACCACCATCACCTTAGCAACTCGCCTATGCCTTCAATTACAGTTTTTGTGGATGTCTTGACCATCACCTAGCCGCTGTACGCCCCTGGTCTTGCGGCGCCTCCCATTCTCTGCTCCTTTGTCCTCCTTCCAAATTTGAGGTATGATTCAAATTGTTGTTTCCTTGGCTTTCCATCGCATGTCTTCGTGTCGTGTTTGGTGTGCTAGGGAAAAATCGCCCAAATTCTCACAAGAAGCAGCTTGCTACTTGCTTCAGCCGTCGCGAGCGATGGGAGGATGGTGACTCCCCGTGATTTTACCTTTTTACCCTCCTGTTTGGTTGTTTTCTCGGCTTCACGCGATGGACACCTTAGTCTTTTTGTTCTTTGCCCGCCTTTGACCCTGCTCTGACCGCGGCCCATGCAACAGCAGTAGTGAGTCCCGGCCAGAGAGAAACGGGCCCCCCTCTACCAACTTGGTCTCTCATGCTAGCTCTCTCTCTCTCTCTCACGCTGTGCCTACATGGCACTCTCTAATTGGTCGAAATAGAATAATTTCTATAAATTATTCCTGATGTCAAAAATAGAAAATAAATAGTGTTTTGAAATCAGGAAGACGAGATCTATCCATTAAAAATGTTTTGATTTTTGATTTTGATGTTTGTGAAAACGTATTTTTAGAGTCGATTTAATTAACTAAAAATCACCAAAAATAACCCTAAAAGTCCATATCTTCAAAATATACAATATTATATGTTATCTTGATCACAAAACCCTAACTAAGATGATGGTGAGGTTTATGGAGTCTAATTTGATGGTTTGTGTGAAAAGTTATCAATATTAGGGTTTTCAATCTTTAATGAGTATATATAAATCTAATTCATAGATCTAATGATGAATTAGGGAAAGAGAGTTCTGATTTCGTGTGAAGGGTTGGAAAGAGGGTTCTAGAACACCTGAGGTTATGGTATGTGCATCTACCCTCTTCAGTTGGGAAAACTTTATACCAATACCTATATTTCCTAATGAGGCTTAATCTGACCTAATTCTTGATTCTTGAAACCTAAATTGTTAATGCCTCAAAATTTAATTGTAATATTACCTTGATTGGGTTTTCATACCCCACTTCCATGTTATTTAAATCTTTTGATTAATCTTGCCATAACTCCTTGCTAGCATGTAATTAAATGTTCTATTTAATTATAAAGTAGTGGTAGTACTTATGTACAACCACCCACAGAGGGCATGTATATAATTGCCCTAGGGGAATGTTTATAATTCTCCCCATTATATTATAGGTGACTGGGAATGTCTTATTCTCCCCTCACCTAAGGTTAGAGGTCCGGTAGGTTCCTCAACCCTACTTAGTTAGGTAGACATATTAATTTACATGCAAAACCCTTATTTACTTTGTTATTGGCAAGTTTCATTATATAAAGCCTCATACTCTTTGATGTCTCACTTTTCAATAAATCTCTAGCCTATTTTACTTGTTACAACTTTCTTGTCACTTTTAGAATAAACCTTGTAACACATAATTTTCTCTCTTTTCCTCTTGCTGGGTGTCTTCCCAACCACCCAGGTACTAGTGTTGTGCAAGGAGAAGGTTAAGCTTGAAGGAAGTTTCCCTCAGGAGTTGATCTTTAGCGTTTGGAAAGGATGGCTAGGTTTCTATAGCTAGATTTTGTTTATCTTATCTTTTCTTTTAGAAATCATTCATGTAGTAAACAATAAAAGCAATGTGAAGGCTTGTTATTTCTTTATTTCCGCTGCAATTGACATTTTATTATGTATCTGGAATCATGCTTATTTACTTGGAATATTATGCAATCATCCTCAAAGTCTCTAAATTTTCGTTAAAATTGTGGATGTTTGTATTTCATTTAAATTTTAGGTTTCTATAACTAGATCTTGTTTATCTTATCTTTTCTTTTAGAAATCATTCATGTAGTAAACAATAAAAGCCATGCGAAGGCTTGTTATTTCTTTATTTTCGCTGCTATTGACATTTTATTATGTATCTGGAATCATGCTTATTTACTTGGAATATTATGCAATCATCCTCAAAGTCTCTAAATTTTGGTTAAAATTGTGGATGTTTGTATTTCCTTTAAATTTTAGTAAAGAGGTGATCTCGCCTCCTTACAACACCTTGGTGATATGGGTAGTCCAATCATTCCTTTTAAGATCAACTTATCTAAGGACTCTAATCCTGGGATGTTACAATCTCCCCCACTTAGACTCTTGACGTCCTCGTCAAGGCTCAACTATATGGCCTCATAATATGACCCCATTTCAGTGCAAACCCACAATGGCCCTTGGACACCCAGCTCGCGATCACGGAATACCAGTGCAAGGGTGGCTACGTCAACCATGGACAACCCTTTCCTACATGTCTGGACCGTACGGCTCAAGACTGGCATGCCATGCCCATGTGGGCCCCACCTACTGGAGGGGAATTGGCTCTGATACCATTTGTAATGCCTGGGCCCACTGCCCAAGGCTCTAGCAAGGGTTCAGGAATAACGACTTTCCCCACAGACCACCTACACACTTTGTTCTCACTCACGCACATGCCAGGATCAACTTCCCGATAGGTCACCCATCCCAGGACTACTCCAAGCTGAGCACGCTTAACTATGGAGTTCTTAGTGATGGGATCCCGGAAAAGGAGGTGCACCTTGGTGATATGGGTAGTCCAATCATTCCTTTTAAGATCAACTTATCCAAGGACTTAAATCTTGAGATGTTACAAAGGAACTTAGATTGAACATTACAAGGATGACATGTCCATGCCTCTAGTTCAATATGGATATCTATGACAAAAGGATTGTAAAACATGGTAAAGCTTATTGTTGATGGTTTAGTCTTATCTGATTAATTATACCACTAGGGTAACAATTATGTGTAGCTATACACTACTCATTTCTTAAGGGTCATAGTATTGATTAGTGAATCCATTGCCAATGTAGCATAGTGCCTACAGGGTCACACATGTAGAGATAATTTGAAGAAAGGTTGAACTGGACCTTATTGTAACTATTGTAATTCATCTAAGGACCTGAAAGTATGGTTTGAGGACTTGAATAAAATATGTACCTAGACTTAAGAAATAAGTTACCATAAATTAAGGAGTCTACAACCTAGACAAATTAGGTTTAGGAAACCTTAGCTCTCCACTCCTTTATATATATGATATGAGAGGAGGGCTTCAGTTGATGCTCTTAGATCTTCTCATTGTTGCCTCTAAGATTCGAGAAACTCTATGAGCAACTTAGGAAGAGACAGAGGGAGAGGTGGAGACTAGAAACTCTGACTATCTTCCAGCTTTCCTATGGATTCTGTGGAGATGAGTTTGCATAGAAAATTTGTTCTAGAGGAAGATCTTCACTAAAAACACACAGATCTCGGTGACGACAGAATGACATAATCTACCATAGCCAATGAAAATGGAACAACACAATCCGCCAGACACAGAGACAGTCTCCTCTAAAAATTCTTATGATCCTCTACCTAGAGTGTGCAAATCGAGGCAAGGATCTCCATGACAAAACAACACAATCATACACACACGAACTGCCAAATGAAAGTGATCTACCAGAGTATACTTTGGGGTCAAATATGGGGTCAATAGAGCCATTTTGTGACCTTGAGATCTATGCAAATCATCGACATATTCCCATAATCTACAACTAACAATCATCAATGGATCTACATGGCATTCCGAGGCAACTCCTAGACTGTCAAAAACCTTGGAAAGGAGTTTTGAGTTCTAATCTAACCAGATTCAAGAGATGAATAGACTAGAGGGTCCAAATCTACACCGAGCATCACCAATTGAAACATTGGAACTTATTCAATGATCACGTATAAACTTGCAAACCCTAATTTGATATTGTTGCATTAGATGGATCCTGGCCTAAGGGTTATCAATGAATTTTTTAATTTGTTGAATTTTTTGCTCCCTAGATTCCAACAGATTCAACCCAAATTGATGGATCATACTAATCATATGCATATTAGCCTAGAATAGGTAAGGGTTGTGGAGCCTCAAGATGTTGGTAGAGTTGTACTTTCAAATGCGCCAATTGCACCTCCATTCTTTTGCCCTAGGCTTCTCTATTGGCTAGCATTTCATGTTGGTCAGCTAGCATTGCCTGTTGGTTAGCTAATATCTTCTAGAGGACATCCAACTTTTCATATCTATTAGGTGGATACTTATATGTATAGTACAACTCTTCATAATAACTCCAATAAGAGTGTTTATTATAGTGCCCCTCATTTGGATAATCATCTTCATAGCACAACTCCTCATTTGACCCCCCTAAACCTTATTTATTGTTGTATTGTTCATATCTTCTTTTAAGAAACCTAACATTATACTCGATGTTGAGCCTTTGGATGGCTGTTTTGGCTTTTGGAACCAATTCAGATCATCTCTTGTGCTTGGTGTTGATTATAGTATTTTTCTCGATGATGATCCTACACACCAATACTTTAGCTTCTAGACTCTTTTCTTGGTAGCCCCATACATCTTGGTTAAAGTAGTCAAGTGTTTGACATTGTATTGTTTGCTATACCAGCCACTCCATGTGATTTGAATGCTTGAAAAATAGAATTTTCAAGTATTGGGTTCAAGAGAGAGAAAAATAGTCCTACATATAATTTTTTTAAAATGGTATACAAAAAATGAAAAACTCTAAAAGAGAAAAATAAATAAAAAATTCAAAAACAGATAAAGAAATTGTAGAACCAAACAAAAGACTAAAAAACTAGACTAACAATTACAAAAATAAACTAAGAAATTAAACCAAAATAGAAATTGCAAAATAAAACTAAAAGATTATAAAATAAAACTAAAAGTGACAAAAAATTAAAATTAAGAAAAAAACTAGAAAAGAAAAAATCCTTATGTTATCTCAATAGATTAAAATTCAAAATGTGTAGTTGTCCTAGATATTGCTACAAAATTTCATGTCACATATAATAGTACAAAAAATCCACCTAGGAATAAATCCCAAAGTTTTATCTAAACTAGTGTGCAACAATCACCACCTCCGATAGGACGGTTCTTATCATAGTATAGCTTAAGGATCAAACCAAAATGACAACCTTTTTAAGAATAGTTTAGTTTTTTAGTCTATTTAAGAAAAAGTAATTAATAAGGATAGATCAAGTTGATGGTTAATCAACTAGATTAACAAGAAAAAAATAAATTCAAACTATGAAATAATGATTTCTATAATATGATAAAGTTACCAGGACAACGAGTTTCACTTCCACTGACTATGTAATCAAACTAACTACTACAACTTGCACAATTACAACATATAGATTAGGACCATGTGAATTTGTACTCTATCAATATCCATATTGCTAAGAATTGGTTTCCCTATGGCTTAGGATCTTGTTACCCATGGATCATGAACTAATATTCCAAAAGAATGTGTTGTGTCATCTCATTCATTCTTCTACACATCCAATAAATAATCTAAACCTAGATTTCATGATCTTTACGTCTAATATTGTATTAAATATGTAAATTGATTAACCAAGTCAAATAACAAGTAATAAATGATTGGAAGCAATCTAGATATCTATACATAGATAACCTTGATAACAAAAGGATGAAATATGGGAAAAGGAGCTACTCCAGGTGCCCCAATAATGATCTACTCCCTACTCATGTTCAAGATACAAGATAAAAGAGAGAAAGATAGGCTCATAGAGAAAGTAGAAGTATAGAGGAGGTGTTCAATGGTCTCTTCACAACTCTAAAACAATAGCTACAGTCTCCAATCCAGATCTATGAAGGAGATCGTCATCACGTCAAGCCATCGCCTTTCAACTCCATCCTTCATTGATGATGGCTAGGGTTGTGGATGGGATATATAGGTCATAGAAGGTTGTACTAGACGTCCACATATGTTTTTTATAGAATTCTCTAGTTGTTTAAGTTGATCTAAAATAATCTAACCGTTATGGGCAATTTGCTCAATATTTCTATAATGGGACTTTTAGATGACTGGAGGTCTAGCTAGCTTAGAGGAAGTAGTTAGAAAATACGATCCTCGTGTAGATAATGGAATAACACTTCCAACCAAACTTAAATCATTCATTTTTTACATCACATGTGGAATCCAGAGTCGTTTAGTGTGGACTATACTTTCCAATCAACCAAATCATTGCATGAGTCGATTAGCCAGGATTTTGATGTCTTTTCTATTGCATTATTGGTTGAATGTCCGGCACAACCAACCGATCAATTGGATATTGATGAGTATCTCTGGGGATTTATCAATCGTTCAACTAGATTTGTCTCAATGTAGATATGTTTATGTTGTTCATGCAACCAAGGTAGCTACTTAATCAATCCATGGGTCATAAGAAATTTAGTTTACTTTGTAACTGTTTGTCTCGAATTGGCTGATTGATTCAATTGGTGAGCCAATCAACCCACTTGCTACTTGAGGGACTCCTTCTGTAGATCGATCAACTAATTATCTAGTGAGACCATTCAAACATATGTCCTCCTAGATAATGTCTAGAAGGTGTTCTTTATCTTGAATCAATGAATGTGATCTTCATTCCTTATGTCAAAGTTTGAGAATGAGGATGTAACGACCGTCTCGTGAAAATAAGATTAACTAATGCGGAAGCGTTCATCAAGCAGCGGAGTAGCGAAAATCACTAAAAATTAAAACTTTTTGCAAAGAGGTCCACACATAGTAAATCTTTTTCTTCAAGATCCAAAGCATAACACATTCACTTTTTGGATCAAAGGTACATATCATGCATCATCTCTTTCTGAGAATTACAAGCATCAGCTGACCTGTTAAGCTCAACACAGGTAGTATAAAATCTCAAGACACTAATCCAAAATCTCAAAAGCACTAACTACTACTCCAAGGACCTGAGAGTATAGAGACGACACATAGGACTCTATATACAACTATACATGTCATGACAGCCAATGTCTCCACCTGAGACTTCACTGCTGTCCCTACTGCTACTACTATTCTTCACCTACTGAAGGATTCCTGTCTCCTCGTCCGCGTCCACCTAAAAATGTGGTTCCCATAGGGGTGAGACAATTATAAAAATTTCCCCAGTGAGAGTTATAACTCTCCGCCAGAAACATTATTATTGCATCTTAAGAAGATAAATATGAACAGGGTAATCATATTTATTTGACAGTAGATATTTTAATGTCTAACAGATTAGAACATTATTCTATATCAGAAGCATTGCAACTATAACTTGATAGAATCAACATGTCACTTATTCTTTGATGAGTATGAAGAACATGTATAACATCTAGTCAAACTAAATAATCATTACCACTACATTAACTCTTTTCAAGCTTAGATCATATATCTAAAGCCTGACATTATCATTGTGGAGTCATGGCCCATAGCCATACTCTTTTCATAAAGTGTTGGGATCTTAATCCCTCATTTCAACACTGGGAATTCTCATCCCTTCACAATTTCAATACCATAACCATGAAATCCTAGGTATTCAAACCCTTAGCTCATCACCTGAGCATTGTTATCACTTTCTCAGGTAACTAACACCTTTAGGTCATCTGATCAAGGTAAATATGATACTTGCTACACAAGCATCCATCATGGCACTTTAGGCCCATTAACTCTCTTGCCACCTCTTACCAGGCACAAGGTATATTATGGCACACAAGGCCCAATAAACAAATTCAAACTAATAACACATCATAGCCCATACCTGGCTATGCTCATCATCTCATGACACCTGCATGGTTAGCACATATGATAGCAATACATTAATTATGTATCAATACCATGCAAAAAAAATGTATCATTATTTCAAGAGTATCACCCTTATTCCTTTATTAGGATTAGGGTATTCCGTCACATATCTCATGTATCCTTCATCCAATTATATTGGACTTATAACACATCAAGGTATATGACCATATTAGGTCACTATCAATCATCTCCAAGTCCATCATGGAGCACCACGGCCGTGCAACCAGGAACGGCCGTGCAAAGAAAGTCACCACGGTCGTGCTACCTTGCATGGTCGTGCAAAAGGGAGTTCACCTCATGAATCATATTCAAGTATGAATTATATTCTCTCATTAGGGATTAGGATTTCACATACCATCTCCCTTCTTTAGAATAGTGATTGCATATAGCATCACCCTTAATTAGGGTTTCATATCACATTGCCCATAATTAGGGTTTACTAATCATTCCCAATTAGAGTTTCTCATGAAATCACCCTCAATTAGGGTTTCACATGGATACACCCTCAACTAGGGTTTACATCATGTATTGGATCCATGCATTTGTTATGCATTATTGATTAGTACCATTAAGGGTATCTCTCACCTAATTACATTAGGTTTCCAAAAAGGTTTGATCAATTAGACCTTCGATAACATGAGGTATCCAAATAGATTGATCAATGGAACCTTCAATTGCACTAGGTATCCATTTGGATTAGTCAATTGAGTCTTTAATTTCATTGGGTACTCAATTGGATCAATCCATTGTTCCTTCAATTACATTAGGTACTCAATTGGATTAACCAATTGATCCTTCAATTGAATTAGGCATCCAATTGAATTAACCAAATTGATCCACAAACGGTTTGAAACCGTTTAAGCAAAAAGCTTTGAAACCGCATGGACTTGAAACCGCATGGGTCTCAAACGGTTTGAGACCATTTAGTCTCAAATGGTCTTGAGACCGTTTTGTCCCAAACGGTCTTGAGACTGTTTGGTCCAAACCTCTCAAAACCGCATGAACCAAAAAGTCAATCAAGACTTCAACAACACTCAATTCCAATCAATGGAGCTTCAATAAATTGGATCATCAATTCAATCATCAATTGAATCATGAACTCACCCCTCAATTGGGACTTCAATTAGGGTCTAATTTCAATAGTATTAGGGTTTATAATCACCAATTAGAGCTTTGAAGTTGATCATCAATCAAACTACTAATTGTGTTTCAGTTGATTGCATTGGACCTTCAACCATTGAATTCATGGAACCAATCATCAATGGGACCTATGCTCATACTTCAATTGAGTTTAATAGGTCAACCTTCAACTGATTTTACCCTCAATTTACCCTCAATTGATTATCAAATAGGGTTTGAATCAATTGAAATAGGGTTTGGAATCGATGATCCTTCAATACTAATCAATGCAAGATTAGTTACATTGAAACCATTGAACCATCATTCAAATTGATCATGACCTGACCCCAAACGGTATTG
Source organism: Alisma plantago-aquatica (assembly GCA_963693085.1). NCBI lineage: Eukaryota > Viridiplantae > Streptophyta > Magnoliopsida > Alismatales > Alismataceae > Alisma > Alisma plantago-aquatica. The sequence continues at coordinate 1,340,263,304 of OY856409.1, read as the reverse complement.
AGGTCATTTGGATGACCACCAAACGTCCTTGAGACCGTTTGACCATCATATCATCAAAATCCAAGTCAACCAATAAATATTTGGATCATTGGATTGATCATCAAATCAGCAATTGATCATACTTCAACTTAGTATCTTTGGATCTTCAATTGCTTAACCATACTCAACCCTAGATCTCCAAAAGGTCTTGGGTGAGCTCCAAACGGTCTTGAGACCATTTGGATGAGCTCCAAACGGTCTTGAGACTGTTTGGCTCACCCAACCCTTGGATTCTAGTGAAAAATCATTAGGGTTTGAGCCATTGAGTTGATCATCAAATCAACACTTAGTTGCAAAGTGATTTGATACATTTGGACCTTCAAAAACTTAATAATATCCAACCCTAGACCTCCAAACGTTCTTGGGTGACCCCCAAACGGTTTTGAAACCGTTTGGGCTAATCAACCCAAAACATCAAATCAACTCATTGGAATTTCAGCACTAATTTCAATTAGGGTTTTCCCAATTGATTAGCCTTCAAATCACGATTCCTTGGGAATTAATCCATAAAATTTGGTGAGTCATTAACCAATATCATTAGAAACAGTAATATAAAACGGTCAACCCTTGGTCAACTCTCTCAAACGGTTTTGAAACCGTTTGCCCAACAAGGTCAAATTAATCAGGTTGAAAATCAGCACTTAATCCAATTAGATTGGCCTAATTGATTAGCCTTCAACCTATGATTACTTTGGAGTTAACCCATAAAATTTGTAGGGTTATCAACCAACATAATTAGTAACAGTAATCTCAAACGTTAAACCCTTGTTCAACCATCTCAAACGGTTTTGAAACCGTTTACCCAAAAAGGTCAAGTTAATCAGGTTGAAAATCAGCACTTAATCCAATTAGATTTACCTAATTGATTTGCCTTCAACTCACGATTCCCTTAGAGTTAATCCCTCAAATTTGTAGGGTTATCAAAAAACATAATTATGAACAGGAATCCCAAACGTTCAACCCTTGGTCAACCATCTCAAACGGTTTTGAAACCGTTTTCTCCCAACCGGTTTGCAAACTGTTTGGTCACCAAACGGTTTGGAGAAACCGTTTGGTCCAACCAAACTTTGAAACCGTTTGCCCAAGATATTTGGGGAGGTGTGTGCTTATGATGATGTCATCATCATCAAGCTCCAAACTCATGAAATCTACTGTGATTTCCATGGAAATTGCATCAATCAACTTAATTTAACTTCGGAAATGTAGAAATGTTCACCAATTGATAAAGAATTGATTGCAATAATGAGATTAAGGGTTCAAGTTATAAAACCCGCCTCCAATTGAGCTCCAAAGCTCCCATATCACGCCATCAATGGTGGATGAAGCTTTTGAAACTCCCCTTAGTCTCGTTCTTAAGCTTTTGATTGTAAAAGTTGGCTAGGGTTGAAGAGGAGATCGAAATAAGAAGAAATCAATGATTTATTTTTGATTTCCACCATGGAATCAAAGAGAACGAAGGTCGAGGGCTTACCAACAGGTAGGGAGTCTTCCTCCTGCTCCTCCCTAGCTCCTTGGTCGGTTTTGAAAGAAAGGGAAAGAAAGAAATCCGAAAAAAGCCTTTGTTTTGGCTTGGAAAGGGCACTTTTATAAGGAAATTGATGAGAGAGAAAATGCCTTTATAAAAATCAATTAATTCCAAAAATAGCACCACATCTTCCTCCTTGGTTTGCTTGTGTACAAAGGCAACTAAAAGCCATCGAACTCCCTTCCATTATCCATTATTTAAAGAAAAACAAATTAAGCACCTTAATGCTTATAATATTAATATCCCATATGTGAGTGGAAATTACTTTCCTTTATAATAAGGTGAGATATTTTCGTTCCTTATCTTGGAAAAAGAACGTCCATCCTTATTCAAAATCAACCAATAACATTTTGGTTGAAGGCCCTTTAATTAATACATTCATTTTTGCCCTAAATTGAATTAGGGTTTCACTTAAGATTAAATCTTGATTATTTTAATATCAAGATTCTCTCTCCTACAACTTAATTCAAATGAGGCACCCCTCTCATTTTATTTTCTCTACTTGATGCCAAGAAACATTAGGGACCTTATTGAAGTGGAAATTTGCATATTGAACCCTAGGTTTTGGGTAAATTGCACATTATACCAAAACTAGGTTTTAATGCACAAGGATTGCTCTACAAGCTTAAACCTGATGCCCAAGCTTGTAAAAACCATACCACTACATCATATTCATTCTTATGATGTCTCAACATCAGATGAATATCTTATCATGCAAAATTTGCAATTTAACCCCTCAACTTGGGTAATTTGCACTTAGTCCAAAATAAGCAAACATTGCTTCAACATTGTTCAAACAGGACCAAAATTGAAACATAATTTCTCATGAGCTCTAATTACTCTTCCCAAGATAAGATTAAGAATCTACTTAACCTTATTAATCAAAACATCTAGGGTTAATTCATAACCCAGGTTAGGGATGTTACAGAGGACGTGATTTCTTTAGTCATTTCTTCAGTTTTTGTGGAGGCATATATGCTTCTCTCTTTAACTTGCATCATTCATTACAAATAAAAAAATCATTAAATGGAAAATAAAATACATAAACTATCAAAAACCATATAAAGGTGAAATATAAAGTGAAATGCAATAGAAATAATGAAACGTTAATTATAGAAGTACAATGAAAAACATGATGAATATACATTCATTAGTTGTATTTATGACTCAGGTTTTGACTTTCATGTCATGTATATAGTGCTCATGTTAAAAAGTTTTGTAGGTTTATCTTTTGTATCTAGGTTCTGATATATGTCACTACATGTCAATATGTAAAGTTTACATCTTTTTAATAAATTAAAATATGGCTTTTATTATGTATATTAGTGTATATAGGATCATAAAAACTTTCATGTGTTTTCCACACTATGATGGTTACTGATATTAGCTTTATCTGACAAATTATCTTCTTTGGTGCTATATGAGCCTAGGTTCACCGAGTCTTCAAGGAAAATAATAACTAGAACAAAGTGATAAAATGAGTAGTGAACATGGCATGTGCATGAAGCATTCTTCTCCAACATAATAGTTAGGTGCCCTAGTTAGATACCTACGTGTTGAGGGAAAGTTAGTATTGATGCTCTGTTTGTTGTTCTCCTGGTTACTCTAACCAAGTTGTTGATGGAAAGCAGCCTAAGAGTGTAATAAGACATAAAATCTCTATGAAAAGAATGAGATAAAAGATGATAACAGTTATGAACACAATGTAAGTCTAGAGATGTAGACCAAAACTAAGTAAAAAGATAGTTCTATTAAGTTATGGAACATAGTAATCAATTCACTTGATAAGAATGAATACCCATGCTTAAACTCATCACAACTTAAGATTTGGTAAATTAAGGAAAGACATAACACACTACTATTTGATCTAGATGTGAATAACATATAAAAGAGTTCCTCAAACTTAAAAGTTTCCTTATATGGAAAAGGATCTGGTGTTTAGAAGATGTGATTCTATGGAATGATGATATAAAAAAAGTACTCAATAAATGAAGTATTAATTCTATGATATAATCGGGAGAATTCTAGAGTAATACTTGCAACACATGGATATATGCCTAGAACTTAGTGATGGCTTCTATAATGTCTTTGAAGATGGATCTGAGATCTAGGTACAACTAGTTGAAAGTCAGAGTAGATAACATACCTACGATAGATTTTAGGATTAGGTATCATCATTACACATTTATGATTACATTGTTTGAGCTAACCAACACACCTACAATGTGGGCTCCGATCTCCAAACCACGAATTAATCCCGATTTAATCATGTGCGGAAGCAATCGGTAAACAGCGGAAGACAAAAATCACGGGAAATTAAAACTTTTTGAGACAAGAGCCTGAAACCACAAACCTTTTCCATAGAAAAAGGATTTAACTGTTTACATCACTGACAATTACTTCTTGAGTAATTATATACAACATGATACCAAAACTCTCAAGAATTCATACTCCAAAACACTCCAGGACCTGAGAGTACAGAGGACACATAGGACTTGACTCTAACTACACCATGAAGCAGGCTAGATCTCCACCTGAGATATTTACTGCTCCTGATGCTACTGTTGCTGGGATTGTTCACCTGAGTTCTTGTTCCTTCGTCTTCGACGACCACCTAAAAAGTAGAAGTCTACGGGGTGAGACAATTATACATAATTGCCCCAGTGAGAGTTATAACTCTCCACTAGGCTTTATAAGCAAAGCAAGGAATAACTAAAGCAATAAGAGCCTTCAAGATATTCACTGGCAGTTCTGATGATAAGCAAGAGTTCAATCAATATTAAAATATGAGAACATCTATGCTATTCAAGGTAACATCAATCAAATAACTCGTAATTAACTCTAACAGATATACTACGCTGTTGTTTATGTTTTTCAAACATTATTATGCCCTGTGGAGATGAGGCATACCACTCATACTCCAACTGATCGCTAAGAAGTCACATCAGTATCATACATAGGTCATTAAGAGAGCCGGATTCTTATGACCTCATCTTCCTCAGTCAGTTAGAGGATTGATTGTTTGACATCTGGCGGGATGTCTTTATAATAGCTCACCAGGGTACTCTGGTCCTTCACTATTTTTAGAGTTACAGTGGCATTCTGTACTCTCTTCACTATCGGAAGATTTCTTGTTTATCTTTCACCGATACGGTATTTGTGTCTTTAAGGGAGTGTAGATATACATCTCACCTTTAGGACTTTATGGTGGGGTCTGATGGACTACTAGAATCTACATCATCCTCTCACCAGTTCTTTTATAGTGAAGGTATGACGGACTACAAGAATCTACATCAAATACCAACACTAGGATGTAAGGTTCTACACATCCATGTACCCCACATACTCAAAAGTATGTGATCCAGGAGTTCCCTGAGGAAAACCTGTTTCACCATCATTTAGACTCTGACAATGATGGATCTATGATCAGGGCTCTACATTTCACTTGATTAGTTAGGTACATTCAGTATTCATATCATCATACAAAAACATTAGCATCACAGCTATATATGAGAATACTAAAATGTAGCAGGCCTAACTCATTTCAATTACCAGTTCTCAATTATCTCATCACAAGTCATCTGTCAAGCATGACCTTGATGGTGTTTATGGCTCTTACAGCCCATAAATCACAGAAGATGTCACTTAGCAGTGCATCAAGATGATTCACTATTCATAAAGCTTAAGACATGCTTTCAATGAATATAACATGGTATTTCATACCTGGGTATGACCATTATCTCATAATAACCTGCATAGTTAGTTCAACAGATAATAGTAAACAATTCAACAATTTAGGGTTTACTATTCATCTTTCAAGTCATCACCCTAAAATTAGGGTTTACTATTCACACCATGGTGAATGGTACTCATTACATCGTCATGTAAGAGAAACATCATCATTAAGACTCTTAATTAAGATTAAGATCCATTAGATATCATATTTAGGGTTTCCATGACCTCACATAGGTGGGTCATTCCCTAATCATGCACACTCATGTGTATTTGAAGTATCTCACTTGAGTTTCCACCTTAAAAAGGGTACTTTCTCTCTCTAGGATACTTTCACTCTCTTGGAATACTTTCTCTCTCCTCTCACTAGTAGATGGTGATGACACCACTCTAGATTAGGTTGGGTTAAGTCCTCATTGACTTACATAAGCCAAAACATCATCATCATGTGATTAGGGTTTGATTAGAACAAGGTTTTACCTCTTTAGACCCTTCAAGGGTATTTTGGTAATTTGCCTCATGATCACCATCATGGGTCAACTCACTAATCACTTAGTCCCTTAATGACCTAGGTTACCATTAGGGTTTAGATTAGATCACCATTGAACTAATTACACCATCAATTGATTAAGTACAAACCACCATGTACACCTTCAAACGGTTTCAACCTTCAAACGGTTTCAACCACCAAACGGTCTTGAGACCGTTTGGTCTCAAACGGTCTTGAGACCGTTTGCTCCAAACGGTCTTGAGACCGTTTGGATGTGTTGACCGTTTGGAAGAGTTGACCTTCCAAATCGTTTGGAGCTCAATCGGTTTGAAACCGTTTGATCAAATCAACTTGAGATCGATTGGACCAAACGACCCTGAGATCGTTTAAGCCCAAACGGTCTTGAGACCGTTTGGCCTCAAACGGTCTTGAGACCATTTGGATCCAAACGGTCTTGAGACCGTTTGGTCCAAATGGGCTCAAACCGTTTGGACCTCCAAAGTGGTTCAAAAGTTACAATTGGTCATGGATATGTATGTTGAACCCCTCAATTAACCAAATCCATGATAACCACTTATAAATTGAGTTAATTAGGATGAACCTTAATCACTTGGACACCAAGTTGACCCTCAATTGAAAGCCAATTAGGGTTTAATCCTTCTCAATTAGGGTTTCAAATCGGATGGTCATCAATATTCAACAATGTGAATCAATTCAAGGTTGAACCTATCAATTGACCTCCAATTGGGCTCAAACTTGGACCAAACGGTCTTGAGGTCGTTTGGATATCCTCCAAACGGTCTTGAGACTGTTTGCCCAAAGTTTGACCAAAAACCAAGTTGTTTGGACTAGGGTTGAACTCCAATTAGGTCAAAAATCAGTATTTGTATCAATTCATCAACTTATTGCGATTGGACCTTCAAACCATTAGATTATCTCAACCCTAGACCTCCAAACGGTCTTGGGTTGTGCCCAAACGGTCTTGAGACCGTTTGGATGAGTTCCAAACGGTCTTGAGACCGTTTGCCCATCCATCCTTTGGACTCTAGTGAAAATTCATCAAGGTTTGATCTATAGAGTTGATCATCACATCAATACTTAATTGCAATATGGTTTGGTGCCTTTGGACCTTCAATTGATCAACTATACTTGACCCCATACCTCCAAACGGTCTTGGGGTGACCCCCAAACGGTCTTGAGACCGTTTGGGTGATTCCCAAACGGTCTTGAAACCGTTTGGGCTAATCAACCCAAAATCTCAACTTAACTCATTGGAATTTCAGCACTGTTTTCAATTAGGGTTTGCCTAATTGAATAGCCTTCAACTCATGATTCCTTGGGAGTTAATCCCTCAAATTCGGTGAGTCATTATATCACATCATTAGGAACAGTAATCCCAAATGGTCAACGCTTGGTCAACGCACTCAAACGGTCTTGAGACCGTTTGCCCAAAACGTTCAATTAAATTAGATTGAAAATCAGCACTTAATCCAATTAGGTTTCCCTAATTGATTAGGCTTCAACTCACGATTCCTTTGGAGTTAATCCCTAAAATTTGGAGGGTTATTAATAAACATAATTATGAACAGGAATACCAAACGGTCAACGCTTGGTCAACCATCTCAAACGGTCTTGAAACCGTTTGCTCAACCAGGTCAAGTTAATCAGGTTGAAAATCAGCACATAATTCAATTGGTTTTGCTAATTGATTTGCTCATAACTCACGATTCTTTTGGAGTTAACCTCTCAAATTTTGTGGTTGATTAACATACATAATTATGAACAAGATTCCCAAACGGTCTTTGCTTGGTCAACGGGACCAAACGGTCTTGAAGACTGTTTGCCCTCAAACGACCCTGAAACCGTTTGCCCACCAAACGGTTTGAAACCGTTTTGAGCAATAGGTGGAGGTCGTTTGATAAAGTGAAAAACCGTGGATAAGCATAGAAATTAACGCCCTTATCTTCTACCTTGAGAACAGTAGCAGTTCTTCACGATTTTGCTTGCAAGGATGCAAGGAAAGATAGGGAAGAAGAAGAACTAGCAACTATATGCATAGAAAAGGATGTATAATCAAGCATGAAGTTTAGAGTTATAAAACCCGCCTAAAGGTTGATCTTAGAGCTCCAAGCCTTCAAGCTCCAAGCTTTAATGGCGTCCTTGAGCTTCCACAACTTGGTCAGAGGTGAATTCTCCAAGGAAACGTTGCTTTGGTCGGCTAGAACAAGAAGACTAAGTAAGCTAACCATAAAACCAACCTTAGAAAGTGAATTCCTCCATGAATTCGAGCTTAGAAGGTGGGGTTCTCTTACCTAGAACAGGTTGGTCGTCCCCCCTGAGCTCCAGAGCTGTCCTTGGTCGTTTGAGAAAGAAAGGAAGAGAAGTGAAGGAAAGAAAATTCGTTCACTTAATTACAAGGGAAAAGGGCTTATATACTTTAGCCTCTTTTACACCCTAAGGACCTCTCAAGATTGGAAATCACATCTAGGTCCCTCCTTGCTCAAGAGCACGACCAAACCTACCTATCCTTATGCAAATCTCATGAACTCTCAAGATCTAAGGGTAAAAGAATCCAACCTTCAACTAGGGTACACTCTTGAAAGGGTTTTAGGCCCATTTTAGGTGATTTCTATCACAAAGATCATTTTTCCCATCTGATTATTAAATGATGTATCCCTTTCATCATTTCTACTCTAAATGATGACAAGAGTCATAAAAGATGTTCTAGATGGTGAAAATTACAAGTTGGACCCCTCAATTTGGGTAAATTGCACTTTACCCCAAATTAGGGTTTCTAAGCATGGGAATTGCTTCCACAGCTGCACCTTGGTGCTCAAGCTTGGGAAATCCCTCAAACTTTACCATAACCATTCTCATGATGTTTCAACATCAAAGGAACATCTTATCTTGTGAATTTTGCAAGTTCAACCCTTAAACTGGGTAATTTGCACATAGGTCCCTGCATACAACACAATGCTACAACTTTATACAAAAAGGAGCAAAATTGAAAGTAAATGTTCCTGAGGAACTTAATTACATGCCAGGGAGTGTTCACAAGTATATTAATTACATATTTAGGCAAAACTTCCAGGGTTAGGTCATAACCCAGGTCAGGGGTGTTACAAATTCTTTACCCCTTCAAAAGGATTTCGTCCCCGAAATCGATAAAGCATATTATAAGAAAAGAGCAGGATATTTTCTTCTCATTTCACCTTCTAGTTCCCAGGTGGCTTCTTCAACACCACGATGGTTCCAGAGGACTTTTATAAGGCTTATATCCTTCTTCTTTAACTTTTTAGTTTCTGTTATCGAGGATTGACACTGGTCCCTCCTCATACGTTATATCTTCATTCAATTCTACCTCCATAGGTTGTAGAACTGACTCGGTATCTGGATGACATTTCCTCAGCATGGAAATGTGAAACACAGGGTGCACCTTCTGCAACTCTAGAGGTAACTCTAGTCTATAGGCCACCTTTCCAACTTTTTCAACAATTGGATAAGGTCCCAAAAATCTAGGAGCTAACTTTCCTTTCTTCCCAAAACGAAGGACTCCTTTCCAAGGTGAGACCTTGAGATACACTCTGTCTCCATCCTGGAATTCTAGGGGTCTACGACGTTTATCGGCATATGATTTCTATCTATCTTGTGCAGTCTTAAGCTGTTGTTGTATAACTTTAATCTTTTCTGTAGTTTGCTGCACAAGATCAGGGCCTAATAACTGGTGCTCACAAGTTTCATACCAACACAAGGGTGATCTACAACGTCTGCCATATAAGGCTTCATATGGTGCCATATCAATGCTATGTTGATAGCTATTGTTATAGGCAAACTCTATCAAGCTTAGATGTAGATCCCAACTCCCGGTAAACTGGAGAACACATGCTCTCAACAGATCTTCTAAGGTCTGTATAGTCCTTTCTGACTGTCCATCAGTTTGAGGATGAAAGGCTGTACTAAACCTTAACTTGGTGCCTAGGGCTCTGTGTAACTGTTCCCAAAAGCGACTTGTAAACTGGGGACCTCTGTCAGAAACTATAGTGACAGGAACTCCGTGCAAACGCACTATCTCTTGGACATATATCTGGGATAACCTTTCAGCAGTATAGGTTGTTTTGACAGGTAAGAAATGCGCTGTCTTTGTCAACCTATCAACAACTACCCAAATGGAATCATGTCCTTTGTTTGTCCTGGGTAGGCCAACAACAAAGTCCATGGTTACATGGTCCCACTTCCACTGTGGTATGGGTAAGGGTTGCATTGTCCCTGCAGGTTTCTGGTGTTCAGCCTTGACCTGCTGACACACAGGACACCTCAGAACAAACTCAGCTACATCTTTCTTCATCCCAGGCCACCAATACATATCTTTCAAGTTTCGATACATCTTGGTGCTCCCTGGATGCATAGCATACATCGAAGAATGAGCTTCTTCCAGGACTAACTTCCTCAGGTCGTCCACATCTGGCACTATCATCCTTCCATGATAGCATGCCACCTGGTCATCTGACTCATGAAAACCTTCTCGCTTCTCATTTCCAAACTCAAATCTAATCTGCTGTACAGAAACATCTACTTGTTGTGCCTCCTTTATCTGCTCTCTTAAGGTAGGTTTAATCTACATCTCAGCTAACAGACCAGCTAACAATGATGCCTTCAACTGCACATTGTCATGCCTTAAAGAGATAAGCATATCTCTTCTAGAGCATACTAAGGAACTTAGTTGTGCCCTATCCATGGTTGATGTTGCTGATTTCCTACTCAAGGCATCTGCAACCACATTGGCCTTGCCCGGATGGTAATCAATCGTACAATCGTAGTCCTTGATTAACTCCATCCAGCGACGTTGCCTCATATTAAGCTCATGCTGAGTGAAGATGTACTTAAGGTTCTTGTGGTCTGTGAAAATCTGGAAAGTTTCTCCGTAGAGATAATGTCTCCAGATTTTCAAAGCATGGACCACAGCAGCTAACTCCAGATCGTGTGTCGGATAATTCTCTTCGTGTTTCTTAAGCTGTCGGGAAGCAAAAGAAATCACTTGGTTATCCTGCATCAACACACATCCAAGTCCATTCTTGGAGGCATCACAAAAGATTATATATTCCTTTCCTTGCTCAGGTAACACAAGCACAGGTGCACTTGTCAATCTCTCCTTCAACAGCTGAAAAGACTGTTGACACTTATCACTCCAAGCAAAAGGAACATCCTTCCGGGTTAACTTGGTCAAAGGTAAGGCTATAGAACTGAAATTTTTAATAAACCTTCGATAATAACCAGCTAACCCCAAGAAACTTCTAATCTCCGTCGGTGTCTTCGGTTGTTCCCACTGCAGAACAGACTCTATCTTTGCAGGGTCAACACGAATTCCCGAGGCAGATACCACATGTCCAAGGAAGGATACTTCAGATAACCAAAACTCACACTTGCTAAACTTAGCGTATAGCTTATGCTCTCTTAGCAAGGTCAAAGTCTGGCGAAGGTGTTGCTCATGCTGCTGAGCATCCTTACTATAAATCAGTATGTCATCTATGAAGACGACAACACACTGATCAAGGAAAGGTCGAAAGACTCTATTCATGAGTTCCATGAATGCAGCCGGTGCATTGGTTAGTCCAAACGACATGACCGTGAACTCATAGTGACCATATCTTGTCCTAAAGGCAGACTTAGATATGTCACTGTCCTTAATGCGGAGTTGATTATATCCAGACCTTAAGTCTATCTTAGAAAAGACTGTTGCACCACACAACTGGTCGAAAAGATCATCAATCCTCGGCAAAGGATATTTATTCTTTATCGTTACTTTATTGAGTTGTCTATAATCAATGCACAACCGCATCGATCCATCTTTCTTTTTAACAAACAAAACCGGAGCACCCCAAGGTGAGGTACTCGGTCGGATGAAACCCTTCTCAAGTAACTCTTGAAGCTGTTTCTTGAGTTCTGCCATCTCAGCAGGCGCCATCCTATACAGAGTCTGGGCTATGGGTTTCGTATCTGGGACCAAATTGATCTCAAAATCAATTTCCCGGGGTGGTGGTATACCAGGAAGTTCTTCGGGAAACACATCTTCGAATTCCCTGACTATCGGAACTTCAGCAGGGTTGGAACTCTCCTTGGTAACATCTACCACATGGGCTAAGAATGCGTAGCATCCTTGCCTCATCAACTTATCAGCAACCATAGCTGATACAAGACAGGTGGGCAGAATCTTTCTTTCACCTTGAAAGATCCATGTGTTGCTTTCATCAGCAAACACTGCCAGCTTGGATTCACAATCCAAGACAACTCGATACTTTTCCAAGTTATCCATCCCTAGGATTATATCAAATCCTTGCATATCAAGCGGTATGAGATCCACTTGAATGCGATGCTTAGAAAAGAAAAGTACGCAAGGAGAGCATACTTCTTGCAGAACAGCAGACCCACTCAACGGAGTTTCCAACAACAACTTATCTGCCCTAAGACTAGTTGTCATATTGCAGTTATGAATCACTCTTCGAGTGATGAAAGAGTGCGTAGCACCCGGGTCAATCAGAACAGATACTACACAAGATTTAGACATATCAGAATATAAAAGTTCCATCTGACCTGTCACCACTTGTGGATTGACCACTGCTTCTGGTGGGTTCATAGCATAGAACCTTGCTGTAGCCTGCTGTTGAGGTGGTGCTGATGATCCAGCTTGAGACGCTTGTCCACGTCCTCGAGCTGCTCCTTGATGTTGTCTATTCTGAGATCCCTGTCGATTCTGTCTCGGGGTTTGTTGTGTCACACCGACAGCCCTAGAACGACAATCCTTCATCAAGTGTCCCACCTTACCACAGTTGTAGCAACTCTTTTCCTGTTGCTGTGGTCTGGGTGGTCCAGTAACTGACACAGATGCAGAACTGTGCGTCCCTTGAAGTGGTTGACTTCGTCCTCTACCTCTGCTTGGTGTCCATTGAGTTTGAAAACTCGATCTGGGTGGCGGAGGGTTAGGTGCAGAGAATCTAGGTTTCTTGGAATCCCTAGATGAAGAACCCTGGAACTGTGGATATCTTTTATGGGTTTGTCTTTTCTCAACTACAGATCTCTCTATCCTTCGGACTGACTCAACGAAGGTAGAGAATCTCTCTCGGTTCTCTAAGGCAGACACTGGGGTAGACATGTCAGCATTCAACCCCTTCTCAAACCTTCTGATTCTTTCTTCTTCTGTGGCAGCCATGTGCGGACAAAATCGCAACAGCTCCATGAACTTAGCTTCGTACTCGCTAATGTTCATAATACCCTGTCTCAGTCTCTCAAACTGAGAGATCTTCTCGTCTAGGAAGGTCTTGGGAAAATATCTATTGATAAATTCCCGACGAAACTCTTCCCATGAGAACTCTACCCCAGGTCTCTTCTGCTCTTCCATGTTCCACCAGTGACCAGCACTTCCTTTGAGAAGATAGACAGCATGTCTAACCTTCTCAGCTTCAGGGATGTTGAGGATCCTGAAAGCCTTCTCCAGCTCTGTCAACCACAGATCAGCATCTGTGGGGTCAGCAGTCCCATGGTACTCGGTAGCTCCGACACGACGTAGTCGCTCGAACATCTTCCCGATACCTTGCCCCTCAGGCTGGGCAGGTACCCTAGGTGCATGCATAGGCAACCTGTCGGTTATGTGGGTCATGGCAGTCATAAACTGCCCAAACATTGTCTGGACTGCTGGGTTACCCATGTCATCTGGATCAAACTGGGGTGGCTCTCTAGGTTGTTCTGGTACAGGCTGTTCCAATCCTGGTACTCCTGCACCACCTTGAGGTGCACTAGCACTACTTTCTTCCACATTCTCATCATGTGGCTCTGACATCTTAAGTATCTTCTTCTCCTGAGGAGTAGAAGATTCTATTAGATAAGGAAGGAATACTAAAGATAGACTTGACTTCCTAAGTCCTATGCCTCTGTAGACTCGAATGAACCTGGAGCTCTGATACCACTTAATTGTGGGCTCCGATCTCCAAACCACGAATTAATCCCGATTTAATCATGTGCGGAAGCAATCGGTAAACAGCGGAAGACAAAAATCACGGGAAATTAAAACTTTTTGAGACAAGAGCCTGAAACCACAAACCTTTTCCAAAGAAAAAGGATTTAACTGTTTACATCACTGACAATTACTTCTTGAGTAATTATATACAACATGATACCAAAACTCTCAAGAATTCATACTCCAAAACACTCCAGGACCTGAGAGTACAGAGGACACATAGGACTTGACTCTAACTACACCATGAAGCAGGCTAGATCTCCACCTGAGATATTTACTGCTCCTGATGCTGCTGTTGCTGGGATTGTTCACCTGAGTTCTTGTTCCTTCGTCTTCGACGACCACCTAAAAAGTAGAAGTCTACGGGATGAGACAATTATACATAATTGCCCCAGCGAGAGTTATAACTCTCCACTAGGCTTTATAAGCAAAGCAAGGAATAACTAAAGCAATAAGAGCCTTCAAGATATTCACTGGCAGTTCTGATGATAAGCAAGAGTTCAATCAATATTAAAATATGAGAACATCTATGCTATTCAAGGTAACATCAATCAAATAACTCGTAATTAACTCTAACAGATATACTACGTTGTTGTTTATGTTTTTCAAACATTATTATGCCCTGTGGAGATGAGGCATACCACTCATACTCCAACTGATTGCTAAGAAGTCACATCAGTATCATACATAGGTCATTAAGAGAGCCGGATTCTTATGACCTCATCTTCCTCAGTCAGTTAGAGGATTGATTGTTTGACATCTGGCGGGATGTCTTTATAATAGCTCACCAGGGTACTCTGGTCCTTCGCTATTTTTAGAGTTACAGTGGCATTCTGTACTCTCTTCACTATCGGAAGATTTCTTGTTTATCTTTCACCGATACGGTATTTGTGTCTTTAAGGGAGTGTAGATATACATCTCACCTTTAGGACTTTATGGTGGGGTATGATGGACTACTAGAATCTACATCATCCTCTCACCAGTTCTTTTATAGTGAAGGTATGACGGACTACAAGAATCTACATCAAATACCAACACTAGGATGTAAGGTTCTACACATCCATGTACCCCACATACTCAAAAGTATGTGATCCAGGAGTTCCCTGAGGAAAACCTGTTTCACCATCATTTAGACTCTGACAATGATGGATCTATGATCAGGGCTCTACATTTCACTTGATTAGTTAGGTACATTCAGTATTCATATCATCATACAAAAACATTAGCATCACAGCTATATATGAGAATACTAAAATGTAGCAGGCCTAACTCATTTCAATTACCAGTTCTCAATTATCTCATCACAAGTCATCTGTCAAGCATGACCTTGATGGTGTTTATGGCTCTTACAGCCCATAAATCACAGAAGATGTCACTTAGCAGTGCATCAAGATGATTCACTATTCATAAAGCTTAAGACATGCTTTCAATGAATATAACATGGTATTTCATACCTGGGTATGACCATTATCTCATAATAACCTGCATAGTTAGTTCAACAGATAATAGTAAACAATTCAACAATTTAGGGTTTACTATTCATCTTTCAAGTCATCACCCTAAAATTAGGGTTTACTATTCACACCATGGTGAATGGTACTCATTACATCGTCATGTAAGAGAAACATCATCATTAAGACTCTTAATTAAGATTAAGATCCATTAGATATCATATTTAGGGTTTCCATGACCTCACATAGGTGGGTCATTCCCTAATCATGCACACTCATGTGTATTTGAAGTATCTCACTTGAGTTTCCACCTTAAAAAGGGTACTTTCTCTCTCTAGGATACTTTCACTCTCTTGGAATACTTTCTCTCTCCTCTCACTAGTAGATGGTGATGACACCACTCTAGATTAGGTTGGGTTAAGTCCTCATTGACTTACATAAGCCAAAACATCATCATCATGTGATTAGGGTTTGATTAGAACAAGGTTTTACCTCTTTAGACCCTTCAAGGGTATTTTGGTAATTTGCCTCATGATCACCATCATGGGTCAACTCACTAATCACTTAGTCCCTTAATGACCTAGGTTACCATTAGGGTTTAGATTAGATCACCATTGAACTAATTACACCATCAATTGATTAAGTACAAACCACCATGTACACCTTCAAACGGTTTCAACCTTCAAACGGTTTCAACCACCAAACGGTCTTGAGACCGTTTGGTCTCAAACGGTCTTGAGACCGTTTGGTCTCAAACGGTCTTGAGACCGTTTGGTCTCAAACGGTCTTGAGACCGTTTGCTCCAAACGGTCTTGAGACCGTTTGGATGTGTTGACCGTTTGGAAGAGTTGACCTTCCAAATCGTTTGGAGCTCAATCGGTTTGAAACCGTTTGATCAAATCAACTTGAGATCGATTGGACCAAACGACCCTGAGATCGTTTAAGCCCAAACGGTCTTGAGACCGTTTGGCCTCAAACGGTCTTGAGACCGTTTGGATCCAAACGGTCTTGAGACCGTTTGGTCCAAATGGGCTCAAACCGTTTGGACCTCCAAAGTGGTTCAAAAGTTACAATTGGTCATGGATATGTATGTTGAACCCCTCAATTAACCAAATCCATGATAACCACTTATAAATTGAGTTAATTAGGATGAACCTTAATCACTTGGACACCAAGTTGACCCTCAATTGAAAGCCAATTAGGGTTGAATCCTTCTCAATTAGGGTTTCAAATCGGATGGTCATCAATATTCAACAATGTGAATCAATTCAAGGTTGAACCTATCAATTGACCTCCAATTGGGCTCAAACTTGGACCAAACGGTCTTGAGGTCGTTTGGATATCCTCCAAACGGTCTTGAGACCGTTTGCCCAAAGTTTGACCAAAAACCAAGTTGTTTGGACTAGGGTTGAACTCCAATTAGGTCAAAAATCAGTATTTGTATCAATTCATCAACTTATTGCGATTGGACCTTCAAACCATTAGATTATCTCAACCCTAGACCTCCAAACGGTCTTGGGTTGTGCCCAAACGGTCTTGAGACCGTTTGGATGAGTTCCAAACGGTCTTGAGACCGTTTGCCCATCCATCCTTTGGACTCTAGTGAAAATTCATCAAGGTTTGATCTATAGAGTTGATCATCACATCAATACTTAATTGCAATATGGTTTGGTGCCTTTGGACCTTCAATTGATCAACTATACTTGACCCCAGACCTCCAAACGGTCTTGGGGTGACCCCCAAACGGTCTTGAGACCGTTTGGGTGATTCCCAAACGGTCTTGAAACCGTTTGGGCTAATCAACCCAAAATCTCAACTTAACTCATTGGAATTTCAGCACTGTTTTCAATTAGGGTTTGCCTAATTGAATAGCCTTCAACTCATGATTCCTTGGGAGTTAATCCCTCAAATTCGGTGAGTCATTATATCACATCATTAGGAACAGTAATCCCAAACGGTCAACGCTTGGTCAACGCACTCAAACGGTCTTGAGACCGTTTGCCCAAAAAGTTCAATTAAATTAGATTGAAAATCAGCACTTAATCCAATTAGGTTTCCCTAATTGATTAGGCTTCAACTCACGATTCCTTTGGAGTTAATCCCTAAAATTTGGAGGGTTATTAATAAACATAATTATGAACAGGAATACCAAACGGTCAACGCTTGGTCAACCATCTCAAACGGTCTTGAAACCGTTTGCTCAACCAGGTCAAGTTAATCAGGTTGAAAATCAGCACATAATTCAATTGGTTTTGCTAATTGATTTGCTCATAACTCACGATTCTTTTGGAGTTAACCTCTCAAATTTTGTGGGTGATTAACATACATAATTATGAACAAGATTCCCAAACGGTCTTTGCTTGGTAAACGGGACCAAATGGTCTTGAAGACCGTTTGCCCTCAAACGACCCTGAAACCGTTTGCCCACCAAACGGTTTGAAACCGTTTTGAGCAATAGGTGGAGGTCGTTTGATAAAGTGAAAAACCGTGGATAAGCATAGAAATTAACGCCCTTATCTTCTACCTTGAGAACAGTAGCAGTTCTTCATGATTTTGCTTGCAAGGATGCAAGGAAAGATAGGGAAGAAGAAGAACTAGCAACTATATGCATAGAAAAGGATGTATAATCAAGCATGAAGTTTAGAGTTATAAAACCCGCCTAAAGGTTGATCTTAGAGCTCCAAGCCTTCAAGCTCCAAGCTTTAATGTCGTCCTTGAGCTTCCACAACTTGGTCAGAGGTGAATTCTCCAAGGAAACGTTGCTTTGGTCGGCTAGAACAAGAAGACTAAGTAAGCTAACCATAAAACCAACCTTAGAAAGTGAATTCCTCCATGAATTCGAGCTTAGAAGGTGGGGTTCTCTTACCTAGAACAGGTTGGTCGTCCCCCCTGAGCTCCAGAGCTGTCCTTGGTCGTTTGAGAAAGAAAGGAAGAGAAGTGAAGGAAAGAAAATTCGTTCACTTAATTACAAGGGAAAAGGGCTTATATACTTTAGCCTCTTTTACACCCTAAGGACCTCTCAAGATTGGAAATCACATCTAGGTCCCTCCTTGCTCAAGAGCACGAACAAACCTACCTATCCTTATGCAAATCTCATGAACTCTCAAGATCTAAGGGTAAAAGAATCCAACCTTCAACTAGGGTACACTCTTGAAAGGGTTTTAGGCCCATTTTAGGTGATTTCTATCACAAAGATCATTTTTCCCATCTGATTATTAAATGATGTATCCCTTTCATCATTTCTACTCTAAATGATGACAAGAGTCATAAAAGATGTTCTAGATGGTGAAAATTACAAGTTGGACCCCTCAATTTGGGTAAATTGCACTTTACCCCAAATTAGGGTTTCTAAGCATGGGAATTGCTTCCACAGCTGCACCTTGGTGCTCAAGCTTGGGAAATCCCTCAAACTTTACCATAACCATTCTCATGATGTTTCAACATCAAAGGAACATCTTATCTTGTGAATTTTGCAAGTTCAACCCTTAAACTGGGTAATTTGCACATAGGTCCCTGCATACAACACAATGCTACAACTTTATACAAAAAGGAGCAAAATTGAAAGTAAATGTTCCTGAGGAACTTAATTACATGCCAGGGAGTGTTCACAAGTATATTAATTACATATTTAGGCAAAACTTCCAGTGTTAGGTCATAACCCAGGTCAGGGGTGTTACATACAACTTAACAAAATCTGATGAACATGGTGTTCAGGATGTATCTTGATCATTCTATCATTACGTTCATAAGTCACATACTGATATAGTTCAAGGACATAGATCATATTTAGGAGTGTCTTTGTATGATTTTTGGAGTTTTTGAGGAATCATAAATTGTATGCAAAGTTCAACAAGTGTGAGTGTTTGCTAATTGAGGTGTATTCTCTTGGTCATGTCATCTCAAGTAAGGGGATTTATACATCCTATAAGGTGAAGTCGATATTACAGTCAGTCTAAGACAATGAAAGAGTTATAGAGTTTTCTTGGTTTAACTGGTTATTATAGAAAGTTTTTAAGAAACATCTATGCTAAATTGGCATTGTTATCCATGCTAACCAAGAAGGATGTACTACTTGATTGGAATAAGGAGTGTCAATATTGATTCTAAATTTTTAAGGAAAAATTAGCATCAAAACATGTGCTAATTTGGCTAGAACCTAGGAAGGTCTACATCAGATTTTGTTTTTCTTTGAAAAATGGGTTAGGTTGTGTGTTGATGCTTGACAAGTACATGATCTCTTTTGATTCTAGGCAGCTCAAGATGCATGAGGAGAACTACCTAACACATGATGTAGTTTTGAATGTAGAAATTTTTTCATTGAAAGTGTGGAGGCAACACCTGAATGGAGATAAGTGCCAAATTTTCATGGATCTACAAGAACCTCAAGTGTATCTTTTCATAGGAGTTGAATATGAGGCAATATAAATAATAGGAGTTGATCTAGACTACCACTATATGATAGATTATCACCTAGTGAAGGAAAGTGTAATAGTTGATATGGGACATATTAATGTGTCTTCTTTGGATGAATGTGTAGATGGAGGTTTCTTTGATGGGTGTCTTGTTAGGATAGTTGTAGATAAAACCAACACTAGTACAATATCACAAAGATGCGCAATTAGATGATACTATGTTATATAACATGTGGTCAGAGCTTGTTAACAAGAAGCATAAATGTTTTCACAAGTCTAGAGTTGTCACAGATCTTTTTGGATGAGATAGTTTGTGTGCATAACCTACCAACTGATATAATGTTAGACATAGGACCTCAGTTTAAGAACATGTTCTAGGAGCATCTTTATGGAGCTTTGGGTACTTAGTTGAAGTTTAGGAAAACTTTTCACATACAGACTGATGGACATCCATAGAGAATGATGTTGACTTTGAAATAATTTTGAAGCTTGTGTTTTCAATTTATAGACTGTTATGATATTCACCAAAGTTTGATACAATTTTCCTACAATAATACTTATCGGAGAACCATAGACATGACAATGTATAAGAATTTGTATGGAAAGTGATGTGATTACCTCTTTGTTTCTATGAGGTAGGTGAATATCATCCTATGGATCTTGAGTTGGTTCAATAGATGGTAGAGAAGATCAACATTATCACTCAACAATTGAAGGGAGCACGTGACATACATAAGTCATATGTAGACATCCATAGAAGGACACTTGAGTTCTGGGTTAGAGACCTTTTGTACCTTAAATTCTCACCTTAGAGAGGTGTATTGACGTTTGAGAAGATATATAAGTTGGATCGCATGTTTATGGGGCCTATCCTACCACCAAACATGTTTTTAAAGTGTCCCACATGTTTCACTTGCCACCAGAGTTGATCTATATGAGTCGTGTTTTCTGTGTGTTCAGTGGTTGAGGAAGTGTCATCCTATCACATAGTACCTATTCATCTAGCAGAAGTGTAGATTGATGATGATATCTCAAATGTTGAGGGTCCACTTTTGATCTAAAACAAATAGGTACATAAGTTGAGGAAGAAGGATTAGTCCTACTAAGGTGTTGTGGAAGCATCATGGTGTTTAGGAAGCCATGTGGGAGCTTGGGAAGTACCCATCATTATTTTATGATTTTATGGTCAAAGTCATATTTAGGGGTTTATAATTGGAAGTACCATCACCTACCTTAAAAAATCTTGTTTTTTTTCTTTAATTAAATGCTTGATTAAGATCTTGAGTTAGTTGATAAAGAGAAAACTCTAATATAGCCTAATTGCACTTTGTTTGTCTTAATTTCATGGTTTACATGATGTGTGTATATTAGGACTTAATTACATTTTTATATAATTATCTAAGTATGTTTTACTCAACGTATGTACCTTGTATGATGTGGCTTTGATGCCTTTAAATCTTGGTTGTATCATGTTTCTTCCTTGAGTTCAAACCTCAACCCTGATCTAGGATTTGTCTGTTGAGATTCTTGGTCATGATGGCTTGGAACCCTAGACCTTGATGAGTGAAGTTGATGTGGAACCCTACGAGTCATGAAGTGGAGCCTTAATGGGTGAAGTCGAGATGGGACTAGATGGGTCATGAAGTGGAGCCACCGTGGGTGACGTTGGGGTGAACCTCAATGTGTCATGATGAGGGAACCATGATGGGTCATGAAGAGGGGGGACCTTGATTGGTGAAGGTTGACGGAGGGATCTGGATTGGTGGAGGTTTATAGGTGAGTAGTGAGTATTGATGGATGGGTAGTTCTGGGTTGTTTTTTCCTTTCAACATATGAAGGCCTATGTATACCCCAACATCATCCATTCTATGATCCATTTCAAGCCAAATAGCTATTGAAAACATGGGTAGATCTTAAAGGAGGCTGATGGTTGTAGTTTATAGATTGCATGTGCATGAAAGAATAAGATCAATCTCCCTTGGTAGATCATGTAACAACTCCCTTCATTATTCTCTTTTCTTGTTTCCCCCTCTTATCTCTCTTCTTGAATGAGATTCATGGTGAACCATGGTGAATCTTTCTCCATATAGCTAAACATCCCTCATTTTCTCCTTTCTTGACCTATTTGAGCATAGATCTTTCTTTAGGGAGCTTTCATGGTCTCTATTGAAGATGGTTTGAAGACTTCAATATATATATATATATATATATATATATATATATATATATGTGTGTGTGTGTGTGTGTGTGTGTGTGTATGTGTGTATAGAGAGAGAGAGAAAGAGAGACAGAGAGAATCAGGGTAGAATACACTCGAGTGTACAGATCGCATGAATACACTCAAGTGTGTTTGCATATCAAGACTATTTTTTTGCAAAATGTAAACCATTGATCTTCTCTGTCATACTATAACTAGGCTACATACAAATTTTGAGCCCATTCAGATGAGTGTCAGTCACTCATCTAAGGGCAACAAAATCGAAGCTTGAAACTAATTTGAAATGCATAATTTTTGCGGTCTTTATAACATGACCTACAAATGTCCAAATGTCATCAAATTTTTCGTATGATCAATTCACAAAATGTTTAAGAAGATCAATAGATTAGATTTTTGAAAAAAATATTGCATCATGAAAAACTATTTGAGTGTATTATGCTCCGAATACACTCGAGTGTATTCTATCCTGACTCTCTCTCTCTCTCTGTATATATATATATATATATATATATATATATATATATATATATATATATATATATATGCATGCACACACACACACATGTATAGCAAACTCGGTAAATATATTTTTGACCCCATATGGGATAAAAGAAAGAGTTAGACACAAACATATAACTTGAAAAAAGGAAAGTAAAGAAACCCCTTTATTGAGTATTTAAATTAGATCCTAGTTCCTTATGCTAAGACTTCATATGGAGACTATGCTATCTTTATAGAATTTGTATAATATTTGGGTTTCTGGAGCGATTTTAGTAAAAAAAATAAACTCATCATTAGCTAAACCTTCATGCCTTGTACAATTACTCTCATGCCATATGTAATGTACTCATGCATTGACGTACCACAACATTAGGGTTTTTTTGCCTCCATTCTTCTGTTTGATGAACTACATTTCCTAGTTCAAGTTCATTTCCTGATCAACAATTACTTCAAGCCAAATCTTTCCCAGATATACCTCCATGTTTTACACATTCCAAAGAGGTGATCCACATTCTCTTCATTATAATTTCATAAGTAACAAGAATTTTTTACATATTGATTCCATTTGGCTAGTCTTATCCAAGGTCGATAGATAGTCTTTATATTTTCTAAACATCAACATACTTGATCTAAAGTTATGTCAGGATATCCATATGTTAGTTATACTCTCATATCTCATAGTGTATGATAATATCTCTTACAAATCCCATCCTCAGTGCATTAGGCCAAAATTGATCCCATATATCCATCATTTGTCTCCAACATGTTGACAAACCCCATATGTGAGGAGGTTTGTGGTTTTTTCTTGTCCCATATCTTTTCAGCATCTATACTGAGCAAATTGTTTATCCTTGCAATATTTTCTAGTTATCTTTAGAGTGATGAAGTTAGATAAGTCATTTAGGATTGAAGGCCTAGACTACCTTCTTCATGTGTGAATGTCAATCCCACCTAGCTATCAGGATCCACAACACTACCCAATATGGAATCTTCCATCATAATTCCCATCCTATGCAAAGTAGATTGAATGATTTCACCTTGAGCCATCCAATAACAGATGAGACCTATAGAACAACTCTAAATGAGAACAACTCTCCTTACCATTGAGAGTTTTGTTCCAGGCCATTTTTTAAACATGTCTTTGAGTCTGTCAAGGTATTTGTGGAAGTGGATCCTTCTCAAGTTGCCCCCAATTCGTGGATATCCTAGGTATTTGGTAGGAAAGACACCATATTGAACGCCCAATTTTCTACAATTTCTTCCTTGCTAGAGCATGATTTGTAAAATTATATGTTTGTCTTGGATTCTTTGATTCTCACAACTAACAACAAGCCAAAGTCATCAAGGATACCTCTAAGGACTTTGATGCTTCTTGTTCTATCTTCAATGAACACTAGTACATCATCACTAAACCAGAGATGAGACTGTATCATTGTTTTCTTGATATTGTGGTTCATATCTTATTCTATCTCACTTCATTAAGTTGATTGCTTAGACGCTCCATGGAAATGTTAAATAACATTGGTGACAATGAGTGACCTTGATGAAGACAGTTGGTGTTAAAGAAAAGACCTTTAGAAATACCATTGATCAGTAATGACGAAGATGTAGTAGTGCCACATTGTTTAAGTGATACCCATCCCTCATAGAATCCCATATAGTATAGGTATTTCCAAAGGTTGTCCCATGACTCTGAATCATATACCTTAGTGGTGTTAAGCTTTAGGCAAGCTAATGGCATGATCCATTTGACATTAAATTTTAGGATGAACTCATCAGCCAACATTGAGCGGTCATCAATTTTCCTTCCTCTTATGAACAAACCTTGATTGTGATGCATGATTTTTTAGTGATGTTAGCCAAACAATTAGTGATGATTTCAATTGATATTATAAATGATGGAACATCAAGTTGTTGGATTGAAATTAGTAGAAGATGATAAGATATCTTTTTTGAGGATTATTAGAGATAGGAAGGGATGGTGGACTTGCCAAACAATGTTACCCCCTCTAAGAAACCAAGAAGCAACTTCACAAAGATCTTTTTTTAGTAGATTCCAATTTTATTTGTAGAAGGAACCATTGAAACCATCTAGACCAGGACTCTTATTTTCTCCAACAATGTGAACAACATTTTAAACTTCTTGATTAGGTATACGTCAAAGTATGATATGAAGATATGCTAAACTATAGGTATTATTACATCAATTGAAGGCAATTTGTACTATTAATATCATCTAAGTTAGATGCATCTATTATAGTATAATTCAAGGAATATGAGTATATTCCCCATTAATGCTAACCTTCTAAATGAGTCACATTATAACAATTTGAGATCTTGCCTAGTGATTAAGGAATAAGAGAAGTGACCCTAGTATATTTTACTTCTTTAATGAAGTGTTTTATAAGGAAGAAGAGGATTGCGTTACCAAATTGCCATTGGGAATTCAATAACATGATATAAATATCCAAATACAAAGATAGGGAATGGAAGGGGGTGAATAGAATTGGGAAAATGAGTAGTGGATAAATGATAATGAAATGAGTAGGTAGAAATGTTCAACTAATTTATATTAAATAATAAAATATTCAAATTAACCTTAAGTGAAGGATATGCACTTAGAATCAAAATTTAAAAGAATTGAATGACTAAATTTCTTATATAACATGTGAATAGAGAATGATGAATTATAATAATAGTAGTGAATAAGAAATGAAGAATCTAAGAGTAATGAATCTCTATTGAAAGGAAAACCTAAGAGTTAAATGGAAGAGTTGAGAAACTAACTCTAACCCTAATATGATGAGATATGTGATGGTAATGATAAATTCTTTCAAATGAATAATTATAGTTTAATTAAATTAAAAGATGAAGATCAAATATATGTGAATGATATATACATTGTTGGGTTGTAATTGTCTGCTAGAATGCTCATATTCTGAGAATGGTCCATGTTGATGGGTTTCAAACGAAATAACAATATGTGTTGAATAGTAACCCAAATTGAAGAAGGGCACTTAGTGAAAGAGGAATAATGAGTGTGCTATGCATGTTTATGTATTGATATTTATTCATATGTTTTGAAATTGTATGGATTAAGTATATGCCATACTTTAAACTCGTTTTGAGAATGATGGATGGAATATGAGTTGAATGTTTATTGCATTCCTCATTTTTCTAGCTGATAAATCTGATGTTGTTGAATATTTGTCTTGTTGTAGAAATGAGTCATTCTTTTATAGAGATAGTCTGCTTCCATATTTTATGTGCCTAATTTGGAATTGAAATTGAAAAGTTGATAATTACTTGATGTTAGGATTTAATATCCACTCTGATTATTATCATGGTATACTTGTCATTTGAATAACCTTGTTTGGTATACATGTCTTATGTGTATTTTAGCTTTAGGACTATAGGATGTCTTCCTGGTATGGATGGTGGTATGTCATAAAGATAGTATTATTATTATGTTCTGATTCTCATAGTATATATATTGAATTGTTACTCCTATAATCAGATTGTCATTATGAAGTAATTAACATCTACCGATGTGTTTATAGAAATTATCTTAAAGATGATTTAAAATTGGAATTGGCCTAAGATGAATACATTATCTAATAAACTAGATTATTTTTGTAAACTTTATTTGACCATAATCTAGAACTATCTATTAGACTTTCCAATATCTGCATGTTTCTTTTAAGTTCATATACTTAATCTAATGCAGATGCATGTACTCATTTTGAGTGGGAGGTATCCACTCACTAGGGATCTATATGAGTCTCCTAAGGTTGTTTAAAAATATTTTAGGTATGATTTCGTCCAACAGAGAGGTCATGACAAAGAATATGTAAAAACAATAATCTAGATTATAATGTCCATGTACTCTATCTTTCCCGGGATGATTAGTAAATCAGGTTTGTTCTATCTTTCCTGGGGTGGGTAGTATATCAGGTTTGTTCTTTCATGTATATATATATGATGTAAACTGAACTACATATCATAATTACCATTTGAATCCAATTTTAATGGAGTTGAACAAGATATGTGATAATGTGGCATTGCTTTATGATGTTTAATGAGAATGGGAAAAGAAAATTTTACTAGTGTCTTTTGTATATTGTGTTAAACATGTTTGTTGACAATTTGATGCTTTGTTCCTTAATCTAGGTTTAGGTATAGGATTTTTCTCTAATGGTTGGCATTTATGTTGATCAAAAGTGAGGTCACAACAGTCTCCCCCTTGTGGTTATCCACATGCTTTATGTGGTCATAAATGTACCCATTGTTTCAACTATCCAGGACCTCCCGTCACTAGACATTAGTAGATAAAGATTGGTGGGAGTCTTGTGGTAGTGTCCTAGTGTCATTCCTATACACTAAGGTCCATTCAAGGTTGTTTTATGTCAGATGTTTATATGATTCTAGTTTTTTTCTTACATGCCATATATATTGTGTTCATGTTATAAATGTTGGTATGTATCTTCTATATACATGTAGTGGTAAACTTTACTAAATGTTAATATGTTCAATAACCTATGAATGAATTAAAATATGTCCCTTTTATATGTAACTTTATATATGTGGGTTTGCCTCACTCTGGTCGTTAATGATGTTAATAAATATAAGACATGCATTTTGTTTTGAGTAATCTACACTTTATGTGGTGGGTTGTCAAATGGTCAAGGGCGATGGAATGATGGAAGAGTGGATTCAAGATCTTCATCCATCAAGAAGATAGACTTGAAATCCACAACTACCATAATGGAAATATCATCCCTTCTCTTTTCCTTCAAGGTCTGAAAGACATTAGAGTGACCTAAAAATAGGGTGATCCATTCATAGATTATTTAGGGTAGGATCATTATGAAGAAGATGGACTAGAGTAATTTTAATGATAATATTGGACTTGATAGGTGTAGGAAGAAGCAATATATATTTTGGGTTTTCAATGTATGTAATTTTTTACTAGTATTTGATAGACATGTACGAAATGAAATAATATCCTCTTCCATAATTGTAAAAATAAATACAAGGATCAAGTATCCTTTTATTGTATAAGATATAAGTGGTTAAAATATACACAAATAAAACCAAAAATATAGGTTTCCTGATAGAAGTGATGTACTCAACTCCATATTGACCCTTATTCTAGCATCATCATGTATGATTTTGTGGGTCTTTCCCCTTAGGGTTGAGATCCCTTAGCCTAGGATCTCTCATGTATGAATTTTTATTGATTCAACAAGCAATGCTAGCTAAATCTATATTTTTTAATTTTTTTTTGGTACTTCCAAAAACTGCATTCCAACAAGAAAATAAATGTTTGAAGGTGGATATCATTACAACTAAAAGAAGATTTCGAGTTTATGAAACCACGTGGATTTAGCTACATGAAATTTTAAGGGAAGGGTATGTATCCTATCTCGATGACTTGTTGGTTTTGGATACTTTTATGATCGGCAAGAAAATTCCTGTTCTCAACAACTTGTATATTATAAAAGTGTGGGATGCTTGTGATTAACATTGTTTATGAAGCTTACTTCCTCTAGTGACTCTTGGTATATCTATGCATAAGCACAATATTTGGGTATATGGGAAATGTCTCCACATATGTGACATTCCCTAACATATTTTGTTGGGTTTTAGGGGAGGCGGAGAAGGCAGCAGAAACAAAAACTTTCCTCCCCAAACCTAGAACAAGGAAACACGTCAACGTCTATTCAATAGGAAAGGATGGTTTATGGAATCATACCTTGTCCCAAGGCTTGCTCGGCGACAATACCTCGCGCCTTGTGCGGTCTTCACCTTCGGTCTTGGACGGTGTCTGTGCAGCTCCTGGTCGCACAGGGACTGATGACTCCTGGTCTCACCGGGACTGTCGGGATTGACAACTGTCCTCTGAACGGCAGAAATCTCCTGCCTCTGAAGTTGTCCACACGGACCACCTGGAACTCCAATCTCCTTGTCTCACAAGGAATTGGAAGGAGTCGCACCCTCCTGTCAGCGTACTAGTCGCTGACACACTCTCCTGCCACCAGTCGCTTTCTGCAGTTGTCTTTCCCTTGATGTGCATCCCTTATCGGGTAGTACTTGCTCGGGCTCTCTCGGTTACCAAAACTAGAGAGAACGACAACTTCATAGAGCAATTGGTTGCACTGAGTTGTTCTTTGAGAAGCCCCCAATACCCCTATATATAGGAGGGTCATGGGACAGGGTTCTCCATCCCGGGCAATATGGGACTAAAGTAGGAGTAGAAGGGTTTGATATTTTCCATAAAAACAACCAACTCGCAACCTGAACCGATCGTTTCATTTCTGAAACGGTCGGTTGGGGACCTGAGCCGGTCGGTTGACACCTCAACCGATCGGTTGGGACACCTCAACCGGTCGGTTCACTTCTGAACCAGTCGGTTCGTGGTCCTGGTCGTTCCCGAATGACTTACCATCTTTTATTTCTAATTGGTATCAAATACCAATCCTTGTTCCAATCAAATTGGGCAAGTGAAACGAAAGGAAATTTCTCACCAATCCTACTTTCCCAACTTGCTCGGTTGCACCAGTTGAACCGATCGTTTCAACACTTGAAGCAATCGTTTCACCCTGTCCTTGATCCGATCGACTCACCACTTGAGCCGATCGGTTCACCAAGCTCAGCCGATCGGTTCATCACATGAGCCGATCGGTTGGGAATGCAGATTTTGCAGAATCAGTCAATTGCAGTTTCAATCAATTCGATACTCCAATCAATATGTCCAACACCTTGAACATTATGTCATTGAGCTATCAAATAATTGAGTGTTTAATTGAACTATTAAACTCCTTTAGTAATCAATCTAAACATTGTTTGTGGACAAAACTCCTCTTCCAGGTTAAATCTTATGTGTGTGACCCTGCAGGTCCATTTCACATTGGCAGTAAAAGTCCAGAACACTTATGACTTCACAAGCAAAGAGCGGTGCCTAGTCACACATCAGTGCTACCCAAGTGAAATAGAAAGTTTGAGAAAAACTTTCAATCCTACAATCCATGAATGGTGTTACAGTGAAATGTATAATTCCTTTGTCACTGATATCCCGAATGAACTCGAGGCATGGAACAGTCATCCTGTCAACGTTCATTCACTTTCTTGATCTCAGAGTAGATTGGAAGAGATATGTATGACATCAATATCACATACTGATTCACACATGTGTGCACGCCTTTCTCAATCCTACTCATCAAGCGGCCATGGATATCAAACTCCCTCAGGAGGGACAAATCCCATATCTATCACTCACCCCTCAAAAGCCCCATGTGTCAAAACCACCCAATCATCACCTTTATAACAACCCATGTTTCAGGACTGCGTTTGATGATGTCAAAGTGTGCCCAACAACATGTGTTGAGTGTAGTGATTTCAGGTCAAAGAATCACACTCACCACCATCACTGTGAGTACTGACTGTGACTACCATGTCATGGTTCCATGTGTCAAACTCACGGTGGGTCTGTCCGGTACACTTGTTCTCTAACAAGTACCTATGTGTTTGGTTTGATATCTCTATATCATGACTAATGAGATTCTTTCATCAACCAACACCACAATCTAGTCTTATGTGTCATTGTTGTCTATCTACATTCCACAATGACATCCGACTAGGGATACAACAAGAATGTACAAACTCTTAGCATCTGTATGATCTCATCTTTCAGGTCCTTAACCTGAAAGCATACGTCATTGAGTATTGTCATTCAGTAGACATTCAATTTGTTCTATCACTATCTCATATGACTGAACCAGAAAGAATTGGAAGCTTGCCTTTGATGTTTATCAAATCAATCTTAATGTATCCCACCAATCATCCCATGATTAGCTCTCAGGGCATACATACCAACAGACTCCCACTTGCACTGTGAGCCAATCACCCTTGAATCATATTCATAGTGATCTTCAAACATGTCCCACATGTTACTGTGCTCTAGTGCGAACATAGTGAGTTATGGCAACATCTTGGCAAAGTCAGTATAAATTGCATGTCTCTCATCTCTTCATTGTACGTCACACGTATGAGATTGAGTTGCCGTAATATGTGATCTAGTATTCCTTTGCTAACCTTTAGCCACATTGCATGATCAAGGATTCCATACTTGTCATCAATGAGCGGAATATCTATAAGTTCATCTCATGAACTTCCAGATCCACATAGTATCCACTGTTGTTCTCTAACGCATAGATACTTGGCATTTCCTTTTAAATGGTTTTATTGGAACACTTCCAGTTATCAACAAACTTTCACTTTTATATATCCTATATATATTTTGCGATTAATTTTATGTCCTTTTGTAAGTTCGCATCAATGTAACTCTTTGCATTGAACTCTTCCTTATCTCCATAGAACTAGTACTTCTCAAGTACTTACCAAGTTCTCATGGTATTCCAGTAACCCTTACTGGAAGTAGACAAACATCCACTCTTCATGTCCCACATAGGAGTTATCAGGATGAGCACATCAAGTTGCCATGTCCTACATACAAGATGATGAATGCATTTTGTTCTTGCATGTCGGTACATGCAAGATAATGGGATGATTACATACTTGATAGATCCATATCTATTCTTAGTGTTCCCATTCTTCATAAGAATTAGACACTTGTCCTTGGGATACTAACTCCATGTAACATGGACAAGTTTTCTCCCACTGAATCTGTGCATACTGAACCCTTCAATACACATTGCCAATGTATGTTTTCTCCTCTTTTAGGTCAGGAGGTTTTTCGAGAACTATCTCTATAGATCTCTATTCCTATCACATAGGAAACATCTCTATCTCCCTTAAAGATAATTTCCACTTTTGGCTTTCCATTCTAGAACATTTCCATTTCACATCAACATGTGGAATGTGGACACGCTCCCACTAAATCACAGATCCCTTCTTTATCTTTGACATATCAGTCAAACCCTTTGACTATATCATCAAAGTAAAGATCCAATTCTGAGTTGCTTGTACTCAATCAATCATATTGATTAGTCCATTGTAACTTATATACTTCATTTGCATTAGTGGATTCATAAACCTTATAGGTTGTGTCATGTACACATCCTTATTTTATTCCTCATAGGAATGCGGTTTTAGTATCCATATGTCAAATGCTTAGTCATTAAGTTGCAATCAACAAGCATCATCCTTCTCAAAATGCTATCCATGTATCTTAACACTTAAGATTCATTTGCACATATGGATTTCATCTAATGGGTGCTGCCATCAAGGTCATACCTTATGGTTCACATGGATGTCATTTAGGATGTAATGGTCATAAACCATAACTCAAAATTCGGTTCCTCATATTCATCTAGATAGTTGACTCATCACATGAACAACTCATCACATAGAAAATTGAGGTGTATCTGTTAAGGATATAAGAACTCACAACTCCTTGTGATTCTTAATGTCCTTTATTAGTGTGGGGTATTCTTTTATTAAGAAGAATTTAGTTATTTGATAATCATTCTCCAACTCCTTAGAGTATGATTCCTTCTTGATTTAGACATCACCATGCCTTAATCATGAGTTCACTATGATACACTATCATAATCACTCATAAGGATCTCAAACATTTGGTCCAAGTATTTCATTCATTGATCTCATCAAGAATTAACACTTTACCAAATTTGCACTTCATCTATGATAATCTTGAACACTTCAAGATATTCATATTGGTATCTATCTAAACACCATTTGAAGTATTAGCATTTGTTCCAATAGGTATGTAAATACATCACATGTATTATACCTAATAGGATAATCATTCTCCCACTACCTTTAGTGAAGATTGATTAATCATGTCCAAGATATCCATGTCTCTTACTGGTTCTCTAACCAAAAGAGTCTAGATTTATCCATCACATGAAAACTAGAAATGAATTTCTCATGATTGATGCTAATTTGATTATTTGAGTTATCTATAACTTTTAGGTATCATTTTATCTTATGCATATCAAATACCACAAGATAAACAAGGCATTGCCACAAAGATCATATCTTTAGAAATTTAAACATCTCTTTATTGATTGCCATCATTGTCATATAATATGGAAAAATAAAGTGTTTCTATCTATTGGCAAAAATGAAATAGCAGTTCATAACTGTATTACATGCCTTTAGGCTGAAAATAAACTAAAGTATTCCTATCTATGGCGGCAAAACTTGCCCCATTTATTGAGTGCTTTACACTTTACATCTTGGTATCATATACCTCAAAAGTGTTACAAGTTTACTTTCATGACACCTTTAAGTAGAGACGGCTGTCGCCTCCTTCTTCTTTTGTTCTTCCAGATAGAGAGGACAATTCCTTTTCCAATGTCCTGGCTTTTGACAATGGTGGCAATTGCCTTTCTTGGTCACACCTCCCTTGGCCTTGAGAGCTGAAGACGACTTGGGCTCCTGGCTAGCATCAGAACCTTTCTTAGCTTTGCCCTTGCCCTTGCGCTTGGACTTGCCTTTCTTGCTCGTGATCACCATCACAGACTTAGGCTTGTCCTTCTTCATCTGTGTCTCGGTTGTCCTCAACATGCCCAACAACTCTGACAGTGGCCTATCAAAGTTGTTCATGTTGTAGTTCATCACAAACTGACTGTAGGATTCTGGCAACGATTGCAGTATCACGTCAGTAGCCAACTCTTGGCTCAGTGGAAATCCCAGTCTTGTCAGGTTCTCCACATACCCAATCATCTTGAGTATGTGAGGACCAATTGGATCTCCTTCTGTCATGTCGCACTTGAACAGTGCCCTTGAGACATCGTATCTCTCTTTCCATGCTTGATCTTCATACATGTTCCTGAGATGTTGAATCATCTCAATGACACCAATGTTCTCATGTTGTCTCTGCAACTCGTGGTTCATAGAGCACAACATCAAGCACTTTGCATCAATGGCATCATCTGAATGCTTCTTGTAAGCATCCCTTTCTTCCTTTGGTGCAATAGGAGCAGGTTCCTCTGGAATTGGAGTATCCAGGACATAGAGCTTTCGCTCTTGAGTGAGAACAATTCTCAATGTCCTATACCAGTCGTGGAAGTTTGTCCCATTCATCCTGTCCTTTTCAAGGACCGGTCGCAAAGAAAAGTGATTGTTGTTTGTTGTCATTTGTACTACAAAAGGAAATATGCAATTTTAGTCCAAAACTCATTTTTGACTTATTTGATTGATTTGAAAAGTTGACGATATAAATAGGCCTTTAATTAATTATCGCTCCCACTATTTTAGTTCAAATTGATAGCCCTCACCATCAATTCGGAAGATTGCAGCGTACAACCTTCTAGTGGGCAAGATCCTGAAATCCTCTAAGTCATGGACCAGCTAGGGCTGTCACCCACAACTTAGATCTCTCAGGTAGGCAACTCTTGCCAATTGCATCATATGCAACTCTTGATAAGATGTCATATGAAACTCCTTGCCATGAGCATCTCTATGCCTCAAGGTACTAGATCCCATCTAGATCACCTTGTTAAGTCTGACCCAAAGCAAACACGATGAATATGCACCCTGCTAGGGCAGACCCACACATTCATCCTTCACGCTTCCAGGAGATAGACGTTGCACCACGCTAGGGCGTGCCCACACTTGGTCGATCAAGCTTTTCACTTGTGTCACATTTGGAAGGCATCTAAAACTTAATATTTAATGAGGGATTTGGTTTTTATATACATATACATATCCAATCACCACAATATATAGTATGTATCATATACATGCTATATCCCACAGAAAACATGTGAAATGATAAAAGTGATGATTATGGCCATCCTTATATGATTCCTCGAGCCAAGAGGAATCATGGTCATCTAGGTCTACATCACATGCAACCTTTACAAGATGAACTCTATGCTTTTCCTTTCTGGATTTGATCAACTCATCACATGAATGATCGGCTCGCCATCAGACTGGTCAGCCGGGTGCCACCAGTCGATCGGTTGGCTCCTCCAACCGATCGGTTTTCCCGATCGTCGTGCATCTCATCATGGCCGCCACCCGCTCGTCTCGCTCCTCGAACCAGTCATCAACTGATCGGCTCACTCCTTGAACCGATCGTCTCGAACGTCAACCGATCGGTTCACGCCTTGAACCGATCATCTCAGCTGTCGTCAGGATGTCCTCCGTTCTTTGACATAACAGGAAATAAAATTCTATCCTATTTTACATTGTAAAAAGAGAAACCTCGAGTTACATTCAAGGGGAGCAAAGGTAGGAAAGAAATCTCGAATTATTTCGAGTTACATCAGGAATAGGAGAAGGAAGATCGGTGCACAGACCGAGATGCAAGCAACCACATACAACCATACACAGATAGGGTTTATTGGCCATAACCATGCTATACATCCACCATAAAACTCATTTAAGGGTGACACATATCAAGTGCATTAATAATACATATCATATATGTAAATTGGGATATGTGGATTTACGATTGGACATGCATAAAGCCAATTTTATTCGCATCGTATGCAATAAATAAAGGCGACAAACCAAAATCGATCATATCGATAATCCTAAAGTATAGAGCAGTTGATGTGGCTCTGATACCACTGTTGGGTTTTAGGGGAGGCAGAGAAGGCAGCGGAAACAAAAACTTTCCTCCCCAAACCCAGAACAGGGAAACACGTCAATGTCTATACAATAGGAAAGGATGGTTTGTGGAATCATACCTTATCCCGAGGCTTGCTCTGTGACAATACCTCACGCCTTGCGCGGTCTTCACCTCCGGTCTTGGACAGTGTCTGTGCAGCTCCTAGTCGCACCGGGACTGATGACTCCTGGTCTCACCGGGACTGTCGGGATTGACAGTTGTCCTTTGAGCGGCAAAAATCTCCCACCTCTGAAGTAGTCCACACGGACCACCTGAAACTCCAATCTCCTTGTCTCACAAGGAATTGGAAGGAGTCACACCCTCCTGTCAGCGTACTAGTTGCCGACACACTCTCCTACCACCAGTCGCTTTCTGCAGTTGTCTTTCCCATGATGTGCCTCCCTTATCGGGTAGCACTTGCTCGGGCTGTCTCGGTTACCAAAACCAGAGAGAATGACAACTTCACAGAGCAACTAGTTGCACTGAGTTGTGCTTTGAGAAGCCCTCAATACCCCTATATATATAGGAGGGTCATGGGATAGGGTTCTCCATCCCGGGCAATATGGGACTAAACAAGGAGTAGAAGGGTTCGAGATTTTCCACAAAAACAACCAACTCGCAACCTGAACCGATCGTTTCATTTCTGAAACGGTCGGTTGGGGACCTGAGCCGGTCGGTGGATACCTCAACCGATCGGTTGGGACACCTTAACCGGTCGGTTCGTGGTCCTGGTCAGTTCCCGATTGACTTTCCATCTTTTGTTTCTAATTGGTATCAAATACCAATCCTTGTTCCAATCAAATTGGGCAAGTGAAACGAAAGGAAATTTCTCACCAATCCTACTTTCCCAACTTGCTCGGTTGCACCAGTTGAACCGATCGTTTCAACACTTGAAGCAATCGTTTCACCCTGTCCTTGAGCCGATCAACTCACCACCTGAGCTGATTGGTTCACCAAGCTTAGCCGATCGGTTCATTACATGAGCTGATCGGTTGGGAATGCAGATTGTGCATAATCAATCAATTGCAGTTTCAATCAATTCGATACTCCAATCAATATGTCCAACACCTTGAACATTATGTCATTGAGATATCAATTAATTGAGTGTTTAATTAAACTACTAAACTCCTTTAGTAATCAATCTAAACATTGTTTGTGGACAAAACTCCTCTTCTAGGTTAAATCCTATGTGTGTGACCCTGCAGGTCCATTTCACGTTGGCAGTGAAAGTCCATAACAGTTATCACTTCACAAGCAAAGAGCAGTGCCTAGTCACACATCAGTGCTACCCAAGTGAAATAGAAAGTTGGAGAACAACTTTCAATCCTACAATCCGTGAATGGTGTTACAATGAATGTATAATTCCTTTGTCACTGATATCCCGAATGAACTCGAGGAATGGAACAGTCATCCTGTCAACGTTCATTCACTTTCTTGATCTCAGAGTAGATTGGAAGAGATATGTATGACATCAATATCACATACTGATTCACACATGTGTGCACACATTTCTCAATCCTACTCATCAAGTGGCCATGGATATCAAACTCCCTCAGGAGGGACAAATCCCATATCTATCACTCACCCCTCAAAAGCCCCATGTGTCAAAACCACCCTATCATCACCTTTATAACAACCCATGTTTCAGGACTGCGTTTGATGATGTCAAAGTGTGCCCAACGACATGTGTTGAGTGTAGTGATTTCAGGTCAAAGAATCACACTCGCCACCATCACTGTGAGTACTGACTGTGACTACCATGTCATGGTTCCATATGTCAAACTCACAGTGGGTTTGTCCGGTACACTTGTTCTCTAACAAGTACCTATGTGTTTGGTTTGATATCTCTATATCATGACTAATGAGATTCTATCATCAACCAACACCACAATCTAGTCTTGTGTGTCATTACTATCGATCTACCTTCCACAATGACATCCGACTAGGGACATAACAAGAATGTACTAACTCTTAGCATCTATATGATCTCATCGTTCAGGTCCTTAACCTGAAAGCATACGTCATTGAGTATTGTCATTCTCAAGACATTCAATCTATTCTATCACTATCTCATATGACTGAACCAGAAGGAATTGGAAGCTTGCCTTTGATGTTTATCAAATCAATCTTAATGTATCCCACCAATCATCCCATGATTAGCTCTCAGGGCATACATACCAACATATTTCACATACATGTTAGAGTACAGGAGATGGACTTCAATCTTCTTATCCAACTAATTTTGTGTCAACTTCATGATATAAGTTGAGATCTAGTCCAACTTAATGGTAGACATATCACCATTCTTGACTTCAAGAATACCACTCCTCTAGGAACTAGAAGCATCAAGTTCCTACACAAGATTAGGATATTTATTATTTTTAGAGTGTTTCCATTCAAGATCGCTACTGGACATGTCAATAACTAACCTATACACATTTATTTAAATCACATTTAGTAAATTATGCTCATATTTTCATGTTAAGAAAAGATTTCAAATTATTGTATAAACCTTTACATAAATTATTGATAAGCATCCATTCAGATAGGCCATTATGAGGCCATTTCCTTTCTTAACCTTTGAATCTATCCTATGCTTCACTAATATCTTCCATAGACCCCTATTTGAAACTACATATCTCATCTCTATAATGATCAGTCTTTAAACTTGAACAACTTCTCAATAAAGGCATCATCAAGCTCTTTGCAAGAACAAATTGTAACAACAAAAATAGCGTGATACCATTTTTTAGCCTTGTTGCATAGAGATAAGTTAAACATGTGCATGTAAACATCCTTTGGTACCACTTCATTTGTTTACACAATATCAAGGAGGTTTTAAACATTTGAATATGTTGTGTTTATTTTTGTTCAACACACTACCTCCCAAGTTGTCAAGTCTGATGAGAATAACAAGGCCAATATGAGAGTGGTTTTTATTGACATTAAGATATGGTTCAACAAACACCAAAGAATAGAGCATTTACTTTCACTATATAAAAAGTGAAATACATTCTAGAACATCATAATTTCAAGCTTCCTCTCCTCCTCGTGGTTTTCTTCATGGTCTACCATATCGATTGGTATTGACTCTACTAGAAATTTTTAGTTAGATCACAAGCATCAACGTGATGTTCTATTGGTCTTCAGGTTGAGGTTTATCAACCTAAAATGAAATGAACATCTTCTTAATGTATAATAACTAGAATTACATAAACAGATAACAATAAGCAATATGATTACACATGAGATAATTGGATTTTGTAAAGAATCTAAGGAAGTAGAAAATAATATGTGAAATAGACTAATTGAACTAAAAGTTATCCACTTGCACTATGAACTCTAATAACAGTGCCAAAGATGTGTTCATTTTGTGTTATGCATAGGAGAGCAGGGATTGTATCTGGTCAGCTATGATCTTGCACTCTCATCAATTACATGTTGCACAATGCTTAATACTTAGAAATGTATCTGATTTGATTATAATGGAGTCAAAACCTTTTCCAAATCTCAATAAGAACGATACACTACTACCTACTTTGTACTAGATACTTTTATTTGAAAACTATTTGATTGTAAGAACTGTGACTAGATTTGAATTATGAAAAGTAGTCCACTAAGAAAAGTACTATAGACAAGGTTGTCCAAAATTGATGGTGATTCAAAAACAAACATCTAGACCAGAGCCTTCTACTTCCTAATCAAACCTCTTATCCACTAGGGAGTATCGCAAACATAGAAATTTCATTCTATGGAGTCAGCTCTCAAGTTCTCTCTATTTATCCTTCTTTCAAGTTTGAGTAGAATATGTAGATTTAGTGGAAATACCTCTCTCAGGGCTAAATGTATATATCTACATGTTATGGCATGACAACCAAAAAACCCAACAAGGCTTCCTATTTTGGGGTCAGGCCGGATCTTCTCTCAAACTGGGTTCACCAATAGGTTATGACCATCATGGGTAGCCTAGAAAGACTTTTAGTAGTAGAGATTAAAATGGAAGGAGAAAGTAGCCAAAACCATACTAAATTGATAGTTACAAAAAATCATAAACAAAGACCAAGAAACATAGACTTATAATCCAGAGATAGAAATTAATGTGCATGACTAAGCTTAATATTAATATTATAGGAAATATTGGAAGGAAGCTACAAAAAAGATCACCACTTCGGCCAATTTCATCACTAGTTACATGTTATTGACGAGATTTAAATCATGGGCTGCTAAGGACAGATTCAACATCAAGTGCATAGAATTCTATGACATTGTAGTGTGATCGCAAACATGTATAGTAGTATATAGTGAATAGTGATATCACACTCTTTGGTTGCCTAGAGTGAAGTTGTTTGTGGGTATGGCAATTGTTGCTAGATAAAGGGTGGATGATAAGCTTAAGGCATGGATAAATGGAGAAAATGGGGGTAGAGTTTTGAATCCCAAGAAATTTGGTGGAGTGAGACATATCAACAGTATTTTAATTGAGTTCCTCAAGTGGACGTTGAATCCAAGATGGGTGACCTGCTATATCCAAGTACTTCATAGTGTCTTTGGTCAAGTATGAGATGTGTACATTGCAATTTCTTCGATTGAATCTAAGAAGGGTTATATTCAATATTGGAGTACTTTGGTCAAATATTGATCTTGTAGATTTTGGATCTGATCGAATAAGAAGTCATTCAATCAAATCTATGATGACTTTGGGGGTGCTATTCTTATTTAGTTAGATGGACTTGAAATAGTTGTAGCATAT
Organism: Alisma plantago-aquatica; assembly: GCA_963693085.1. Taxonomy (NCBI): domain Eukaryota; kingdom Viridiplantae; phylum Streptophyta; class Magnoliopsida; order Alismatales; family Alismataceae; genus Alisma; species Alisma plantago-aquatica. The sequence continues at coordinate 1,340,223,574 of OY856409.1, read as the reverse complement.
TTTGAGACTTGGGGTTGTATTTTTCTATTTAGTTGCTCAAAGCCAGCATGTCTTTGTGCGGTTGAGTATGTCTTTTGTATATCCGAGTGTGGGACCCCAGTTGGTTAAATAATGTAGGAGATCCCTTAGGGAGTGAAGGAAACTTCTTTGTCAGGTTTATGAGCTTTTCATGTGTGAAATCGGCTCAACATTGTGGCTTCAGATGAGTGGTTGAACGTACTAAACTGTCATCAAATTTATGTCCTCATTCAATTTGCACAATAGTAGAAAATAGCAGTATTCAAGAAGAATGGATCTATTCATAGCTAGGGGAACAATAAAAAATGGATATGATCAACACCATAGCTAAATTCCAATTGTGGAACATTTATAGTTTCTAAAAAAATGAAACTCAATATAAGCAAAAGAATTATGTATTTGCCTACTTCTGGAAGACAATATTGTTGAATCTCATGTAGTGTGATCCACAATAGGTACAATATATAATTCATAATTCTCCTGTAGGGATGCATCTAATTGGGTATAGTGTGAACTCTCATAATCGAGATGCCTCTTCATGATGGATAGAGAAAAAATAAATATATTATATAAGATATAAGTCTTCTCTCTATGGATGTCTATTGTAACTGAGTTTCATCTATTGGAGAACCAAGAAATGGAAAGAAGCTGCCTCTCGTAAAGATACGTGAAGTTTCCTCCTCCCGCATCCCACTTCTTCTTCAGCCCAATTGTCGTTTCCTTCACCACGAATCTTCAAGCCCTACGATGTTACAAAAATTGCCATAGTCACACCCATTTTTACCATCTCCATTGCTTTCATTTTTTCCGGTGCTTTTAGAGATGACAAGATCTTCATCTATGGTCGCTCCAAAAACCTCGGGTATGTGTTTCTAACATGTGGTATCCGAGTCTAATTTGTGATTTTGAAAAAAACATAAATTGTTGCTTTAATTAACTATTCATGCACGGAATTAATTAAAATTACTCTTAAGTCATGTATTCCTTTCCGTCGTATCTGGTCGTACCTTCCTATCATTTCTCTGTTTTGAGAGATGTTAAATTTAATGACTATATATGTAACGGTGGTGGTTTATTTCATACTTTCTAGACATGTTGGTCAGCGGGTTAATTATGCACGGTTTCACTAGAGATTGCAAATCAAGACGACTGCCTGAGAAATGATGCTGATTCCTATTTTAGTCGTTGAGGGGCAAGAACGGTTTTAAAATATTACAGTACATCAAGGAAGAGCTAGGAATATGAAGGCTACGTTTGCAAGCGCAATCTTTATAGTTGTAGTTTGCCTATAGTGTCCCTTGCTTAGTCATGACCGGTAGTGGATCTGTGAAAATTGTTTGTTAAGGTTTTAGAGGGAGACTAGGCAACATTGGTCACTCATGAGATGTGCAAACTGTACTGAAATACTTATCCAACTCTATCGACAATCATTAACGATTTCTTTTTCTTTCAGTATTATGTCTATCACTTAAAAAAAATTGCAGCAAAGGCCCATCAAGGTTTTTTTAATCTATTGTCCTAGTTTTCATCATTAATTTATCCAAACACGTCATCCAACTACGAATGTAAGGTGAAGGGAATGGCAGATCATGATACCTCACTACTGAATGGTTTACAACTATTGGTCATGCTATTCATACATATGGCTGTCAACCCTCTAATCATACACATGTAGACATCATCTTTAAACAAATATAGTCTACCTCCCAATTTATTTGACTAAACTCAAATCTTATTAAATGGAGACTAGTGTTATAGAACACTTACCTAACATTTTATGGTGGTTCTCGTTACTTGATCAATATATATAAGATCTACTTAATGAATTTGTTAATTATGCTATTGTGTGGCATCTCACTAAAATGAGTCTGCTAGAAAGTAAAAAAGTGTATATCTAATATGTAACGTTAAATGTAGCTTAATGTATGTGAAAATGATGCCCTCCAAAGGTGGGTTATTTGTTGTTATTAAGCCCAATGAGATATTTGCATGCCTTCAATTTCATGTCATATACAACCCAAAGGTTAGAATATTTTGCCAACTTGAATTATGTGTCAAATTAGTCTCTTCAAGCGATCATGGCTCACATCAAAGCACTAGTCCTACTCAGTATTACAAATTTATCCAAAGCTAATTTGCAATTATCAAATTTTTAATAAGTTTATGGAAGTAAAACAAATTGGAACTCAAAATTTACTTTAGCAAATAAGTTGTGGTTTTAAATTGTAAATTTTCATTATTTCAGTTATTTTCTAATTATTGCGTGGTGATAACAGTATTTGAAATCTCAAAAGTTCAAACTTTACTAAATAGAAAGAAAATCTCATGTTCGAGCGTATGGACTTAGAATTTCTGAGAGTAAAAACTACAACCACTAGCAAACAAAAGTACCACAATATTTATAAGATCCTTAACTATTTAATGAATTTGTTAGTTATGATATTGTGTGGCATCTCACTAAAGTGAGTCTGCTAGAAAGTAAAAAACTGTATATCTAATATGTGACGTTAGATGTAGCTCAATGTATGTGATAATGATACCCTCTGAAGGTGGGTTATTTGTTGTTATTAAGCCCAATGAGATATTTGCATGCCTTCAATTTCATGTCATATACAACCCAAAGGTTACAATATTTTGCCAACTTGAATCATGTGTCAAATTAGTCTCTTTAAGTGATCATGGCTCACATCAAAGCACTAGTCCTATTCAGTATTACAAATTCATCCAAAAATAATTTGCAAAGATCAAATTTTTAATAGTTTTAAGGAAGTAAAACAAAATAGAACTCAAATTTTACTTTAACAATTAAGTTGTGGTTTTAGTATGTAATTTTTTATTATTTTAGTTATTTTCTCATCATTGTGTGCTGATAACAGTATTTGAAATCTCAAAAGTTCAAACTTTACTAAATAGAAAGAAAATCTCATGTTCGGGCGTATGGACTTGGAATTAGATTTCTGAGAGTAAAAACTACAACCACTAGCAAACAAAAGTACCACAATATATATAAGACCCTTAACTATTTAATGAATTTGATAATTATGATATTGTGTGTCATCTCATTAAAGTGAGTCTGCTAGAAAGTAAAAAAGTGTATATTTAATATGTGACATTAGATGTAGCTTAATGTATGTGATAATGATACCCTCTGAAGGTGGGTTATTTGTTGTTATTAAGCCCAATGAGATATTTACATGCCTTCAATTTCATGTCATATACAACCCAAAGGTTCGAATATTTTTCCAACTTGAATTATGTGTCAAATTAGTCTCTTTAAGTGATCATGGCTCACATAAAAGCACTAGTCCTACTCAGTATTACAAATTCATCCAAAGCTAATTTGCAAAGATCAAATTTTTAATAGTTTTATGGAAGTAAAACAAATTGGAACTCAAATTTTACTTTAACAATTAAGTTGTAGTTTTAATATGTTAATTTTTTATTTTAGTTATTTTCTCATCATTGTGTGGTGATAGCAGTATCATTGTGTGGTGCTAACAGTATTTGAAATCTCAAAAGTTCAAACTTTACTAAATAGAAAGAAAATCTCATGTTCGGACGTATGGACTTAGAATTAGATTTTTGAGAGTAAAAACTACAACCACTAGCAAAAAAAGTACCACAATATATATATGATCCATAACTATTTAATGAATTTATTAATTATGATATTGTGTGGCATCTCACTAAAGTGAGTCTACTAGAAAGTAAAAAAGTGTATATCTAATATGTGACTTTAGATGTAGCTTAATGTATGTGATAATGATACAAACTCCGAAGGTGGGTTTTTTGTTGTTATGAAGCCCAATGAGATATTTACATGCCTTCAATTTCATGTCATATACAACCCAAAGGTTAGAATATTTTGCCAACTTGAATTATGTGTCAAATTAGTCTCTTTAAGTGATCATGGTTTACGTCAAAGCACTAGTCATACTCAGTATTACAAATTGATCCAAAGCTAATTTGCAAAGATCAAATTTTTAATAGTTTTATGGAAGTAAAACAAATTGGAACACAAATTTTACTTTAACAATTAAGTGGTTTTAATATGTAAATTTTTATTATTTTTGTTATTTTCTTATCATTGTGTGGTGATAATAGTATTTGAAATATCAAAAGTTCAAACTTTACTAAATAGAAAGAAAATCTCATGTTCAGGCGTATGGACTTAGAATTAGATTTTTTAGAGTAAAAACTACAACCACTAGCAAACAAAAGTACCACAACTACAAAGGTCAAATATGAGAAGTGGGATTATGATAATATGCTTAGTTAGTTACTTATAAAAGAACGTATTGGAAAGCATATTAGACGGTTCATTCCCACTTCTGAATTTGACAAGGATTTTTAATGATTATGAAGGAATTTTTTTTGTTAAAGTAAGTCTTCGGGTAGAAACTTAATGGGAAAGATGTTCTATATGGAGTATCATGACTCTAGTGGGATTCATGAACATATACTGGAAAGGAGAGATATTGTTGTACAACTCAATAAGATGAAGTTCTTCATTTTTGATGCATTTTTATTCATTTTATTTTAGCCTCCTTACCTATCCAGTAGAAGTTTTTCAAGCTATCTTGTAACACACAAAAGAAAACTGGTCAATAAATGATACGTCGGTCATGTGTGTTCTAGAAGAAGAGAGACTCAAGAATGAACAATTACTATACACATGGGCACTCACGACAAGTTTGATAACATGGGTAAATGGAAAATGAAGTGAACTATTCATATCTTAGATGGATTATCCAAGCCTAGTAATGGCAAGATCAGAAGAAACAAGGTTGTCATTAAATGCTTAATCTTCCACCAGAAAGGACATGCTAAAATGGAGCGCTTCAATTATAAGAAATAGTTGGAAAATCAAGGTATTATGCATATTGTTTCATATGAATACCATATTCCAAATGTTCCATTATATATTTATTAGCTTTATCTCGGGTGGCATCGAAAAGGATTTTTGAATTAAAGAAAACCAACTATGTTTTAAAGAGTTTGTGATTTGGGAAATAAATGGGGCTCTTATGTAGAGGATGCTGACACATATAGACTAATCTTTGATAGTAGAAACTTGCTAGACTTATAAAATATTTTTGACATTAAATTATAATAGAAACTCAATTTTTATTCTAGATAGATAAGTTAGGCCTTACTTTCATTCTTAATTGTTCATGCTTCTTATAATTTAAAAGCTCTAATACAATTGGTGTTTGTATTTTAACAAATGATCAATATTAAGTTTAAAGAAAGTCCCTATTCTGAGAAATTTTATACTCCATCATGAGTGAATTGGTAATAAACACACATTATTCGATGAAAAGTCTCATTTATTTGGTACTAAAGGTTGTGGCATATCTTAAGATATTTAGACTTTATTGATTTTAGAACATGTTTTAAATGTATAAATTCTAAGAAGACCAACACTCCCAAATGGGGCCAAATAATAGTGATGGAATGTTAGAAAGACTTCATATAGATATTTGAGGAACTTTGCCACCTTACTTTACAAGGGGAAAGTTTCACATAACATTTATTAATTACTATCCAACATAAGTATTTCTCTACTTGTTGAATGATAAAACTAATTTTTATAAGCATTTAAGGATATTAAGGTTGAAGTTGAGAAACAATTAGGTAAAGTGATTAGGAAGTCCAGCAAAATAGAGGGGGGAAATACTATGGATGGTTGTCAGTTTGGGACAGAGGAAAGAGTATTTTTGTAATACCTTCAAGAATAAGGTATTGTACGTCATTATACAATGCCAAGCACACCAAGTAAAAATTGGGTAGCCAAAAGAAGGAATCTCAACTAAAGGAAATGGTTCATGTGTTGTTATGTAATTCATCCCTTCATTCTATAATTTGGAGTGAGGCTTTAAAGATAGTAGTGAATATACGAAACTAGATTCTTAGCAAGTATGTCTAGAAAAGCACAAATTAAATACAGATAGGAAGAAAACAATCCTTAAACTATATGCATGTATGATGTTTGTGTAGAATCTAGGATCAATAATCCACATGAGAGGCATTTGACCCAAGAACCACTAATGGTTTATTCATTTGTTATCCAGAAAGATCAAATGGATATAGATTTTACCATGCATATCACCCATGAAAGATAGTTGAGATGGATAAAGCTAGATTCTTGGAGGATCATCAAAGCTGTCAGAATAAAAAGCTTCAAAATAATTTTTTTGATGAAATGCATGATAGTTTCCCAACATGTGCACCTAATTAAAGTGGCCTATGCTATCCAATTATTGTTCCCTTGAAAAATTTTCATGTGGATGAGCCACTAGAATTAGTTCATGTTTTTATCCAGGTTAAAATTGAAAGTTATAAATGCTCATGATGAAGAACAACATGAGCGACCTATAAAAAAACTAGATCCAAATGTTGAATTATGAATATCCACAAGACAAGGGCTATCTAACCTTACTATGCCATACACCTTAAAGGGTAAAATGTAGACTTTATTGATATTTATTTGCTATCTTTTCCATGAGAAATGGATGTGAATTGTTTTCTAAATGGTTTGGTTCTATGAAACAAGAATTAACTTCCATGGATAAACATAAAGTTTGGAACCTTTTACCTTTTCCAAAAATTGTTAAACACATTGGTTAAAAATGAGTCTTAAAAACAAAAAGTAACCTAAATGGTAAAATTGAGCATTACCAAGCTAGATTAATTGGGAAGGGTTTCGTACAAAATGAAGGCATAGATGACAAAGAGACCTCTCATTAAAGGACTCACTTAGAGTAATCATGATCTCACCGGCTCACTTTGATCTTTATATACATCACATCGATGTGAGAACTTCATTTTCAAAATGGGAATTTTTATGGAAAAGTTTATATGGAACAACCTCAAAATTTCATTAATTAAAGTAAAAGTCATATTGTTTGCATATTAAAGAAATCAAGTTATGGACATACATAAAATCCCAACAGGGGTATCTAAAATTTAGGATCCTTATAACAATTTCTATATTTAACCCCAACATTGTTGATCAATGAATGTACCTGATGGTCAACATGAATAAGTTCATAATATTGATTCTTTATGTAGGTAACATTGTACTTGCCAGTAATAACCTTAGAATATTGCATAAAATCAAAGATTTTCTTTCATATAACATATGAAACATATTGGCGATTCCATGTATGTAATTGTTATGGACAATCATAGAGACAGAGCTAAGACCGAACTCGGAATATCCACAAAAATTCTACATACCTCAAATTTTAGAAAGTATGGAATTGAAAATAGTTTAGCTACGCTTGCACTTATAGTTAAAGGAGAATAATTTAACTCCAAAAAGTGTCTCAATAATGACATTGTAAGTAAATAAATGAGGAAGATATCATATCCATCAATAGTTGGGACCCTACAATATATTCATATATGCAAACAACTCGACTTTGTTTGTTCTACTAGACTGATTGGTCATTACCAAAGTAACACATGCATTGACTATTGAAGAGTCGTAAAGAAGTTAATGTGCTACCTGTAAGAAATAAAGGATTGTATGCTTACATATGGAAGGATTAACACCACCTTAAGGTTATGGAATATTTGTATGGACATTTTGTTGGATGTCTAGATACTAGGAAGTTGATGACATGTTATATCTTCTTACTAGACGTTGATGTAGTGTCATGAAGGAGTTTCAAGAAAAAGAATACAACTTCATCTAGAATTGAGTTTAAGCTTATATCTTGCGATGAATTATCATCACAAGTGATATGGCTTAAGAATATCATACAAGATCTTAAAATTGTTGATTCAATTCATAAGCCAATATAAATATATTGGGGCACTGAAGTTGCAATTACATTTTCTATTACTAATCAAAGAACTGCCACATGCAAACACCTATATATAAAGATCTGCATTGTTAAATAGTGATCTAACAATAAGATGATAATGATTGATCAAAGTTGGTTCATAGTATATGATTTTCGATCCTTTGACAAAAGAACTAGCTATTTAAATATGTATATATGATCATATATTTAACTTCATAAAACTATTTTAATACTAGTTATAACCAAATGGCAGTTTTGACATAAATTTTCATCATAGAATAGGTTTGAGTTATACTGATTTAGGAAGCTACACCATTGTATAGAAGATTTTTTGATATTATCGTGCATAGAAGGGAGTACCCATTTAATGGGTATCAACCCCTTGGCTCATATCTTATTCATATATATCAAAGTGTTTATGTTAAGAATCAATGGAAATTGTTGAATTTTTTTGCCAAATAATTATGGTCCAAGTGAGAATATGTTAAATCCCCTATAGTGTGGCCCAAAATAAATACAATATATTAAATCTATGTATGGATGCTTCTATTGGGGTTTAGGGTGGATTCTCATAACTTCCATGCCTCTTGATAATGGATATGGAGAAATTAAATATATTCTTTAAGGCATTGGTCCTCTCTCCATGGGTGTCTACTATAACTAACTTTCATATCCCAAAGAACCCTAAAGGAGAGAGAAACTACCATCTATAAGGATATGTCAGGTTAATCCTCCCAGCATCCTACTTCGATATTTACTCAAACATTGTATACTTCACCGTGCAACTCTAGGACTTGCCCACTTCATTGAATGTTTTAGATATCGGCACCGTCGCATTTTTTTTGACATCTGCAATGCCTTTATTTTATAATGCTTTTAGACACGACACATTTTCATACATAGATGCTCCCCTAAACTAGGGTATTCTTTGCTAACAAATATAACATCAGTTTCCATGTTATATATGTCGAACTTCATTACGATTTAAATAAAGTAGATATCAACAACATCATAACACAAAATAATTCTATAATTCTAAAATATAGCAAAAAATATTTGGCACATTTAGTACCTATAATGTTAAAATCCATATCTAGTATTTCCATGTTCAGTGTGTGTTTCTTCTAATCATGAAATACACTTGAAAGAAGTCAAACTTCATCCTTTTAGAATATTAATTTTGTCTTCACTTCTACAATTTTTCTAAGTTTGATCTGATTACATAAAAACCATTTTATTAAAATATTGATGTTTCCACTTTTTAGTTTTTGGTGGTATTCTAATGAAGGAACCAATTTCGAATAAAGTTATACATTTATTTTATACTATATATATTAACCTCAACTTGGACAAGCAAACATAAAAGAATCAAATTAGAATATTGTTTTAGTGGAAAAGGTAAATATAAAAATCTCATAATCGCTCTCTCTTTATCTGTAGAAGAAAAATGCTAGATTATTCAAACTCTACTTGTTTGAGCTAGAGTTTTATAGTATAACAATTCATTCATCTGCATATATGTAAATGTCAATTTCAATAAAGCATGGTTGGCTAGGTTATGTATTACGTCAAACCTATTACATGAACCCAGTAAGCATTGACAATTGTGGAGTTTCCCACCTTTGGTTAAGTAGGTCATTTTGGTTAATTTCTTTCAATTAAGTGGTTAAAAGATTAATTTTCTTATTAATTTGTATTGTATCTAGTTAAAAAAATTAACTAAATTATCACATTTTATTCATAAAAAACCACTCTGCACATATACTTATCTATATAGTTATTCTTTTATGTCAATAAACCTCCTCATTTATATAATAATCAAGTATCATGAACTTTATTGCATTTATATTTATATGAAATGCTACTATAATATAATGATTGATCATAATTCTATGAATACTTTGAACAAATATCATTATAGAAGTTTTATTTGGTTTTCCAAATTAACCAATCAAATTAAATATTAAGAAATGAACCATAACCGAAATGGTGACAAAAAAACCATAACCAAACTAACTGAGTCTAGTTCAGTTAAATTCAAAAAGTACAAATTAACCAAATTATATCCATTTATTAACCAAAAAAACTAACTGAATGATCTCCCATACATTGGGATACTTTCTACCAAACGTCACTACATCATTAAATGAATTAATCTCATGTTCCGACCTTACTAACTAGTAAATCATATCACAATCCAACTTATCATACGAAATACATACAAACAAAGTGAGGTATTGCTATTTTTTGAGAAAATGACATTCAATATAAATAAAAGAATTATATATTTTGTTGATCTTGTCATACAACATAACATCAACTTATATTTTTATATCTATGTAACTTCACTAGGATTTAAATGAACACATAGAAACCACATCACAACTATGAAATACTTCTACAATTGTAAAACATCTTTAAAATACTTCACCATTTATGATTTCTAATGTCAAAATGTATGTTACTGGACTTTCATGTTGATTGCATGTTCGTGTAATACATGTAATATAAAAAAAATCATCTTTTTTAGAATATTAAATTTAACTTCATTACTATGATTCATCGAAGTTTGAGTGGATTACTTTAAAAAAAATTCATTAATGATTCAATATTTCTTTGTTAATTGTTTGCAGTATCCTAATCTAAGAACCCATGTCAATAAAAGTTCTACATTCAGGGTAAACTATATATATTAACCTCAAACTTCGTCAAGCACATGAAAGAATCAAATAAGGATAGTTATTAAAGAAGAAATAGTTAAATTTCCAACCTCTTTGTATCTTGTAGAGCAAAAATTCTAGACTAATATGTAGAGAATGGGTCGATAGTGTGAGAAGACATAGGTTTTTGGTCCATTGAAGCTCTACGAGTGAAAGGGAATGCAAGAGGTCATAACGAGTTTAGTTTGGTAAAGGGCATTGAGACCTTATCAAAAGTAGTAATATAGAATAGAGATCTTGGTAGGTCATGATGTCACTCATGTTTTGGTCAAATAGGACATGTGAGGGGTCATGGAAGTTGAGAGAGAGAGAGTCAAAGGAAGCACATCTAGTGGATGTGGTATGTGTGTCCTCATGTGGTTAGTCTTTGTCGCTTGTAGGTCGATGAGGAATCGTCCAAGGAATCAGATGGTTATAGATCTTCAAAATTCATTGGGTTGAGATCTAAGAGCTCACTAACATAATCCATGGTATGATCTATGAAACCATCATTTGATATTTTGGTCTGTCAAATTATAGGAGGGTGGTCCTAATCTCTTTAGGTATAGGGCATCCATACTAAATTTGAGATTATCCCTGATTGATGATCCATGATTGATGGCCTAGTAAAAGGGTAGGTTAGATTTATGTACTAATATGCATAAACTTTCTATGATTTATCTTCAAAAGTCCACAACCATAAATGTAGGCTCAGAATTGTGGGCTTTTAACCCAAGATTCTATATAAGGAAATCCAGATCAGAGACAAAACTTAGAATCTAACTCTTAACCAATTAACTCATAACTAGTCAGATTTTCCACTCGAGTGATTTATATCTTGGTATATTTTTTTAAAAGAATTATATTTTGTAGCTCGCTATATTTTAGTATGACAATGATTTTCATATTATATCAACATACAAAAATGTTGCATATTCCATTAAATGTAGAAATTTTATCATAGCTTGACATGAGATTGAAGGATCATAGAGTATATATGAGAAAGATGACAAAATTGACTTCATCAGAAAAATGACAATATCATAACTCCTATGTGGAAGATTGTTGGATAAGATCATTTTCTTAGTGGGTTTTGGTGAAAGTCAAAACAAGTGAGGCAATAAATAAAATTGTATAAGGGAGGACATGTATCATAAAAAGTAATGAAGTCATGCATCAATTTTTGGGAAATAAAAAAACCATGATCAACCACATTATTTTATTAAATAGACTCAATAGAAAAAAGAAAGAAGTACATGGATCATATACTCTAGATCTGGTGATCATGGTTACTATTCAGGAAGGACTAACACCCTCGTGCCATCCTAGAAATTTTGTTTTGATGTTTCTTTCAGATTACCAGACTAAAACCAAGACATCATATTTGTGGTATATGACACATTAGGGCGACCATGGTGCTTCCAATCGAGGTCATAACCGATTGACATTAAACTCACAAAGTATCCTTAAAATTTGCCACTAGATCAGATGGTGGACTAAAGCTAAGTGGTGAAAAATAGAATGATGAGTATTTAGGAATGAGTCTTGCAAAGGTGTATCTGCTAAAAGAAAGTGAAGGGAAATCCTATTGCATGATTGTAGAAACTCCATTTTCTAATTAAACCATATGAAAAGAGAAACCTAACATTACAGATCCACTTCTACATGAACCGAATGTGGAAAGGAGACAAACGTTTGACCCAACAATATAATCAAACCATAAAAAGGTGAGTGGAAATATGTAAAAAGATGTCACATTCATAGGTTTACCAAACAAAATGACACCTTTTTAACAAAGAGAAAACATAGGATAACAAAGGTGTAAAGAAAATAAAGAACTACAAATGTAATCTAAAATATTAAGTACATGTATAAGAATTGCATTAAGAGGGAGAAGGAATGAGAGACAGTGATGTAGGTCATCCTGCCTAAGAATGTTAAGAAAACCCATTGATGTTGCTTTGACCAAATTTCCAAGAACGTTGTCTTAATTACACATTGGAAGGAGGGGGATTTTCCTATGAGATATAGATTCTCTAGTTGGATTCCAAAGGTCGACGGAACCTAAAAGAGGAGAGGAACAAAGTCCTCTCAAGTTCTTTAGTTATCATTCAAATTTGACACCAAAGTTTGATCTCCATGAGAACCTCTAGAATGTGAGTAGGGGGGTATGCATAGTTGTATGGTAGTCATGGTTTGGTCTAGTTCTATAAAGGTTCCATCTTTAGAATTAGGTGAAAAATAAATGCACTCGGGTGCCATTGCAAGTATGGTCTAATCATGTCATTAGGGTCAGTAAACCCTTCACACATGCAATGTAATGTGCACAAAATATCATGAAAGCCTAGTCAATTCCACCATTTGAGGAACAATCATAGTTGGCATGCTTCAATCCTTTGACCTAGAAAAAGATCCATTGGGTGTGACCTTTTGGCCTAAAATTAGACAAAAATCCTTGAACCCATATGAAATCTTACAAAAAAAATCGGGTGGATAAAGAATTTAAAATGAATAATAAAAGAAGGATTAAAAGGTGAGTGGATATGAAAATAAAATTCATTCAGGATAAAAAAAATGGAAGACTGAATTAGGGGTGTAAACATGTTCCAAGTATAATAATAACTCCACTTTTGTGGTCTATATGTACTTTAAATTTTTTACATCTAATTACTATTTTGTAATTTGTGTATTTCCTTGCATTGGGATTGTGCAAACCACATTTATAGATAGAGTGGCATACAATTAGCCGATGGGATATTTTATACCAAAATGTCATTCTTTCAATAAATCAAATAATCACACATTTAAACCTTACCAATTAGTAAATGGCACCAAAATCTAAAATACCATATCAAACACATATACTCCACGTGACAGTTAAGAAATGTCACTCAACATGGAAAAAGAATTAGGTATATGTCTACTTATGTTAAACGACACAATATCAATTTTTTTATATCAATGTAACTTCATAGACTAGAATGAAGTAGATAGAAACCACATCACAACTATGAACTACTATAATTCTAAAATATGGCACAAAACATTTTGCCCATTTATAATTTCTGATGTCAAAATATATATCATGGACTTTTGGTGTTGATTGCACGGCTGTAGTAGTTTTCTAAAGTACATTGTGAAAAATATCATACTTCATTTTTTGCCGAATATTAGATATGACTTCATTTACTATAAATTTTTGAAGTTTGATCCGTTTACTTTTTAACCTTTGAAATCTAATTTGATCAGTTTACTTAAGAACGGTTTTATCAAAATTTTGAAACTCCCACTTTTAGCTGTTCGGGGTATCTAATCTAAGAATCCATGTCAATAAAAGATCTACATTTAGGGTATACTATATATACATATTAACCTGAAACTTGGCGAAAGAACAGGAATGAATCAAAACAAAATAACAATTAAAGAAGAAAGAGTTAAACTTCTATAACAATCTCAACCTCTATTTCTCTCTCCAGCAAAAATGCTACATAATTCATTCATGTCGAGATATATAAATGTCGAATTCAACAAAACAAGGTTGCCTAGGATACGTATTTCGTCAAGCCTGTCACATCGCCCTAGTATGCATTGACAACTTTGGAGTTCCTCACCTTCGAAAGCAGGCAAAATACAGTTGACCACGGACAAATAAACAGGAATATATATATTAGCTACGAGGACCACTGCCATTTACGACTCCATTCACGCCGCCGCTGTTGTCTTTTCGTCACACTCCATCCACATTCCCCTTACCTCACTTGATTTATTGCTTCAAACTGTGTGATTTTGTGTTCGAGGTTAGCGATAATTTTGTGTGTCTTACCGTGCTCTTGAAGAAGCTTGACGACGTCGTCGCACATCACATGAAGATAGACTCCCAGGTCCTCCGTAGAATCAGGCAACCCATTCAACCTGTAATTGCAGTCCGTGATCAGCGCTTCCAGCTCATATAGCCGCATCGTCTGGGCCTCGTACTCCCGCCACATCTCCTTGCATATGCAGATCGCTGATCGCCATTGCCTGCAGACGGCGCGGACGCAGACGGCGGACTCTGGTAGGAGCCTCCCCAGGATGTCCTTCCGAAGCTCGTCAGGGAGCTGCTCCATCAGCAAGGGAGAACAAGATGCGGAAGTAGTGTGCGATGGACTTGTTTATAAGTTCAGTACGGGGAAATTCACTGCGATCTTACGAGGTTTTGGTCTGGAAAGCGGTCAGACCCAAAGAAATGAATCGCGGAACACATGTGATCCTGTGAGGTTGCAAGGTGAGATCTTTCAAGCTCGCCAGCACGAGCACGAACTGCCCGATCACCAAGATGTAGCTTCAGAAATCCACCAAAGGAACAAAATGATCAACGAGGTTGTGGACGGAGATCTTGAGCGCTTACCGAATGAAAGAAAGGATCGGCAGTTCGGTACTCCTTACCTGCCATCTGCAGGTGCTGCTTGGTCTTTCACAGGTTAGAAGGCAAGCGAACGAGAAATGAAAAGGGGGACGGGAAAACAAGAATGCCCGCAAATAAACTGAAGGAAAAAGCCTAGTTAGGGGCCGCCGTTAGGCAAGATGACGACAACGAGAAGTCATGGCCTAGGGAAAAGTCGCGAAAGAGAAAAGGGTAAAGTTTACTTTACCTAGGGCCGGATGGAATGGGGTATGGTGTAACTTGTCTCCCTTCGAAAGTAGGTGGAGCCATGTAACTCCTCATCCCTCCTAATTAGGTTGGAGACCGTGGGAATGTGAAAGACATTATGGGAAGTTTGCGTAATTTGGCTGCTTAGTTTCCAAACATTATTAGTCATTACAAATTCATGTATTAATATGTAATTGACATCATGTTGTTTATGGTGGTGAAGTGCTACATAGCGCACAACCTATATTTATTCTGGGAGTGTGGAGACAAAGACATCACTTAATCTGTTAGCAGGCCAACGCAACGAGTGAATCTACTTACTATGACTCTACGCACAGAAAAGGTACAGAGAGGAGAGGAGAGAAAATGGGAGAGAGAGGAGAGAGAAGAGAGAAAATGGGAGAGAAGGAGGGCCACCAGGCCAATCCTTAGGGAGATAGATATAGAGAAGGACACTCCCTTATTTTTTAGGAAATAGAAATACGAGGGAGCTAATTGGAAGAAAGAAAAATATAAAATATGAGATATCAGATAACATAATATTTGATAAGGACGACAATTACTAATATAGATAAAACACAAGAACATATTTAATGTTTATTGCGCACACATCAATGAAGAAATAAAAACCCAATATTGTATCAATATATTCACTTTACATTTATTGTATATCTTTAAATGTAATTACATTATATAAACTAAACTAATGTGGAACTTTTGGTTGTTACGAGATTGTGTTATCATTGTATATGTTGTGCCATTGTGTGTTGTCTCTGTATTCTACTGGAATGAAATTTTATGCACAGTTAGTACATCACATATTTGTTGTGTTATTTTATGCAACTAATTTTTGTGCCCAAATAAACAATATTTATACACTCAGTGATAAATTTTATATTTCAAATAAATAAATATTACTTTAAATACTTTATTAATTGTTCATAACATGTTAGTGTTTGGTGTTTGTTATAATGCATTTTTTAATATACAATAATGTGTTATCTCAACCTTCTCTCTCTAATTTTCACATTTCCTCTCATCACTACCTTCTTCCTCCCTTTATCTCTTACCCCTACCACACAATTTGTTATTTTCTTATAGTATCTTGTTAACTTTGTGTTTCGTGTACATTAGAATGTATTTTCTAATACACAATAATGTATTTTCTCAACCTTCTCTCTATTATTTTCTTACTCACTCTCATCACTACCTCCATCCTCACTTTATGTCTCATCCTTACCACCATCCTCCTCCTCCATATCTTCCTCCCTTTTTCACTCTCTGTTATTTTATATTCAAGCACTCTAGTGACCAACATCTATCTTAATGTGTTATCCTTCTATAATATATTGCGAGTTATGTGATCAAGTGTGTTATAATTTATTTTTCACTACATATCAATGTGTTATCTCATCCTCACCTCCCTCTCTCTCACATTCTCTTTTTTATCAATATTTCCCTCATCCATCCCTTACTTTTCTCTCTCTTCTCACCACTTTACCTCCTATTTTCTCTTTCTCTTCACACTACCTCTATCCTTCCTCTCTACTCTATCTCTCCTAGTTTACTCATTTCTCTCTCTCTTCCCATCCTTCTCTCCTACCCCCTTCATATTTTATCTCTTCCCGCTACTAACCTCCTTCCTCCCTCTTATTTTCTCTCTCACTACGCCTCTTCATCTTCCTCTCTTTTCATTACTTCTCTCCTACTCCTATTTTCTCTACTTCCCTTCTCCCTCCCCCATTTTCTCTCTTCTCACAACTTCTTCAGCTCTCTTACTTTTATTCCTTTTCCCAATACTACTTTTGTAAGGACCATGACCTCCATTTAGGGTTTACCCTGTTTGCTTTGCTTAACCCTGATGCTTAGTTGCTTGCTAATCACCTTTAGTGGTGATTAGGGTTTGGTTGTGCTTTGTTGAGAGTTGGAGGTGCTACTTGCAATTAACCCAAGTCTAGGGTTTGTGAGCAAGTTTGTCAACTTCTGAGGTGTTCCTCCCTCTCCTTGTTTCCTCTAGAGTAGAGAGGAAGTTTTACGCTCGTTGCTTGAGTTCCTTTGGGCCTGGTTGAGCTTGTTGGGCCTTGTGGTGCCTTGTCTTTGCTTGGTTGAACCTTGTGTCGGGCAAGAGGGTGCTTGTGTCGCCTAGGCTGTGTCGCCCAGGGCTGTGTCGCCCATGGTGGTCGTGGTGGTGTATCATCCAGGTGTGTTGCCCATGGAACTTTGACCATCTTTGACCTCATTTGTGTCACCGCTAGTGGACACTTGGTGCTTGATGCTTTCATGTGGCAATGGCCTTGGACATGTGTTTAAGACATGCTAGAGTGGTGGTTTTTGCACATGGACAAGTGTCCCTAGGTGGGCGACACCTTGCTTTGCTTTGCTTTGGTTTCTCCTCCATCCCCTTCTATATATGTGTTTCCTTTCCCTTGCTAAGGATCCCTTTAGTTCCTTAGTCTTCCTCTCCCTTGGTGCACGACACACTCTCTTCTCTTGCAAGCTTGGTGGTCGATCCTTCTTGGAGTCTCCTTCTTCCTTGGTGGTGCTTGGAGCTTGGAGCTAGGAGCTTGGAGCTTGCTTAAGGCGGGTTACATAACTCCTAACCCTAGCTACATTACCTTCTTTATATGTTCTTATATGTTTCTATGATCATGTCGGCTATATGAGTTGCTAGTTAGTTCCTTGCTTAAGTTGTTCTTATTGGCCGAACCATGTGTTCTAGGGTTTCTTGGTGAGCAATACTCCCTTATGTCCTAGGTCTTGAGGAGTGAGCTTGAGTTCTAGTATCATGAGCAACACTCCTCTCTCGTTTAAGTTGAGAGGTGAGCTTGTGTTCTAGTAGCTTGAGCAACACCCTCCTCTCACCATGGACTTGAAGGGTGAGCTTGGTGGTAGTTGTGGACCTCATTTAGGGTTGTTCTTGATGTTAAGAGATGTGCAAGACCCCTCTCTCATTTAAGTTGAGAGGTGAGCCATCTTCTTGACTCTTTAGGGTTTTGGTGCCCTTGAGCTTGAGGTTGGTGATGACCTTGTCAGGTTGCACCTTGCCCGATATGGTGTTGGAGGTGATGTTGCCTGATACCTCTTGACCTAGAGTCTTAGACGACATGTTGTGGTGGCTGTGATGGGTGATAACCATTGTCCTAGACTTTGTGACGGGCATCACACGACCGTTGTTTCTTTGTGACGGCCAATAGGCCATGGATAGGATGGGTGAATGACAGGTTCCTTGCTGGCTGTCTGAGTTGCACCCTTAGGCGTTGCCTCCCGTGGAGCACCCTGCCCGACACCCATGGTGTTTAGATGTAGCTTGGTGTCGTTGTGCTTTAAGGTATGGACGTTGCTGGCCAGTTCTATTATGAGGGTCACCCTTGGCCTTAGCTTTGTGAGTGTCGGCCAATAGCACGACACTGGCTGGGCGTTGCACGATACCTTGGTGCCCGATACAGGTGGATGCCCGACATGCATACGCACGTGTTACACCCTGCATGACACGCCCCTTGGGCTCAGTTGCACGACAGATCTTACTGCACAGCGTTTCCCGAGATGCATGTAGAGCATGACGCAGCGTTGCGCGTTATACCTCACGTGTTGCCCGTTATCTTTGGTGGTTGCTTGACCGTTTTAGGGCTGAAGTGGTTGGACGATATGGGGAGTGCCTTTCCCGATACTAGCTTTGGTGAGGGTAGCGGGTGCTTTTAGTGATGGTCCTGTCCGTTATGGAAAATGATATGTTAAATGTTGTTCTTGCCATCACGTTTAGTCATGATGGTGGCCCTTAATATGCTTGATGGTAATCATTATGGTAGAGCTTATCCATGTAGCATAACATGACCTTACATATGTATGTGATCATCTTAATATTATGTATAATGCTAAGGAAATGGTAAACATGTAAGATGCCTGGCATGATGATATGACCTATATCTAAGGTCACAAGTTGAGGCATGATTGATAAAGTATATAAGCATCAATATCACCACTAGGTTGATAATATGAACTTCTAAGCTATTCATGATGATTATGTATACTAACCATGCAGGGTTCACACAGATGCATAGCCAGGTAAAGGGCTATGAGGTAAATATGTTGAGTAACTCTGCTGTGATGATTACTCTTGATAATAGGATATTATGTATGATATGTTTGACTAAAGTGCTTGGGATTGCTATTCCATGTTGATGATGTAAGCCTTAAGAGGCAGTGGCACTATGTGATAAGGGATTGAGATCCCATGGCAATGTGATGATCCTTGAGATGGATCTAGATGATTGGTAAGAGGCCAAGTGATAACATGTGATGTTGGATCCTCCTGATGGATCAGGATGATGTGATTACAATAAAAGCATAATATTGAGTTCCATGTTGTTTATCCTTGTTATAGTTTGCATGTTATACAACTTGGTTGAATCTTGCAATCCACTTAAAATATACTAACTAATCACAGTGGAACAAATTATGTAGTTTGCCCTGGCCATAGATCCATCATCGTCAGGAGCTGGTGATGGTGAAACGGGTTCTCCTACGGATTAACCCGGAGCGCATATTGTTGAATATGTGAGGTTTCTCCTAGCCTAAAATAGAGAGGGAATCGAGTGCAGCTGCGGTTGTAGACTCAGATAAATATGTATAGAGCATGGTGAATATGCCCATGGCTCAGGATATGTGATATTAGAGCATGAATGCGTTCATGGCTCATAGCACGGTGAACAGGCCCGTGGCTCGGTTTTACTAACGCCGAGACATGTACCAAGGTGGGCTAGGTAGAGGGTAGCCTGCGGGAGTTGATCGTGTGGCTGAGGCCACTTAAGCATGAGAATGCGGTCCTTCTTGTGTTTTACTCGTGCACTGACCACGAGGCAGAGTGGTCGTGGAGTCCTACTCTTCCATTGACCTTGTATGGCACCGGCTTGGGTTTCACAACCGAAGGTTGGATTTGAGTGGTACAGCTCACTTCCTTAGGGCATAATAATACGTAATCCAGCCGCTTAGTATTTACTGCTTAAGACAAACACGAAACATTGGTCGAGGCCTTGCTTGAGTAGTTAATCTTGTTATACCTTGCAGTTGCTTATATGTTCCTCATATGTGGTAAGATCTTATAAATCATATCTTGTCAATCATGTTCCATAAAGAAATGCTTGGGTATATGCCTTTCGTGCATCTGGTAAGCTTAATAGTATGAACAGCTTTACTGCTCTCGTTATACGTCTTATCAGTTATCTGCTTTATCCTTCTGAGGTTTTGTAGTTTCGGCGGGGAGTTATGTTTCTCGTTGGGACTGTGTGTCTCACCCCGCTGGTTTACACCCTTTTTAGGTGGTCGATCTAGGCGTGCTGGTGGTCGCAGAGTTGTGGCTGAGCAGAAAGACGAGCAGTAGAAGGCAAGTGATGGATATGTTACTGTTTTGGATGTTTTGTAGTAGAGTCTAGAGTCATCCCTCTACTCTCAGGTCCTTGGGAGCATTTTGATGTTGTTTCACGATGTATAGCTATTGATCCTCTGTATATCCTACTATTGGTCGGATGTGGGCCTTTATGTACATATAAATAAGTGATGAACTCATGTGATGGTTAGACAGTTGTTCTTCTAAGTTGTGGACACGTATCAAGGCTTGTAAATGTTTGTATAACCTGTTTCCCTGCAGGATGTGGACTTAAATGTAATAGTTTTCTCAGTTGACCTGCTTTCCGCAATCAGTTTTAATTAACCCGTGTTTTTCATAATCTGTGGTTATGGTGATTTCCGCACATTTTTGCGTAACACCTCACTGTCTGTGTGATAGTGGGATGTGTTGCCACAAGTTTCCTCATCCCCTTCTTCCATTTTTTATTTATCTCCTCCCACTACCACTTCCCTCTCTGCCTCTTATTTTTATTTCTCTCTCTCACTACCTTCTCTTCCTCCCATCCTTTATTTCTCTTTTCTAGTATTTTTAACGCAGAAACAATCCCATCTTAGCAGCTACAATCTAGTTAGAGTATCACCATGCATCAAGGTGTTGTCTTATGCAGCTTGTCTTCTGGGATATAGCCATATGGGATCTATCTTGTATTTCAATACTAGCTCCATATAGCATTTATCTTGTTTATGCAGTTCATGGGAATGACACAGTGCACTCTCTTCCATTAGTCATGCCAACTTATATGGGAAAAGGACAAAAATGTAGGCCAACATGGCACTTGGCACTCCTTTTGATTTTAAGGTGATTTGAGAAGTCCTTGATTTATTTTGCCTCAATCATCAAATAGTTGTTGCGAGTTTTGAATCTATATAAATTCATTAGTAGTTAGTATATGAGCAACTAGGAGTCTGAATGGGCTAGTACAAACATATTGTGAGGTAATTTTTGATTTTGGATGGGAAACTCAAAGGATGTTTTGTCACAAACATGAAAGTTTACAAAGTTCTTTTTTAAACACCAACCATGTTATAAGGAGGAAGTATAAGTGTATTAGACACATATAGTTACATGGGGTAAGCGCCATTTGTGCTAACAATATAAAATAATAAAATATAATAACAGAACAAAAAAAATCATGAGGGGTCGGAAGTTGGACACATACCAAAAACGTGATTAGGGAACTCATATCCTACTGGGGGAGTAGTGAAAAAAGTAAGAGTGGGATGAGTACATACATCAATTAATAGGTTGGGGTAGGATCCTCATTATACAACCCAGAACAATAAATAACATAGCCTTGCTTCACAAAATGAAATGAAGTCATCAAGATCATACATCATTAACATTAGGCAAGGGGATCATCATCAAAAGGGGTCCATAGACTAACCCTAGGGAGGGAGCATGCCATTATTGATAATAATGAAATCATAGTTTATAAATCATTATAAATTATACCAATCAATTATACAGTTGACTTTTTCCACTCTCTCATATCTCATCTAACTCTTCTTTTGTATAGGGATTTACTTTATTAAACAACATCAAGGAGATTGACATAATTCAAGAGTTTGATTTGATTTTTTCATATTATCAAATGAAATAATTTACTTATGATTAAAGACTATATATATAACATTTTGTATACGATGGATATCTTGTGACACTTGTTTGACAATCTGCTCGATGTACCACATCACATAGTATCAACATGCCCAATATTGATCTTGTATATGTCACTATAAATTCATAGTTATGCAAAATGTTAATAAATAAAAATGAGCATAGTTGGCATATACATGCATTGGAGTCAAAAACCTACATTAACATTATTCCAAGATATTGTTTTCTTTTTCTTATTTACCTATCCTCTACTCTGACCCATTTGAGTATTTATATACCCCTAAGTTAAAGTAATACATTTAATTATATTAGCAGATAGTCATGTAATGATGCATACATTAATATATGTCGATGGATAAAAGAATTGGTGTACGCTATAATTAACACTTTCATTGTGTGTCCCACTCTCCCCAATTTTCTACTCGAAGGATGAGGATGATACACAAACATTATCTCCAGAACAATTACCAGCAACTCCCACTTCCTATTAATGAGTGAAAATAGGGAAAACAAAAAAAACTCAAATTTCACAATAAATATAATTTATAACAACAAAGATCCTGAAACTTATCCAACACAAAGAGAAGTTGTATTCACGTTCTTTCTACCAGTAGAAAAATATTCAAATGTGGTAGAGAAACAACCACTTACGGAAAATCGGTCTTTAAATACACAACTAACCAATTATGAAACTAGAAATACCACATTCATTAATGCAAACTATGCACTCAATGTATATAAGTAGTTGCAAAACATATGTATGGATTGATATATTAGAGAACAATTTAACATATATATATATTCACATATATAGAACAAGGTATTTAGGAACAAGAACTCATCATATCAAAAGCTATATCATGGTTGTATTTAGCCAATCATATTTGAACAACTCCACAAAATCTGTCACGAATACATTAGTATCATGATCTTGCCCTGCTACATCCTCTTAAATATGGACCGTCACAATTGACTCTTTTTCTATAGTGTCTAACCATAGTGTCAACTCCCTACACTTAAGACCTTGTGAGTTTGATAGGACATGCAGTATAGAAGTAGGTATTGGAGTCTTTGGAGGAGGGATTCTAAGGGGTTACTTGGGTTCTATGGTCTGCATGTTTAATCATATCAGTTTCCAATTATATACACAAATAGAAAACAACCACAAATACAAATGCAACATAAATTTATCATACATTCTCATAGATAACTCTAGATTTGGTCCACACAACCTCTCTTCCTTTTGTGTCTCCTATCATTCTATGCTTGGGGTTGGCCAAATGGCAATGGTATCTATTTCCATTTTGGATAGAAAGCTTGATAGTCACACGAAGCGCATTGTCAGACATTAGAGTACCATGAACCTTATCTCTTGGAAGGCATGGGAAAACCTCACCTAGTGCCATGCAATAGAAGATAGGTTATAGTTCTACAAAACATCATTTATTCGACAACTATAATTTTATATTAGTGATATATATATACTCAATTACAACACATTATTAATTTACTTGGAAGACTATTATATGAAAAAACACTTACACTAGTCATGTCTAGAGGGTCTATGGGATTACTCTAAACCACCTCCGTCTGAGAAGGGTCCACCTCACTTTAAGAGTAGTGCAGATGAGGTACTATCTAAGGAGGTTGAGATAGAGAAGCCTGAAAGTATCGTTGGTATGTATGCCCAGAGAGCCAATAATATGATGGTTGTAATGAGGCATCAGATACCTAATTTCATAATTACCTAGGTGATTCCATCTATTAAGTTTGTCTCAATCATGACATGATGACACAACCATAGCAAATGTCTAAAGAATGATGCTACTCGATGACATATGTCTTTAGGTTGAGGGCTTGAACAATGAGATCATATCCATGAAAAGAGTACATACATTCTTGTTATGTCCCTAGTCAGATATTATTATAGAATAAAATAGACAATAGTAATATATAAGACTAGAGTGTGTGTTGGTTGATGACAACATCTCATTAGTCATGATCTATGATATCAAACCAAACACATAGGTACATGTTCAAAAATAGTGTATCAGACAGACCCACCTTGAGAGTGATACATGAATACCATGGAATGGTAGTCAGAATCAGCTCTTATAGTGATAGCGGTGATTGTGGTTCTTTGTAATGACCATATTTGTGCTTAATTGGTAAACTAGGGTTTACCTAAATGATTACATGCTTGGTTAGATTGAACATCGTTTAGACTTGATTAATGATAGTAGCTCCATTTTGATGTTTCAAACCTAATAAGAAACTCAAATTATGATTTTAGTTTGAAGAATTAGGGTTTGATAAATGTAAACCCTAATCGGAAAAAATTAGGGTTTTGATAGTACATGAATATGGAATTTGATCAGGATAGCATTGTGGTAAATGATTTTTCATATTTTCTAAGAATTTTTTATTTAATTGAATTTTGGATATTATATGTATAACTCAACCATGCATATTGGAGAAAAATTTCAGAATATTTGGGTGTTCTTTGAATGTGGTTCTCAATCAAACTATACTTCGACTGAAATGCTGACAAAGTGTTGTTCAGAAGTGTAGTGTTTGATTTTTAATTATTTATTAGTAATTTCAAATGATCTAAATTTATACTAGAGCTACGAAATTACATTTTAGACATCATGCTAAATTTTCATAATTTTTTAGGTATGTTTGACCTCTAAAATAAAGGAATTACAGTAACTTTTTTATAACAGAAAAATCTACTAAAATAAGAAAAATTATAGTGAGGGGTTAATGTGTAAATTGCTCTATATAAGCAAGCTAGCACCCAAGCAGATGTCATATTTCATGATCCATTCCAGAGAAATGAAATCCTAGAGAGAGAGGGAGAGTTGGGATTTGAGAGAAGAAAGTGGTGGAATTGTTGATCTAGGGTTTCTCTATTCGAGATATAATGAAATCAAGTAAGTTTAGCTTCTTTAAATACCCTTTTATGGTGAATCTTCTCTCACATGTCAAGATTCCATCCCTTCTCTGATTTGAATCAAAGTGGTATCAAATCTTCCCCTTTTCTAACTCTTTCATCATAATCCCCCATTTCTAGGGTTTCCGGGTTGAAAGGAAGATGAATCTGGTGATTTGCTAGGGTTTTGATATGAATTCGAGATTTTTAGAGATGGGATACATTTTTAAGGTGTTTTCAGACCTTAGGGTGAGTGGGTACTTCCTTTAAATAGTAGATTGCACGAAAATGAGTTAAATGATCAGTAATCTTTACTTGTTTTGTATGCGACTAAAAACCATAAACTGCCCTTTTGACCTAGCTTTTGCAAGATGATATGAAATAGATTATTTCTCTATTGTGGTGGATTCTAGTTGATAAATCATACTAGAAATGCATACAAATTATCTAAATGAGAATTCCTAAAGTAATTGTAGGGTTTATATGAAAATAGCAAAATCTAGGGTTTTCAGTTATGACTAAAATTGTTGTATAATTGAATAAAGAAGTTTGTCTAGTTGAATATCCTTGATTACAAGTGATTGTATCATATGAATGAGTAGTACATATATGTCAAATAAGATCTTATATTTTATTTGATGATATCAATGTTTGCTTGATATATCAGTAAAGAGGGTGAAACCCTAAATGAATGAAAAATTAGAAGTTTGTGAATAGATTCATGAATTCAACTAATGTGATTCTTTTATTGTTATAAATTCATTTATTTAAGATTATTCTTGATGCATGATATTTTAATGAATATCTTGGAAACCCTAGTTAAATTGATACCAGGGTTTTGTATGCATGACTGATTGAAATGAGTTATGTGATAATTTGAGTTTCTAGCTAAATGTCATTTTATATGCATACACGTTTTGATTTGTGATGAAAAAATCTCTAGCTGAGTTAATTGACATGAAATGCATAAGTTGTTATGGTAATTTAAGAAAATCGAAAAGGCATTACCCTAGATAGGGATGTCATTGATGCCATGCATGAATACGATAAATGTTGAATATAAATATTTATAACATTAGACATTATATTTGTTTGAACATATGAGAATTCTTCTATGTGCATGACAAATGAGAAACCTTGAGAGAAGGGTAATCAGTATGTTAAGTATCTAAGAAATGAGAAACCTTAATATAAGGGTAACCAATATGTTATGCATTCAACTAAGTATTATCAGTGAATTCAATCCAATAGCTCAAATAATTAGTAAAACTACAATAGTAATAGTAGATGCCCTAAACACCATAGAACCCTCCCTACAGGTCTATACCGGGATGGGTGAAAGAGGCTATGGACTATCAGAAATAGGAAGAAGTAGCCTAGAACTGAGTATCTAACATCAACTGATTTGATATCGATGGTACTTCGGTTGAGTAGCATAGTACCCAACAATAACCAGAGATCTTGGTGGTCCTATTTTAGTAGTAGGGGTATCTAATAATAACTGGAGATCCAATGGTTCCCACCAGTTGAAGTATACAACCCTTGTGGACTTACTTCTTCTGGAACTTACTCTGTTTAGTGTGTTAGCCCTAGTGGAATTGCATTGAGTAGAGTTGAGGCTTTTTTGCCTAGAGGCACCCCTCTTGAGTACCCAAGACAAGGGGCCACAGATAACAGATGTTGTTTAGCCATCGTTAGGCCAGACGTGGCAACCTCACTGCAGACCGAGGTAGTTAGTATTGGTCTTAAGGTCCTGGGTTTACAATAAGACTTGTACGACAGTCACACAGTCGTGACTTTTTCTTGATTGGTACAATCCAAGTGAGTTCACGAGCAAAGTAAAAGAAAAGTTAATTGAGTTCATATAAAGAGTGCAGTAGTCAGATCAGTCAGTTATGTTTAGTTGGCCAACATAGTAGTAGTCAGTTTAGTAGTCAGGTCATGTGAAGGTTAATGAAAGATTACAAAGAGAATAATGAGTAAAATGTTTAGATATTTGTATATTACTACTGATGCATTATAAGATGAATGAGAGGTTAACCAAGTGTGTGCAGTAATTCAATTATTATTTGTATGTTTCTGGATTATTAGTTTTCTTTGTGGTTAATCAAGCATGTTCATATATTGATTCACTCTTGTAGATGTCTAAAGTTTTCCTGCCAAATTTATGTTTGTGAATGATTAGTCTCTTTAAAGCTATAATTGATATCAGTTGCAAAATTGTATATCTATAATTATATTAGTGCTTTAGACTATTTCTTTGAAGTACTCATTCATTGAGCGAGTAGGCTCACCCCTCTATTCACAATTTTTAGGTATAACATGTGGACTAAAGATGTCATTGCATCAACATAGATATGCCACATGAGTTAAGTATGAGATTAGTTAAGTTCAGTCGGTCCCTACCACTCTAGGTCCTTGTATAGAGTTGAGAGAGAATTTTAAATGATGATTTGTATCTTTGTTTCCTTAATGATAGAGTATATATCTGGTTATCATATTGTATATACATGGAAGTGTGAGGAACAAAATGAATGTCTGGATGTGTATCATTAATGTTGAGATCATATTTGAGTAATCAAGGTTTAATTCCCTTATAAAGTTTATTTATGTGATTGAATGCAAAAAAAGAGTTTGAAAAAAGGAAAAAGAAAAAGTTGGGAGTGAACTTTGTATTAAATATAATCCTCAAACTTATGCCCTAATCTCATGATTAGTGGTAATCATGGGATGTGGGTGTAACAACTTAGTATTAGAACTTAGGCTGAGTTGTCAGGGGCCATTAGGATAGAAATTTAGAGTTATTAGTGTGGCAGTTAGGAGGTGATGTGTCTATAGCTGTGGGATGTCTAAGTATTTAGATACCCTAGCCCAGTATCCGATTACTCAGGTTGACCGGTATCAAGCTACTTTGTCTATTCTCCTCTGGATGCCCGGTCCAGGTATGCAGAGGAAGGATGGGCTAGAGGGAAACCCTAGAAACATTAGGGTTAGAAGACCAGAAAGAAATGAATGACTTGAGCATAAGAATAGAATGTGATACAACTCTTGCTTTATGTTGCTTCTTTGATTGGAGATCAATTGAAATGCTCTTATATATGAATTAAGATTTATCATATTTGAAGAATATATATGATTCTTTTAGAATGTTATGTATCATGAAGTTTATTTAGTTATTATTTGTATCAAGTAGACCAGAAGTTATGTTTAAATGAGTCTACCCTAATTGGGTATTCTTTCCACATGTTCGAGATGAATAGGAGTTGGTTAATCCCAAGTATCTCTTGGCTTCAGGACTGCAGGTTCAGCCTGGTCCAGCTGGCAAGATGCATTACTGGGATCTGACGACTCCTATTAACAATATAATAGGAGTAGACTCTGGATAAATTAGACTCACATCATAGTGAGAATGTACATACACTAAGATGTTCAAATATTAGGGAAAGATTACAATAGTTAAGAATCAATTGGAATTGATATCTGAGATCCAAATTTGGGGCCTCAAATAAGAAACCCTAAGTTGGGAATGAAGGAGGAGGGATATAGATACAAGACATACATTAGTATGTAACATACAAAAGAAACGATTGATAAAGAGGACTGAACTATATAACTAATTGTGGCACTTTATCTAATCTAAAATCAAGGAAAGATAAGAGAATTATACAAGGAAAGTCAAGATAGAAAGAATCAATTAGAATGAATGGATCATATAATTGAGTAAAATGTACTTACGTACTCTACAACAAAAGGAAAATAGGATTAAAAAAAGTTAAGTATGCAATAAGTACATAGAAGTGAAGTTCAGAAAAATGAAAGTGAAGAGAACTAGATAAACATGCAAATTATAAGACTAGGATAAGAAATTAAGATGAAACAAATAAGAAAGAAGGGATGGAAATGATGAGTTTGATTTTGAAAGAAGGGTTACATGATACAATGAAGAGCATGGAATGTGTACTTTTATCATAAAGTTTAAAGTATTCATCCTTACTAGCTTTTAATTCAATGTCTCTATTTTGTAGTAACCTAGTTGACATCAAGTGTGTTCAATAGGTTCCTAGTGATGAAATGGAACTAGATCTTAAAATAAGAACAAAGGTGCGGCTAAATAAATGAACAACCCATATAAAGGTAAATTGTATTCAAAAAATAAAAGCTTGATTGAAAAGGAAGCTATGGTTGACCCCTGCATGAGATGTTTGATTTGAAAAAGAAGGACATGTAGTGTAGTATGCATAAGATGAAGCTAGTAGGGAGGATGTTGAATTATAATTTCAACTAGATAAAAGTACAAGGATAATAAGAAAGTTTGTATGGCATGAAATATGGAATCATACACAAGAGTGAGAAACATGATCATAAAAGATAAGCAAAAGTAAATAAAGGCATATGGAAGAGTAGCAAATAGGTAGTTGATGATAGAAAATAAAGAAGGGGATGAAACATGAGGGAGTAATATAGATGATAAAAGAGAGAGATTGTGAGATGTGAGGAAATGTGAAATAGTCTAGTCTTCTTGATGATGACTAATTTGAGAATCATGTTAAGTGAATACTCAAAGATTATAATTATATGTCTCAAAATCTACTTCTCTTCAGTATCCTTCTTAGTGAGTGTAGCATGAGATGAAGTGATAAGGAAATAAATCATAAATGATACACAATCGTCATGAGAGATACATCTACTGAATATACTAATGACACATAATATGATGATGAAACCCTAGCAGGATAGATCAAGAAAGTAATCTATCAAAATGGTCAAGTAAGATAAAGAAAGTTCAAGTGGTAAAGACAAGGAAGACTTTAGTAAACCTCAAGAGAGATAAGGTTTCCATATCGAAATAAGATAGTAATATAATGTCATAATAACATCATGTTATTGATAAGGATCAAACCCTAGATAGTTTAGGGTTGTAACAGTTAAAGGGCTGCCAATAGTGATTTGACCTTGAGCATGAACATCTCTATAAAATAAAATCTTGAGATCATCAATATGAGAAGAAAATAGCAGTTATAGTATTCGTGGCTTTAAAGTTTGCAAATGTGAAAGATAGATAAACAATATGGAAATGAATATGAACGAAGGATAAGAAATAGATTTGAAAGATAAGAAGTGTGATTTGAATAAAAGGAGAAGTGCAACATGAGCAAAGTGTAATCAAAAATAAATTATTGCAGTGATAAAAAGAATGATGAATAATCAATTTTTACCTTGAATGTTATGTTAGTGATGTTTATTCTAGATGATCAAAATGAGAAGGATAATTAAAAAGAAGTTGTAATGCATAAGAAGTGAAATCGGAGAAAATAAATGGCTTTCAGCAATATGTTAATTTTTTTAAAAGAAGTATAGTTTGTTGAAGGCATATCAATGGATGAAAATTTGTTTTACATATGACTTCAATTGTACATATGTGAGTAATATACTAAACTAGAATAAGTTTTATGATTTCAATCATTCATATCAATAGTCTGACTCAATTTTATACAATTTTTGTTACTTCTAGTCATGCAGTTTATGAGTGATTTTCTATTAGAGTGGAAAAATAGTGAAATATAAAATAGAAAGGTGAATTGCCTTTAATAACTCTGATGGGATGTTGAAAAATAAGTACATGTTGGTGTGTATGAATTAAGATAGTGGGATTAGATTACCAGTACTGAAGTAACCACTGAATAGGATATGGAATTAAAAAAATAGTTTTTTATCTATCTCTTTCCTATAAATGATTCTGGAAAAAAATATTTATCTATCATTGAGAAGTATGGCTTAAAATATGTTGTGATTAGAAGAGAAACAAATGAATCAATATTGGAAATAACATTCAAATATGACATATGAGAGTATAGTGACACATAAGATTTTAGAAGTTTAAAAGAAACTTTGAATATACTTTGTTTGTGTATTTATGTTTTGGGGACAAAACTTTTTAAGGGGGTGAGAATTGTAATGACCACATGTGTGCTTAATTAGTGAACTAGGGTTTACCTGAATGATTACATGCTTGATTAGGTTGAACATCGTTTAGACTTCATTAATGATAGAAGCTCAATTGTAATGTTTCAAACCTAATAAAAACTCTAATTATGATTTTAGTTTGAAGAATTAGGGTTTGAGAAATGTAAACCCTAATCGACAAAAATTAGGGTTTTGATAGTACATGAATATGGAATTTGATCAGGATAGCAGTGTGGTAAATGATTTTTCATATTTTCTACAAATTTTTATTTAATTGAATTGTGGATATGACATGTATAACTCAATCATACATATTGGAGAAAAAAATTCAAAATATGTGGGTGTTCTTTGAATGTGGTTCTCGGTTGAACAATACTTCGACCGAAATGCTGACAGAGTGTTGTATAGTAGTGTAGTGTTTGATTTTTATTTATTTATTAGTAATTCTAAATGATCTAAAATTTTTACTGGAACTATGAATTACATTTCATACATTATGATAAATTTTCATAATTTTTTAAGAATGTTTGACCTCTTAAATAAATGAATTATAGTAACTTTTGTATAACAGAAAACTCTACTGAAATAAGAAAAAGTATAGTGAAGGGTTAATGTGTAAATTACCCAAGCACATAAATTTCCCTATTTGAGCAAGATAGCATGCAAGTATCTCTCATATTTCATGATTCAATTTCAGATAAACAAAATCCTAGAGAGAGAGAGAGGGAGAGTTAGGGTTTGAGAAAAGAAAGTGGTGGAATTGCTGATCTAGGGTTTCTCTATCCGAGATATGATAAAATCAAGTAAGTTTAGCTTCTTTAAATAGCCTTTCATGGTAAATCTTCTCTCACATGTCAAGATTTTATACCTCGTCTAATTTGATTCGAAATGGTATCAAATCTTCCCCTTTTCCCACGCTTTCTTCACAATCCCCCATTTCTAAGGTTTCCGGGTTGAAAGGAAGAAGAATTTGGTGATTTTCTAGGGTTTTGATATGAATTCGAGATTTTTAGAAATGAGATGCATTTTTAAGGTGTGTTCACACCTTAGGGTGAGTGAGTACTTCCTTTAAATAGTAGATTGCACGAAAATGAGTTAAATGATCAATAATCTTTACTTATTTGTATGCAACTACAAACCCTAAATTGTCCTTTTCACCTAGCTTTTGCAAGATGATATGAAATAGATTATTTCTATATTTTGATGGATTCTAGTTGATAAATAATACTAGAAATGCAAACAAATTATTTAAATGAGAATTCCTAAAGTAATTGCAGGGTTTATATGAAAATAGCAAAATCTAGGGTTTTCAGATATGACTAAAATTGTTGTATAATTGAATAAAGAAGTTTGTCTAGTTGAATATCCTTGGTTACAAGTGATTGTTTCATCTTAATGAGTAGTACATATATGTCAAATAAGATCTTGTATTTTATTTAATGATATCAATGTTTGCTTGATATATCAGTAAAGAGGGTGAAACCCTAAATGAATGAAAAATTAAAAGTTTACGAATAGATTCATGAATTCAACTGATGTGATTATTTTATTGTTATAAATTCATTTATTTAAGGTTATTCTTGATGCATGATACTTAAATGAATATCTTGGAAACCCTAGTTAAATTCATACTAGGGTTTCATTTGCATGACTAATTGAAATGAGTTATGTGATAATTCAAGTTTCTAGCTAAATATCATTTTATATGCATACACGTTTTGATTTGTGATGCAAAGATCTCTAGTTGAGTTGATTGAAATGAAATGCATAAGTTGTTATGGTAATTTAAGAAAATAGAAAGGGCATTTCCCTAGATAGGGATGTCATTAATGCCATGCATGAATATGAGAAATGTTGAATGTAAATGTTTATATCATTAGACATGATATTTGTTTGAACATACGAGAATTCTTCTGTCAACATGAGAAATGAGAAACCTTGAGAGAAGGGAAATCAGTATGTTAAGCATCTAAGAAATGAGAAACCCTAAGATAAGGGTAACCAATATGTTATGCATTCAACTAAGTATTATCAGTGAATTCAATCCAATAGCTCAAGTAGTCAGTAAAACTACAATAGTAATAGTAGATGCCCTGAACACCATAGAACCCTCCCTAGAGGTCTGTACCGGGATGGCTAAAATAGGCTATGGACTATCAGATATAGGAAAAAGTAGCCCGGAACTGAGTATCTAACATCAACTAATTGGATATTAGTGGTACTTTTGTTGAGTAGCACAGTACCCAACAATAACTAGAGATCCTGGTGGTACTATTTCAGTAGTAGGGGTATCCAATAATAACTCTAGATCTAGTGGTACCCACCAGTTAAAGTATACATTCCTTGTGGACCTACTTCTTCTGGCAGTTACTCCGTTTTGCATGTCAGCCCTAGTGGAACCACATTACGTAGAGTTGAGGCTTTTTAGCCTAGAGGCACCCCTCTTGAGTACCCAGGATAAGGGGCCACAGTTTACAGATGTTGTTTAGCCACTGTAGAAACCTTGATGTAGACCGAAGTAGTTAATAGTTGTCTTAAGGTCCCAGGTTTACCTTAATACTTGTACATTAAGTTACATACTAGTGACTTTTGCTTGGATGGTACAATCCAAGTGAGTTCATGGGCAAAGTAAAAGAAAAGTTAGTTGTGTTCAATTGAGTTCAAATTAAGAGTACAGTAGTCAGATTAGTCATTTATGTTTAGTTCGCCAACATAGTAGTAGCCAGTTCAGTAGTCAGGTCAAGTGAAGGTTAATGAAAGATTACAAAGATAATAATGAGAAAAAAAATTAGATATTTGTATTTTACTACTGATGCATTATAAGATAAATGAGAGGTTAACCAAGTGTGTGCAATTATTCAATTATTCTCTATATGTTTCTGGATTATTAGTTTTCTTTGTGGTTAATCAAGCATGTGCATGTATTGATTCACTCTTGTAGATGTCTAGAGTATTCTGTCATATTTATGTTTGTAAATGATTAGTCTCTTTAAAGATTACTACTATTATAATTGATATCAATTGCAAAATAGTATATCTGTAATTATATCAGTGTTTTAGAATGTTTCTTTGAAGTACTCATTCACTGAACGAATAGGCTCACCCCTCTACTCACAATTTTTAGGGATAACTCGTGGACTGAAGATGTCGTTACATCACCATAGATCTGCCATAGGAGTTTAGTATGAGATTAGTTAAGTTCAGTCAGTCTCTGTCACTCTAGGTCCTTGTATAGAGTTGAGAGAGAATTGTAAATGTTGATTTGTATCTTTGTTTCCTTAATGATAGAGTATATATATGGTTATCATGTTGTATATACAGGGAAGTGTTAGGAAAAAAATGAATGTTTGGATGTTTATCATTAATGTTGAGATCATATTTGAGTAATCAAGGTTTAATTCCCTTGTAAATTTTATTTATGTGATTGAATGAAAAAAAGAGCTTGAGAAAAAGGAAAAAGAAAAAGTTGGGAGTGAATTTTGTATTAAGTATAATACTCAAACTTATGCCCTTTTATCATGATTAGTGGTAATTGTGGGATGTGGGTATAACATTCTTAGACTTGAATTCACTGCTCTCATCACATGTCGTTCGATGTATTTTGACACCATCCAACATAACCTTGAATAAGGGTTGCCATAAAGGTGATGATCGGGTACATTGTGACACATGGGGATTGAGTGTGAGTGATGTAGATGGCATTTATCCTTCCTACAAGAGATAGATATCAAGGCCACTTAATAAGAGAGACTGAGAAATGTATGGCCACACTCATGTAACTCAATATGTGATATGTGAGCTCACATGCATCTTAGATGGTTTGCTCTGGTTCATGGAACATAGATTGAACGTTGAAGAGGATGAGGATTCCATGCCTCAAGTTCAATCTAGATATCAAAGATAAAGGAACTATATGATCACTGTAAAACTAATCATGGATTGTAGGTTGAAGTTGTTCTCCAACTTTCCAATTACTTGGGTAGCAATGATGTGTTGCTAGATACCGCTAATTGCTTTTGATGTCATAATTTAGTTGTGGATATTCACTGGCAACATACTTTGGGACCTGTAGGGTCACACGCATAAGATGCACCTAGAAAATGAGTTTACTCATGAATAAGAATTAATGTGATTACTAAAGTGTTTAGGTATTCAATTTGAACAACATTGATTATATATTGGCTAAGATAGAAAATGAAACGACCATTTCGCAAGTGAAATGACTGTTATATGAAATGAAATGGCCATTTAAAAAGTGAAACGACGAGTTCAACATATGGGTCGTCCAGTTCAATGATGAGTATGATTGGATCAAGGGTTGATGTTGACATCATGTTGTGCATTAATCATCACATTGAAATCCAATATGTTTGCAAATAGGAAACATAGTGAAGTGGTCAGTTCAAGTGTTGAACCAATCAACTCACATGTGAACCAACCAGTTCAACAGTGAACCGACTGGTTCACTATTTGTAGCTTCTAGAAAATTCATTCTCTTTAACTCCCTGATGAACCAAAAATCCTAAATCTGTCCATCCTATATAAAGGGGGGTGATCTAGGTTTTTAGAAACCCAAAAATAAGCTCAAACAATTGTTGTCCTCTCTTATTGTGGTAACCAAGAGATCCCAAGTAAGTCCTACCCAAAAAATGGAGGGACAACAAGGGAGAGTGAATCAACTCTAGTAGGTTGACGTTCAAAGGGGAAACTCCTTCCCATTTGCTCTAGTAGTGAAATGGGGAGTTCCCATTGGTTCACGTGGACTACGTAGAGGTGAGGATACATTTGCCACCTATTAGGAGGATGTCATCAACCACCGTCTGTGGTGCCTCACTAGGAGGCCTCCGCTGACAATCGTCTACGTGCAACTTGAAGAAGAAGCACACTCTAGCAAGGATAGTCGTTGGACTTGCTCTAGGACTAGGTGTATGCCTTGCTACCCACTTTTATAGATACATCGTTATTGACGTGATCTTGCTGATTAGAGTATCAGACATTAAATTTTTTGTACATATGATGTGGACCTCAGGTGGTAATGATTCCTCATGGCTCAATGGAAATTCATAGTCTAGCCATAACCATCGCTCATATATTTTTGATTGCATGTTTTTTGTTTGTGTTTATAGCATGTAAATGATATGTATGATGAATTCATGTTCATCTGGGCTCAATCACCTCCCTTGGCCCAATTTTGATTACATTCCCGTGCTTATCGACCATATCTTCTAACATTTTACTTATTTTGGTTTAATCGGAATTTTTCCCTATTTTTATTGGATTTTTGCACCTTTATGCAGGTCATTTGGGAAATGGGCCTTGTCTTCTCAGCCCATTATGGAGCCTTGTTTAATATGGTTAGCAGTGGTCAGCGGCCCCTCTTCTCCCTTTGATCGCAATTAACCCTAATCAACCACGGTCGCGGTTATTCATCTACCTGTCTGCGGTTCCCTTTGCTACCATAATCATGACCACCAAGAGAATCATGACCTCATCCTGGTCACGACCTTCTTCTCCACCCCCATGCTCGCGATCCTCTTCACATCTCTGCTCAAACCGTGGTCGTTGCTCCAGCAAGAAAATCACGACCGGGACGAGTCACCAAAAGATTGCGAACTGCACCCACTCAAAGATCGTGATCGTGCCAAGAGCAACAGACCGCGACCTGCTTCTCTCACGGAATCGTGACTGCCTGCTCCTTCCCTTCATCTATGATCGCCTCCACCACATCACTAACGTCCCCCTCTGCAACCACGGTCAAGGAGAGAAGATTCGCGACCACGATTAATGCTAACTGTGACCACGGTATCAACTAACTGTGACCGCAGAAAAACAACCACGGCCTCCTCTACTGGCCAAGATGGAGAAGATCGCGACCAAAGAATTGCAACCAAAGATCGCAACCTGCTGCCAACTAATCGTGACCAAAAATTGTGACCTACTATCAAACAACCGTGATCGCAAAAGTAAGTCGGTGTCAGTCTGCTTATAAATAGATCGCAACCCCCAACCATTTGGACATCATCTCCAGATGTCGTTAGGCTGTAGGTCTGTCTTGAGCCTAAAGAGACGATCTCTGCAGCTGAGAGCATGCCTCTGTGGTGGTCTTGTGCCCCGTTCACCCATATCTGAAGTGGAAACTCAGATATGCAAGCCACTCCATCCAGATCTAGATCTAGATCTAAATCCGGATCTAGATCTGTTGCATCCACGCCATGCCTATGCCGCCAGCACTTCCATGAGCTGCTCCTCCTACTATGAGCAAGGACCATGAGAAGAGAGAGAAGATCTGCCCCAACTATCATGGTGTTCTTCCCTCCTTGTCTAGATCTACCTCGACGTTGTGTAGAAGACCGTTTCTCCACCGAGCTGCGATCATCTTCTTCACCATGCTCATGACAGAATCTTCTCTCTCTCTTGTTCTTCTTGTTTCTCTCACCATGAGTGAGTAGTTTCCTTTTGCTAGGGTATGGGGACTAGCCCCACTGCCCATGCTTACATGTTCAAATACTAAACATTCCATGGAATGTATATAACTTTTCATTTTGTTGTTAATCATCAATGTGTGCTTGTGGATTGGTCACCTACCTGTATTTATCTTGTTCATTTCCTATGTTGCGAAAACTTCAATATGTAGGATTTGAATGTCAATTAACGTGGTTGACTCCCTGATGAGAAATTGGATGGGATTCCCTGAAGTCGTAAGTGAGTGATCTATGAGGTGACGAGACATCTAGCCCACGGTGACGCTTCTGTGTGCCTGATGCCCACTAAGGGGGGGCCGTAGCTTCAGTTGGATATATGCATCTTCAGAGCTATAAGTATGAGATCTGGGTGGTGACGAGACATCTGATACCTAAGGTGATGCTTATACGAACCTGACGCCCATATGGGGGGTTTTGTAGCATCTGTATTTGGATAGTTATATCTTGCTTATATGTTTGTGTTTGGATGTGTTTGCATGTGTAGTGGTGGTGAAACCTGGGACCATCCCAGCAATTCCATATCATTAATATTTAATCAACTTTTAATCCTACTCTTTACTTTCCTGTAATTAGTTTAATTAAACTCAAATCAATCAACCTTTGTTCTAAATATCAACTAGATTCGACTAGTAAAAGATTCTTAAAAATGTTGTCCCTTGGGATTCGATCCTCAACTATACTGCGATAAGACCCGTCCACTTGCGGGTGGTATTACTTCATAAGGTTTTGGTAAAATCTTAGGGATTTCAACCCTAAGTGAGTTTGTTAGTGCGATAATAGACCACGTCAAATTCTGGCACCGTTGCCGGGGACAACGGAATCAGTTAGTCAAATCTAGTTCTATTAAGGCTAATCTAGGATTTTTCTTTTACCTTTTGATACTATCAATCATATATACTTGAATTCGGTTCTACTCTGTCCATCTTACTACCGAAAGATCTTTCCATCCTAGGTACCCACAAAGTCTAGTGTATGCACCATTCGGACAGTCCCAGACTCTCTGTTAGCTTTGACCCTGAGATAGACAGAACCATTCGTCGTCAGAACAGAGAGAACCAAGCTAGGATGGCAAAAGAGGAGGAAATTGCTCGAAGGGTAGCTCAAGCCCTTAATGCACAAAGAGATAGGCTTATGTAAGAAGTCTGAGCTGCAATTGAAGAGGAAATCCAAGCAGCTCAACAAGCTGAGTTACAAAAAGACCTTTGAGAATTCTCAATCCCTAAAGCTGCTGATGTTTATCACCCAGTGCAACCTCCTCCCATCAACACTCCAAACTTTGAGATATGGGCACATTGGATTACACTGCTTCAGAATAGCCCTGTCTATGGTAAGCAAGGAGAAGATAGTCAAGAACATCTTCTAAGGTTCATAGATCTGTGTGCTATGAAAAAGCAAAATGGAGTCACAGATGATGCCATCAGACTCTGTCTCTTCAAATATTCTCTTGCCGATAGAGCTATGAGTTGGTACAATTCCTTGAAATGCGAACCCATCACCACTTGGGAACAACTTCAAAATGTTTTTCTGGAAAAATTCTATCCTCCTTCTCTCACCTATGAAATTAGGGTCTGAATAACTCAATTCACTCAGGTCCCTGGAGAATCCCTTGCTAAAGCATGGGAAAGATACAAAGAGCTTCTATGCAAGTGTCCACATCATGGAATTCCAAAGAATCAACTCATCAAAATCTTTTATAGGGGTGTGGATGATGTCATCAAAAAGTTTTTAGACTCCTCATCTAGGAGGAAACTTTATGCGTCAAAGTTATGATAGCGCATGGAAGGTTGTTACCCTTGGAGCTGAAAATCAGGCCAACTGGGATAGACCCGTAAGAAAAGGAGTGTTGAAGGTTGCTATAGCAAAAGCTACTCCTGAGTACAAGTCTATCACCGAGTCTCTTAAGCTTCTAGTTGCCAAGCAAGACCAACTTGAATCATATTTTTCCGCTTATGAAAGAAGACGCTCACCCTCTCGACAACAAGAACAAGTCAAGTCAGCTTCATTATTCTGTGAAGCATGCAAGGGCACTGATCATTCTACTCTAGCCTGTAATATCCTCTATGATGTTGTTTTATCCAATACATGTGCCCAAGGATATAATGGTCAAATGGAAAATCTGAATGCCATCAATACTATCCCTGGTCAAGGATATTATAACCTGAATCAGAGCAGGAACCATCTGGGTTTTCAATATGGAAATCCTTCTGGAGTGGAAAACACACAAAAACTTGGTTCAAATAATCCACAACGAGGCCCACTAGGATTCCAATATAACCAACAACAAAATTTTGAAAATCAAGAAAACTTTAGAGACAACTTCTACAATAGAAACTACAACATTTATCAGAACAATTCCCAATTCCAGAATCCCAACCAAGTTCCTTATCAACAACAAGGACCGCAAACCAATCCCATATCTCCTGATGACAAACTCTTAGTCGTTGAGAAGATGTTGCAATCGCAATAGACTATGATAGCTAACCAGCAAGCCCATCAGAAGGCAATTGAATCGCAACTAGCTCAACTTGCAGCTAGCATGAAGCCACCTGCTGGAGCCTTTGTTGGCCAACCAGAGAACAATCCTAAGCACCCAAAGCAATTGAAGGCTGTCAACACCAGGTCTGGAAAAGACTATTCTAATTCTCCTTCCAAGATACCAATAGTAGCAACAAACGATGATGACTTTGTGACTATCCAAGACTCTACAATACCTGAATCTCAACCGAAGGAACCACCAACCACTGATAAGACAGACAGAGCAAGTTTGGAGGAACCCATTGTTACTGAAGCCGAAGCAACACCTGAGTCAGATGTGCCAGTATACAAGCCTCATCCTCCTTTCCCATCTCGTTTGAAGCAGACCAAGCTTGACACTAGATTCAACAAGTTCAAAGAAGCCATGAAGAAACTCCATGTCGATATACCCTTTCTTGATGCGCTGGCTGAAATACCAGCATGGATAAAGTACTTAAAGTCTCTTCTCATGAGGAAATATATAACTAAAGAATATGAGACAGTCAAGTTAATGACAACCACTTTCGATATCATTCAGATCAAGATGCCCACGAAATAGAAAGACCCAGGATCCTTTGGGATTTCATGTCATATTGGTGACTCTTCATGTAAGAAGGGGTTGGCCGATCTTGGTGCTAGCATCTCTATCATGTCACTTAGCCTTTGCAAGAGGCTAGGATTTGCTGAACTGCTTCCAGCTGGCATGACTATACAACTTGTAGACAATTATATGACTCTCCCGTTGGGAATCATTGAGGATGTCCCAGTCAAGGTAGGCAAAGACTCTTATGTCTCATGCAACTTTGTCATCATGGACATAAAAGAGGACTCCAAATACCCTCTTATCTTTGGCCGTCCATTCCTTGCCACTGCAAGAGCTTTGATTGATGTTGAAGAAGGAACCTTGCTGTTCCGACAGGGTAAAGAAACCCTCGAGTTTAAAGTTTTTGAAAGCATGTGAAGGCCGAGCATGCAGGAAGAAGTCTATTTGATTGATTGTATAGAGAAAATGTCACTCCTCACACAAGAGAAGTATGAACAGGACGATCCTTTAGAAATGGCTCTAACGAACCGATCTACTGATAACTCCGTTGACGAACAAGTTAAAGATTGTGTTCTTCACCTCAACACTGTCGAAGAAGATCTGGAAGCCAAATTTGAGGAACTCAAGGTTGTGAATGCAGCTGAAGAGCCATGCGAGAAGCCAGAAGCCCCTAAAATGAAGCCCGTACCTGAGGGACTGAAGTACGTGTTTTTGGATGATCTCAAGGTTTGTCCAGTTATTATAAATTCCGATCTAATGACCGAACAAGAAGATAAACTCCTGAAAGAATTAAAGGAAAGAAAGAAAGCTATCAGCTACAAGATGAGTGATCTCACCAGGGTCAGTCAAGCACTTTGCATGCATAAGATCCCTATGGTGGAAGACCACAAGCTGACTGTTGAACATCAACAAAAGCTTAATCCAAATATGAAGGAAGTAATCCGATGTGAAGTCATGAAACTGCTCACTACTGGAATCATTTATCCTATTTCTGACTCGCCATAGGTAAGTCCCGTGCATGTTGCCCTGAAGAAAGATGGGACTACAGTGATATGGAATGAAGATAATGAACTCATCCCCACTCAAATAGTTACTGGGTGGAGGATGTGTATCGATTACAGGAAATTGAACAAGGCAACTCGTAAGGATCACTTCCTGATGCCTTTTCTAGATCAAGTTTTAGAGCGATTGGCTCACCAGGACTATTTTTGCTATCTCGACGGTTACTCTAGATTCTATCAAATTCCTATACATCCAGATGACTAAGAGAAAACTACTTTTACTTGCCCCTTTGGAACCTATGTGTTCAGAAGGATGCCATTTGGGTTTTACAATGCACCTGTAACCTTCCAACGTTGCATGACAGCCATATTTGCTGGACTAACCAAAACTATTATGGAAATT
The DNA here is from genome assembly GCA_963693085.1 of Alisma plantago-aquatica. Lineage (NCBI taxonomy): Eukaryota > Viridiplantae > Streptophyta > Magnoliopsida > Alismatales > Alismataceae > Alisma > Alisma plantago-aquatica. The sequence continues at coordinate 1,340,181,549 of OY856409.1, read as the reverse complement.
TTTATGGATGATTTCTCCGTATATGGAGATTTGTATGATTAATGTCTAAAGAACCTCTCCCTCATCCTCAAATGATGTGAAGAAGCACATCTTGTGTTAAATTGGAAGAAATGTCACTTTATGGTAAAAGAAGGCATTGTACTTGGCCATAGGGTCATCAACTGAGGAATTGAAGTGGACAAGGCCAAGATCGAAGTGATCTCCAAATTCTCTATCCCAACCAATGTAAGAGAGGTCCGCATGTTACTTGGTCATAAAGGCTTTTATAGAAGGTTTATCAAATATTTCTCCAACATAACCAAGCCTATGACCAACTTGTTACTAAAGGATGCAGACTTCCATTTTGATGAAGAATGCATCAAAAGTTTCAACAACCTAAAGCATGCCCTTACAACAACACCCATCATTTGAGCTCTAGATTGGGATCACCCATTTGAAATTATGTGTGATGCCGGTGATTACGATGTGGGTGTCGTTTTAGACCAATGTATAGAAAAGAAACATCATGTCATCTACTATGCATCGAAGACCTTTGACGAAGCTCAAAGGAATTATGCAACTACTGAGAAGGAACTCCTAGTAGTCGTGTATGCCTTTGACAAGTTCAGATCCTACCTCATTGGTTCGAAGGTCGTTGTCTATACAGATCATGATGCTATTCGTTACCTCCTAAAAAAGAAAGATGCAAAACCAAGGCTAATAAGCTGGATTCTCTTATTTCAAGAACTTGATCTTGAGATTAGAGATAAGAGAGGCACAGAGAATGTTGTAGCAGACCATTTGAGTTGTATCCACACCCTGGACACTGAAACTACCCCTATTAATGACTCTCTTCTAGATGACCATCTCATGAAAGTCTCAGAAGCTACTCCTTGGTACTCAGACTACGTGAACTACCTTATCTCTAGCGTCATCCACCTTGAATGTACCGACAATGCATTGAAGAAATTCATGCATGATGTGAGTCAATATCACTGGGATGAGTCATACCTCTTTAAGCTTTGTGTTGATGGTCTTTACAGACATTGTATAGCTGAGGAAGAAGCTCATCTTGTTTTAGAACAATGCCATTCAGGCCTAGTTGGAGGCCATATGAGTTCTAAGAAAACTGCTCTGAAGGTTTTGCAATGTGGTTTCTTTTGGCCAACCGTATCCAGAGATGCCTATAACTTTGTTCTGTCATGCGACAAGTGTCATAGGATGGGTAACATAATAAAAAGAGATGACATGCCACTTAAGCTATGGTAAGAAGTTGAGATTTGTTATGTTTGGGGAGTGGACTACATGGGTCCATTCCCATCCTCACATGGATTTTACTACATCCTAGTCGCGGTTGATTATGTCTCCAAATGGGTAGAGGCAATACCAACGGTTACTAGCGATTCAAAACCTGTCATTAAAATGTTAAAGATATTATATTTCCCCATTTTGGAGTCCCACGCACAGTGATATCTGATGGAGATTCTCATTTCCTAGAAAGAAGTTTTGAAGCACTGTTAAGGAAATATTGTGTTACGCACAAGGTAGCCTCCCGCTACCACCCACAAACAAGTGGGCAGGTAGAGGTTTCGAACCGTCAACTCAAAGCTATCCTGGAAAAGACAGTAGAACGCAACTGAAAGGATTGGTCAATGAAAATCAATGACGCTTTATGGGCCTACTGAACTGCGTTCAAAACTCCTCTTGGAACAACACCCTTCAGACTCATCTATGGAAAATCATGTCACCTACCCATGGAACTGGAACACAAAGCATGGTGGGCAATCAAACTACTGAATCTTGACATGAAGAAAGCTGGCCAAGCCAGGATTCTGCAACTCCAGGAGCTGGAAGAACTCCAGATGACAACTTATGAGAATGCATGAATCTACAAGGAACGCACAAAAATTTGGCATGATGGTCATCTGAAGAGGAACGACATTCAAGTGGGAGACCAAGTTTTGCTATTCAACTCAAGATTGTGATTATTCCCAGGGAAACTCCGTTCTCGATGGTCTGGACCATACATTGTTAAGAGCATCTATCCACATGGTGCATTTACTTTATGGAGTGAGAAGTTAGGCGATTTTTTGGCAAATGGCCAACGCTTGAAGAGATATTTCACCACAGTTGATACTAGCACTAATAAATTGATGAATTTGTCCAAACCGACATACCTACCAAAAAACTGAAGAAACCACGTCGATCCATCGACGTAAAACAAAGGCGCTTGTCGAGAGGAAACTCGGTTAATAATTTTGCTTTTACTTTTAATTCTTAATTAGAACTTTTCCTTAATTTTGTTTTTACTTTTTAGGAAATTTTGCACCTGGTAGACAATGCATCGCAAGATGCAATCTTACGTCCTGATAATTTTCATTTTTGAGATTTCAGATGGAGGACACACGCTGATTGGAATGCAACCACATCTGATGGTCCAACCAGCATGAGTTTTCCCCTCCATCTCAGATTTAGAGTTTGCTCGGGACGAGCAAATTTCTAAGTTTGGGGTGGAGGGTGGGTGGTATGTACTTTACTTTCCACCCTCTCCTACCTGTTTCAGACTTAAGATTTCATCGTTGCAATTTTGAGCAAATTTTTCAAAAAAAATTCAAAAATTTTGAAGTTTTCAAAGTAGTTGTATAGAAACTTGTTGCAATTTTGATGTTTTTATTTCAATCAAAGCCATTACCTAGCTGGCTATTCCATTTTTCCATGCAGTTTTGAATCATTATACCCTCCTTACTCATAGCAAAACCTCAAGGGAGACAATTTCTGAGACTAGCCAATGGTTAGAAATCACTGTGTGAAGCTTATGAATCCTAACATCATGATCAGTAAATTTGGCGAGTATTAGTCGAACTGAGAGGGATCAAACACATTGTGCTTCCTAACTGACTAGTGGAACAATAGCATGGAATCTCCACCAGATCCTCATCAAGACATTATTTGAGCAGAGTATGATAAGGAGAACAACTCGGTGCACTGAATTGTAAATCAAGTTGCATTCTGATCTGAACTCTCTTCTACACTTCTTCCATCATCTTCTTACCCCTTCATCCATCAAAAAGAAACAAAAACAACCAAAATAGTGCCAAACCCTAAGTTTGGGGTGGCACACCTCCTCCCTCTTTATTCGCTTCTTCCATACCCATCGCTATGTAATAGGAGTGTTCCACCAAGAAAAGATTCCAATGTGCACACAAAAAATGCAATCTCGAGTCAAATAGAGGAGAGATTTACACAATATATATATATATATATACAATCAATAAAATTGCAACCATATAATAAAAATCTTGAGTCGAATAGAGGAGAGATCTATTTCTTCCTTCCTTCCATACCCCCTTCACTCCCTTTTCCACCTACTTGCGCAATGAATGCCTACTTTGCTAATATATGGACGCTTACGAAATTCTTAGACATGCTTGATGTTGGAAAAAGTGGAGAGGAAGTGTGTTTGAGAAACGAACTCAAGAATGAAGATATTGAAGATGTGTTTTGTGATCTCAGGATGTTGAGATGTTTAGTCACACCGAGCAGAAAGGAAACAATCGTGATGGGAAGATGAGGCAATCACACGAGTTGAAAGTATTCATTTGGCGACTGTTTCAGATTTTGTTTTACTCAAGGACGAGCAACGTTTAAGTTTGGGGTATTTTGATGAATGCATGTTCATTCGGGCTCAATCACCTCCCTTGGCCAAGTTTTTCTTACATTCTCATGTTTATCGACCATATCTTCTAACATTTTACTTATTTTGGTTTAATCGGAATTTTTCCCTATTTTTATTGGATTTTTGCACCTTTGTGCAGGTCATTTGGGCAATGGGCCTTGTCTTCTCGGCCCATTATAGAGCCTTGTTTAATATGGTTAGAAGTGGTCAACGGCCCCTCTTCTCCCTTTGATCGCGATTAACCCTAACCAACCGTGGTCGCAGTTATTCATCTACCTGCCTGCGGTTCCCTTTGCTACCATGATCACGGCCACCAAGAGAATTGCGACCTCATCCTGGTCACGTCCTTCTTCTCCACCCCCTGTGCCCCCGATCCTCTTCATATCTCTGCTCAAACCACGACCATTTCTCCTGTAAGAAAATCGTGACCGGGTCAAGTCGCCAAAAGATCGTGGCTGGCACCCACTCAAAGATCGCTACCGTGCCAAGAGCAACAGACCGCAACATGCTTCTCTCACAGAATCGTGACTGCCTGCTCCTTCCCTTTGTCCGCGATCACTTCCACCACATCGCGACCGTCCCCCTCTACAACCACGGTCAAGGAGAGAAGAACCGTGACCGCGGCATGAAAACCGCAACCGTGATTAATGCTAACCGTGACTTTAGTATCAACTAACTGTGACTGCGATAAAACAACTGTGACCTCCACTGCTGGCCAAGATGGAGAAGATCACGACCAAAGATTGCAACCTGCTGCCAACTAATCACGACCAGAAAACCGTGACCTACTGTCAAACAATCGCGATCATGAAAGTAAGTTGGTGCCAGCCTACCTATAAATAGAACGCGACCCCCAACTATTTAGACATCATCTCCAGACGTTGTTAGGCTGCAGATCTATCCTAAGCCTAAAGAGACGATCTCCACAGCCGAGCGCCTACCTTCGTAGTGGTCTTGCGCCCTATTCACCCAGATCTAAAGTGGAAACTTCGATCTGCAAGCCACTCCATCCAGATCTAGATCTAGATCTAGATCTGGATCTAGATCTATTGCATCCACATCGTGCCTACACCACCATCATGTCCATGAGCTTCTCCTACTACTGCGAGCAAGGACCATGAGAAGAGAGAGAAGGTGGAGAGAGAAGATCTGCCCCAACTACCATGGTGTTCTTCCCTCCTCGTCCAGATCTGCCCTGACATTGTTTAGAAAACCATTTCTCCACCGAGCTGTGATCAACTTCTTCACCATGCTCATGGTAGAATCTTCTCTCTCTTCTTCTTCTTCTTGTTTCTCTCATCATGAGCGAGTAGTTTCCTTTCATTGGGGTGCTGGGACTAGCCGTGCTGCCCATGCTTACATATTCAAATACTAAACATTCCATGACATGTATATAACTTTTCATTTCGTTGTTAATCGTTGATGTGTGCTTGTGGATTGATCACCTGCCTGCATTTATCTTGTTCATTTCCTATGTTGTGAGAACTTCAATATGTAGGATTGAATGTCCATTAACGCAGTTGACTCCCTGATGAGAAATCAGATGGGATTCCCTGATGTCGTAAGTGAGTGATCCGTGAGGTGACGAGACATCTAGCCCACAGTGACGCGTCTGTGTGCCTGATGCTCGCTAAGGGGGGCCCACAGCTTCAGTTGGATATCTTTATCTTCAAAGTCGTAAGTATGTGATCTGGATGGTGACAAGACATCTGATACCTAACGTGATGCTTACGTGAACCTGACGCATGTATGAGGGGTTTTGCAGCATCTCTATTTGGATAGTTATATCTTGCCTAGATGTTTGTGTTTGGATGTGTTTGCATGTGTAGCAGCGATGAAACCTGAGACCATCCCAGCGATTCCATATCATTAATCTTTAAGTTTAATCCTACTCTTTACTTTCTTGTAATTAGTTTAATTAAACTCAAATCAACCAACCTTTGTTCTAAATATTAGTCTTGATTCAACTAGATTCAACTAGTAAAAGATTCTTTAAAATGTTGTCCCTTGGGATTTGATCCTCAACTATATTGTGATAAGACTCGTCCTCTTGTGGGTGGTATTATTGCACAAGGTTTGGGTAAAAGCTTAGGGATTTCAACCCTAAGTGAGTTTGTTAGTGCGATAATAGACCACGTCAATGTATTATAAGTATGTAGTAATTGGATATGTATATGTATTAACATATAAAAATTGACAATAATATTTAGTCTAAGACTCATTCCATAAGAATCACACATGAAACGCTTGATCGACCAAGCGTGGACATTCCCTAGCATGGTGCGTCATCTATTTTGTGGAAGTGTGATGGCAGATATGTGGGTCTGTCCTAGCAGGGTGCATATTCTATCATGTTGGTTTATTAATTGGGTTTAACTAGGTGACCTTAATAGGATTAAGTGCCTAGAAGAATAGAGACAGACTATGGCAAGGAGGTGTACATACCATCTATCCAAGAATTGCATGAGATACAATTGGTAAATGTTGCCTACCTTAATAATTGGTTATGAGTGTCAACGTTTGGTGGGCATTAACTTAATTATTTTGGATCTTGGATCACTAGAAGGTTGTATGATACAATCTTTTAAATTGGTAGTGAGGGCTATCAATTTGAACAAAATAGTGGGAGCAATAATTATTTAAAAGCCTAATAAATATCGTCAAACTTATCAAATCAAATTAATCAAAAGTGTTTTGAATGAAGTTGTGAACATCCTTTTGTAGAATCTAATGGCAAACAAAAATAAGTTTTCTTTGCGACTGGTCCTTAAGAAGGTTGTATAAGAACAACTCCGATGATAGGTTTCGGACGTCCAAAATCATTGTCACTCAAGAGCGCAAGACCTATGTCTTGGAGACACCAGAGCCAGATGAACCTCCTCCCACTATGCCTAAGGCTGACATGGATGCTTAAAAGAAGAACTCTAAAGATGTCATGGATTTCAAATGCTTGATTCTATGCTCAATGAACTATGAGTTGCAGAGACAACATGTGAATATGGATGTTATTGGGTTGGTAACAAATCTTAAGAACATGTACCAAGATCAGGAAAGACAAGAGAGATATGATGTTTCTAAGGTGTTGTTCAAATGCAACATGGTAGATGAAGATCCAGTAGGTCCCCATACACTCAAGTTAATTGGGTATGTGGAGAACATTGCTTGACTAGTTGGTCACATGTGTGATTTTGTAGTCACTGCCAAAATCATACAACCAGTTTGTCATGAACTACAACAGGAATGATTTTGACAAGTCAGTTTTAGAATTACTTCACATGTTAAGGACATATGAAGAAGTACAAACCCAAATTTGTGATGGTGATTAGTATAGGGAAGTCCAAGGGAAAAGGAAAAGCTAAGAAGAGTTATAAATCTAGTCAGAAACCAATGTCTTCTACACTGAAACTTAAGGGAGGAGTGAATAAGGAAGCAAAGTACTACCACTGTCACCAGCCTAGACACTAGAAAAGGAATTTTCCTCTTTATATAGAGGAACTCAAGAAGAATAAGGAGATAGAGATCTCAACTTTAGGACTGAGAAGAAGCAAGATAGAACTATATGGAGCAAGGGTTGTTACCACTATAGTCAGAATCTATCATTCATAGGCATGTAATAGAATTCTCTAATTGCTATTATGTATCTGCCATTGATAAAAACATCATGTATCTAGTATTGTCAAGGATATTATGAATAAATTGATGTTTCTTTTTAAAATATAAGATCTTATATGGAAATGCCTTAGGTCTCATTATCTATAGTTGATAGTTCTCGAGACAGTTATATAGATGACTTGATGACTCAAACAATGAATACCTATGGCATTCTCATCTAGAGAACACAAATGAGAAATGTATTTCTAGAATCCATATTGATGGTTGCCTAGAATCTTTTAGTTAATGAATCGATAGACACATGCAAGTCTTATTTATTGGGAAATATGACAAAAGCAATTTTTACTAAATGTAGTGGGTGAGTGAGCATTTTATTTGGGCTCGTACATTTTGATGTATGTAGACCTTTTAGAATAAATGCTAGAGGTAGTTACTAGTACCTCATTATATTTACTAGTGATATCAGTTAAATGGTAATTTGTATTTAATGAAATACAAGTGTGAATCTCTTGAATTGTTCAAGGAGATCATGAATAAAGTATGTAACCAAATTGGTAAAATTATTAAGATAGTTCTATATGATCGATGTTGAAATATTTTAAACCAAAAGTTTGAGGACTTTCTAGAGGGACCATGATAGTGTATCACAATGAACTCCACCTCAAACATAATGATGTATCAGACAGTAGGTATGACGCCTGTTAGTCATGGTATAATTATCAATAAATCTAGATAATCTTCCAATTTCCTTTCAGACACATGTTTTACATTAGAACAATGTACCATCTAAATTGGCTCGAAAGATACCATATGAGATATGGTGTCCCGATATGTTTGTTATAAGGATAAGTATTGAAATCGTGTAAGAAAATAGTTTCTTGGAAATCTTTGTCAACAAATCACATAAATGTTATTTGTTGAATACTACTTTTATATTCCTATCGGACAAAAGAAGTGTTTGCCGAGATGGCTGAATTCATTAAGAAGAATTTAATTACAAAGGAATCAGTGGGAGAAAAGTAGAACTCAAAAATTGAGACTAAAAAACCCATTGAACCTAAAGAGGAACAATAGGAACAAAGAGAATCACAAATTGTTTTGGAATCTCAAGATCCTTATGTAACACAAAACTCATAGATCTAGTAGAACATGCTTCGAGCTTGAAAAATTATGATATCTTATAACTCAGAAAGGTGGTGAGTTGGTCATAAGATGAAGAGCCAAAAACCTACCTAGATTCTATTGAGCACCAGAACCTAATAAATGGCTTGAGGCCACTGGATCTAAGATGGAGTCCATGTACGCCAACAAGGTACTCAACCTTGATGGATACACCTGAAGGGGTAAAACCCATAGGGTGCAGTTGGGTCTTCAAGAAGAAGACCAACATGGTTGGTAGTATACAAAACTTATAAGAGCATATTGGTTGTAAAGTGTCCAAACTTGTTCAAAGTGTTGAACATAATAGAAACTTTTCACCAGTTTCCTTGGTTAAACCCATCTAGATCATGGTCCCTATTCCATCTTATTATGACTATGAGATTAGGAATATGGATGTAAAAACCACATTCCTTAATGGGAATAATTATGATATGAATCAAGATATATAGAGATAGATCTAGAGAGCTTATTGACCTAAGAAAGAGAACATACATTGGAAAGAAGCTGAAGGGGTTCAACATGTAGGACTCAATGAGAGAAAACTTGTCCATGTTTAATGGATTTAGTCTCTCAGGAGTCCAGTATCCCAGTTCATGTGAAGAATGGGAAAAACATGAGGAATGAATAATATCCTTATACTACAAACATTAAACCCTAGCAAGGAAAGTACCTTCTCTGTGAGGGATATAGGTGAAGCATTATATGATAGGAATCAAGATCTATATTAATATATAGAGAGATTCTTTACCTAAGAAAGAGAACATACATTGGCAAGATATTGAAGGGATTCAACATATAGGATTCAATTTGAGAATACTTGTCCATGTTCCATGGATTTAAGTCTCTCAGGAGTCTAGTGTCCTAGCTCTTGTAGAGAATGGGAAAAACATGAGTAAGGTGCCATATGCATTCACAACTTGATCTATCATGTATGTAATGTTATGTACTCATCCTGTTATCTCATATGTATTAGACATGACGAGAGGATATGTATTCATCCAGTTATCTCATATGTATTGGACATGACAAGTGGATATCAGTCAGATCCTAGTGAGAGTCACTAGAATGCCATAAAGAACATCATTATGTACTTGAGAAGTACTAAAAGGATCGATTCTTTGATTATGGTAATAAGGAAGAGTTGGGTGTAAAGGGTTAGACTGATGCAAGCTTCCAAAATGACAAAGTAAATCGCAATCAAAAATTGTGTTTGACATTAAAACAAAACTGCAATCTGGAAAAGTTTTGAGCAAGATATAGTTGCTTAATTATACAATAGAAGTTGAGTATCTTGCTACTTTGAGAACAACAAAGGATATTGTATGGGTTAAGAAGTTCATTTGGATGAACTTGTGGGATGTTCCAACCATTGATGACACAATAAAAATACTATGACAACAATGAGGCTACTGGTAAGAAAAGGAACTCAGATAGCATACTACGACACTTCCATCTCATACGAGAAGTCATACATCAAGGAGATGTGAAAACTTTTAAAATATAGATTAGAAGCAAACATTGCTAGTCTGCTACAAAAGCACTTATGCATCAGAAACATGATGGGCATGTTATGATCACTTGGAATAAGATTTGTGGGTGATTGGCTCTAAATGGAAGTGGGAGTTCGTTGGCATGTATGCCTAGAGAGCCAATCATACAATGATTACATTGACATATTAGATACCTGATTTGATACTTATAAAGGCAATTTTGTCAATTATGTTTGTCTCAATCATGTGATGATGACACAGACATAGTAGATGTCTAAAGAATGATGTTACGAGATGACATATGTCTTCAGGTTGAGGACCTGAACAACACGGTCATATGTATGATAAGAGTACATGCATTCTTGTTAGGTCCCTAGTAGGATGTTACCGTGGAAGAAAAATATACAATAGTAGTACATAAGACTAAAGGAGTGTGTTGGTTGATGACAACATCTCATTAGTTAATACATAGGTACATGCTAGAGAACAATGTATCAGATCAACCCACCTTGAGAATGATACATGGATACCATGGAATGGTAGTCAGAATCAGCTCTTATAGTGACAATGATGATTGTGGTTCTTAGGCCTGAAGTCACTACACTCATCACATGTAGTTCGATGTATTTTTGATGTCATTCAACGTGATGTTGAATAAAGGTTATTATAAAGGTGATGCTCGGGTACATTGTGACACATGGGGATTGAGTGTGAGTGATGTAGATGGCATTTGTCCCTCCTACAGGAGATTGATATCTAGGCCACATGATAAGTGCGACTAAGAAATGTATGACCACACTCATGTGACTCAATATGTGATATGTGAGATCACATGCATCTCAAACAGTCTGCTCTAGTTCAAGGAACATGGATTGAACATTGAAGAGGATGACGATTCCATGCCTTGAGTTCAATCCAGATATCAGACACAAAGGAACTATACAATCACTATAACACTAATTATGGATTGTAGGTTGAAGTTGTTCTCCAACTTTCCAATTACTTGGGTAGCAATGATGTGTTTCTAGATACCACACAATGCTTGTGATGTCATAAGTTAGTTACAAATATTCATTGCCAACGTAATTTGGGACCTATAGGGTCTCACACATAGGATTCACTTGTAAAAGTGGTTTACTTATGAACATGGTTTAATTTGATTACTAAAGTGTTTTGGTATTCAACTTGAACAACATTGGTTGTATATTGGTTGAGCTGGAAAATGGAATGACCATTTCACAAATGAAACGACCATTTTACAAGTAAAATGACTGTTTCATGAAATGAAACGACCATTTCAAAAGTGAATGACCAGTTAATCATCTTGATCACCTGGTTTAGTGATCAATGTGATTGGATTAAGGACTGATGTTGACATCATGGTATGCATTAATCGTTGCATTGAAAGCCAATATCATTGTGAATAGGAAAATTGTGAAACAATTGGTTCAAGTGTTAAACCAGTCGGCTCACATGTGAACCAACCGGTTGAAAAATGAATCGACCGATACACCATCCTAGCTTCTAGAAAATCCATGAAATTCTATCTCTTCGACTCTAGATGAACTGGAAACCCTGACCCTAGTCATTCTATATAAAGGGGGGTAGTCTAGGCTTTCAGATAGACAACAATAAGCTCTGACTATTGTTGTCTTCTCTAGTTGTAGTAACCTAGAGAGCCCAAGCATGTCCTACCTATAAAAGGGAGGGACAACAAGGGAGAGTGAATCAACTCTAGTAGGTTGACATTTGAACAAGAAAATTTTCATGTTGACTCTGGTAGTACAAAGTGGAGTTTCTATTGGTCTACGTGGACTATGTAGAGGTGATGAGGCCTTTTCCACTAGCTAGGAGGACTTCGTCAACCATTGTCTATGGTGCTACACCAGGAGGCCACCGCCGGCAGCCGTCCAGGTGCAACTTGAAGAAGAAGTATGTTGTAGGAAGGATAGTCATTGGACTTGCTCCAAGACTAGGTATATTCCTTGCTACCATCTTTCCTAGATACATTTTTGTTGACACGATCTTTTTGAGTAAGGAATCAGACATTAAAATTTTTGTTTCGGCTGCCTTATATGTTGTCCCTGTTTCCTAACAACTGTCTCATTTCTTCTTATAGTCTCTTTGCAATCATATCCTCTACCTCATCTTGTGACAATCTGGCTTTCACATGTGATTTTCCTCTGATATGCCAAAAAGGATCTTATCCTAATGCAACTCTAATGCCCCTAACACCTAGGATGCTCATGTGTACATAAAGAAACCAACATCCCTTTGTCCCTCAGGGATGAAATTGCCTTATTTTCTTTATTTATAGAGATCTCTCTAATCATCATCAATAGTAATTAGTCAGTAAACCGTAACAAATAAAACAAAAAATGAACATGCACTCTAAGAGTTGAGTTTACCACTTTGCAACCACCTTAGTGGTTGTAGGGTTGGATATTTCTCCAAAGTGGCTTGTCCTCACACTTGTCCACTTCTCATGGCAAGGTAGAGGTGAAGGATTAGTAGAAGACTCGATAGACCTAGGAGTAGACTGCTCAGAAGAAGACACTTTCTCTCTCTATTAATGACATCAGGCATAACCACCTGGATCCAACTTGTAGTTGTGCACATTCTTTGCACACCTATCTTTTTAAACATATTGTATATCTTGGTTAATCCAAACAATACGCTAATCACATAATATATTGAATTCATCTGATTAATCATAAGAATGTACTTTAAAGGAGGCTTAATAACTTGAATTCATGAATTTTTCTTAAAGAAAAAAATGCATCCCACACACTCTTATCAAGATAGGGCCATTTCTTAGTGGCAGGTTTCTTTCTCTTATTTCTCATCATGTAATAACTTGACAGATTTGTCCTAAAATTCCTCAAACTCTCCCATGGCATTGCAATTCATTTTTATAGAGATATTTTCATCAATTTCAAAGATATCGTACAAAAGTTCATATACTTAATGGCATGATCTTTAGAAAAATAATTGTGCATATCTTTAAAAATATAATTGTGCATATCTTTAAAAATAGAATTGTGCATATCTTTAAAAGAAAAATATCTCAACCTTCTAGATGATGCCTTTAATGGAAGGTTCAACATTGTGCCAAGGTTCTATTGTTATTGATACTTGTCTATGAACAACAACCCCTAAATACTTCCTAAAATTATTGTAATCGCTCCCAATAGGATTTCTTATTGCACCAAAGTCAATGGCCAACTTCTGACATTTATTCCTTTGTGTTGATGACTTGTTCATCAAAGTGGTGCCTCTTTTATGTGCAAGATCACGTTCCTCCTCAATAGACCTGACAAGATCCTCATGATGCTCGTCCTTAGGATGCTCATCCTAAAACCTCAAGAAACACATATAAGTGATAAAACATGTTTCTAGCATATGAAACACAAATAACTGTGATAGAGAATGTAAAATCTGCATCTACATAATAAAATAACATATAACTTACACTTGACTCATCCTCAAGGTGCACATCATCACGTTTCTCATCCTCATGGTCATGCACCATCTAGAAATGGCATATTAAAAATAGTCAAGAAGTACATATAAGTAATAAAGAATGTAAAAATGCACATCTAGCATATGAAGAATTTATAATTGTGATAGAGAATGTAAATGTACATTGGCATATAAATAGTTAAGTGATAGAATATTTGAAATGCATGTCTCTTGTATTGGTATATTCCTTCTATGTAATCTCTATGCATACATTAATCAGGGTTAGCTTCAATATTCACACTTGTCAAGCCAACTGAGAATGGACTAGAGTCATATGATCATAGTACTCTTCTCCATCTAACAAGATCTACAATTAAATTACTTTTCCCATAAATAATAATAGACCATTTTTTATTTGCAAGATCATCATCATAGAATAATTACTTCTCCTATGATGCCATGATGAATGGTTCCTCCTTCTCATCAATATTTTCAAAATTGACTAATGTGAAATCTAATTCATCCACTACAACTCCATTCTCTTATCAACTCAATTACACCTAAAGATAGGAACTCTAAACTCGATGTAGTCAAATTCCCATATATATTCAATGACACTGTAATAAGACATTTTAGCTTCACGTGGACTCTTATACTTCACACCAGAAAAATACAATGAAGTTGTTTGAATGATTACTAACTATTTTAGACAAAACTCCTATCATCTTGATGTTTTTTAGTACAAAATAACATTTTTGTCAAACCCTTTGTAAGATGTAACATTCATTTTTGGTTTAAAGGCGAGCCATTTGATATTTTCAGAAATATTATTTGGTGTTTGAGATAGTTGACAGAAGAATTTATCTTCAAACCATCTAATAAATATATAATAATGCTCAAGACATATTGAACTAGCTTGATGACATTTTCTCTCGACAAAATTATTGTGTTTGGTGATATAAAACCCACTTCATCTCCTTGTGTAAAACATATAAAGTGTGCTTGTTCCCATGAATCATGTCTAATTACTTCCACTTGTGCTCTTTAAGGCCCTTTTTCGTAATAAGCGTCAATATGTTTTGCATTAGAAAGAGCTTGATATAACTTAGAAATTCATTACAAAGGTCCATATCCTTCTGAGCCACATATCCCTCAATAACACTCCGTTTAGGTCAAAAATGGTTTTGAACATCCCCTTAACAAAACAATCATGTACCATTCAAAAGGATACATCCTATTCAAGAAAATCAGAATTCAACTAGATGTATCATGATATCAAAGAATGGAGGGAAATACATCTCAAGATGGAACAGGGCAAACACTTCTCTTTGCAACTTATCAAGATTTTTAGGATCAATAAATTTATTTCATATAATGTTGAAAAGAAACAAATCCTACTGATTGCAAACCTTACATGCTTCAAAAGTATAAATTAGATAGTCACAGGCATTATTTTTTATGGCATTAGAGTGTGGCAATAATGAAGTTTATGACTTATCGGCTTCAAATCCTTTATTGATACCAATCCACTGATATTGAAAGAGTATTCTTGTGGTATGTTCACATTAATCAAGCACTTACAAAAAGTTATCTTCTCCTAATGTAACAAGTAGGAGGAAAATATGTGTTTCAGTCACTGGAAACTTCTATTATTAATTATTTCCTAATACCCATTTCATGTAGGTGCATTTTGTATTTGATGACATCTTTAGTCTTACCTGTTATTTTGAGTATAATACCAATGATACTATCGTAGACATTTTTTTAAACATGCATGACATTGATACAATGCCTAACTATCAAGATGCGCCAGTAAGGAAGATCCCAGAATATTGATCTCTTCTTGAAAATGATTTGTCACTCTATGAGGGAATAGTACATTGTGATCTCTAACCAAATGTATTGACAGTCTTTTACTCTTTCACAAACAACCTCCCATGATAGAGGTTTAGGGGCACTTTGTTCCTCAATTGAACCATTGAATGCTTTACAAAACCTTTGGTAAGGATGCACTTTTAGAAGAAACCTTCAATGAACAAGATATACAGTCTTGCCATTATATTTTATTTATGTTGAATCAATGTTCACCCTATGTATAGGCATGTTTTGGATCCTTTTATGTTATAACCTAACAAACTCTCATATATTGGAATGTCATTAATAGTGTAAAACAACATAGCATGAAAACTAGATGTGTCTCTATGTGAAGCATCATAGGTCATCACACCTTTTCCCCAGAGTTTCTTAAGTCATCAATCATAGTTTTTAAGAAAAACATCAATATCATTGCCAGGTGGTTTGGAGACCGATATCAACAAGGACAACATGATGTACTTGTTTTCCATAAACAAATAGAGAGGAAGATTGTGTATATCAATCATAACAAGCCATGTGCTATGTTGACTTAGTAATGTTCTGTATGGATTCATCATGTTGGTATGAAGACCAAGTCTTATTTCCTGACTTCTTCACCAAAAGGGTACCATAAATCAATTTTTTTCCATTGTGGAGAATTAGACGCATGTCATAGGTTCCCACCATTATTTTTCCTTACCTCTGCATGCCAAGATAAATTATACACATCTATGGTATTGGAAAACAAGCATTGAAACATCAGTGCTATAGGTAGATACAACTTCACCTTGGTAGGAGAGCCAATTATGACCTTACCCGAAGTTGTCATTTTGTACCTTGACACCCCACATTTTGGACAATCTTCAAATTGGCATAGTCATTCTGAAATAACACACAATCATTCAGGCATGCACATATATTCGTATCCTTCATTCCTATTGAACACAACATTTTCATTGTTTTGTAAGTTGAGATCGGAAGCTCGTTGCCTTTAGGAAGAATTTATTTCAACAAAGACAACAAAGACATGAAGCTTTTGTTGCTCCACCTATTGTTAGCATTAAGAGTATACAAGATCAACACATCACTCATCTTTGTAAACTTAGCACAATCTAAGTATAATAGTCTCTTAGCATCATGCATAATGTTTCTAAATAAGGAAGGTGGATCAATAATATTTACCCCACAACTATCTAGCATCAATCAACCATGTCTATCAGAATCGATTTGTTCATATCATCATCGTCTGCAATATCTTCTTCAATACAAGTGCCACTATTTACATCTACTGATCTCATATTTGAATCTCTCCATGCTAGTACCAATATGTATAGCCATGTACATTCCCCTTCCACATGACATGACTTTTGTTTTTGTTAGTAGTTTTAACTTTCATGTTGTTGTTGCAATTCCTACATGGACAATAGAACCTATCTCCAAGTCATTTCCAATGTTCCTCTATAAATCTTATAAACTAATCAAGACAGGTAATAAACTCTAGAGTGAAGAAATTTAGAATGGACATTCATTATCAATCCATTCTAGGATCACAAAAAAAAATTGAATTATGTTATTTATGTCAATTTTAAAAGTTTAAATATGTTGTAATTAAATCATGATTTAGCATTTCATATTTAGTGGTTTAGGGTCCAAGATTAGGGTTTAGAGATTAGTATCTTGTGTATAGGGGTTACAAATTAGGATTTAGGGATTAGTAATGAATGTGTACTACCTATCCCATTCTTGAACACCTAATCTCACTAGTAAGTGTATAATGTGTATTCACTTTTTAAGAATATTTCAGTAGCATTCCCCATAGTTTTGCAAATACATTGATTTAGATGGAAAAAATATCTACCTTCACATGTTGTTAGAGAACAAATAGGGAAGTGTTGATGAAACATCTTAAAAACCAAATACACATTAAACACTTACATCCTAATTGAGATTAAGTGTTCAAAAAGGATATGAAACTAGGGACTTTCTAAGATTTACTCCTAATAATTAAATCTTGGACGGGTTTCTAAGACAATAAAATATAGAAAAAAGGTTTAATGATTAGGTTTATCATTTAGATTTTAGGTAAATTTATATGGATTCAATTTTTAAAAAAATTCATATCCATTTTAATGTATTAATTTATAGATGTGATTATTTACCCATACAACACTCTAATAGCTAACAATAAGTAATGCACTTAGTATAAATGATAAAGGAATATTCATCACAATTTTTGTATAAATTATAAGCATCATAGTCACTTGGACCTAATCATTCATCACATGCATAATGATATTTAGGTTAAGAAAAAAGAAGTAGAACTTGCAGCATAAGAGAGGAGCAACAAAAATTGCACACATGAATAGAGAGACAAAATAGAGAGAGAAGACAAGGTGTGCGATAGTGGACATGGTTTTAAGATCCAAGATCCAACTCCTATCTCCAAGAATAATTAGAGGTAATATAGGAAAGTAGGAGCAGTGGCGGTGTTGTCGTCTTCAAGCAATAGTAGGGGCAGAGGCCCCAAAAGAGGAGGGCAGTGGGTGGAGAGAAGCAACCACTAATGATGGAGAAAATAAGAGGAAGCAGAAGTAGTAGTGGTGATCGCTACAATGGAGGCAACGACAATGGATGGAAGCTATAGAGAGAGCTAGAAACTAGGTCATTCTCTCCGGAGAGAGATAACAACTAGATAGAGCGGGTTGGGGTATAGAGATAATGGGGGGAGAAAAGTTTTGTTAGTGCTATTAGTGGTATCTTTGTCGATGTTGTTAGAAAACTGAGTGCAACCTATCTTGACAAGTTCATATGATATAACTGATGATGAAAGTGAGTCTCTATCGTTGACTTTCCAGTAAGAAACGTAATGACATATGTACTTATCCCAATTGCCCTCACAAAGGCTTATAGTGTCAATTTTATGAAGAAGTGGACGATATAACCCAATTGGAGGGGGAAAATATTTTGTATGGCACATGGTAGGAATCGTGTAGCATTGTTACCATCAGAAGGAACTGACACTACATGTCCTTTGGAGGTAAAATAATTTTGTGGGGCACATGACCTATATTGTGAATTTTTTAAGATAATAATTGACGACGTGGGCTTTTTAGAAGTAGAATTTATTTTGTGGTGAGACATACATCATTAGTTTGTTGTCAAATGACATGACATATGCTTTACTAATTTTTTTAGAGAGACTAAATTTTTCTAGTTGTCTATGATGTCAGTACTTCCCTAAGAAATCGATGTCAAAATGAAAATGGTACTCATGTTTTTTCCTAGATGGAAGGACTTGACCAACTGTGATGTTTGTACTTTGTTAACCAACCTTATAGGTCTATAGTGTTAGTTTCTAAGGGAAATCAATGTTAAGAAAAGTAACAACACAGGTCAAAAATGTAATAGTGAATCCCAATTAATCTCTTATAAACCTTATTAGATTCAATCTTGAAATCCAAGAAAGTAGAGTCAGAACCAGGACTCATGACCTATCCCATTGGATATTTCTCAAAAAATCAATTTGAATACATATATAACTCGACCCCATAGGACATACCGATAAAAAGATATTAAATTCTCACTATTTTGCAAATAGGATTCGATATATGATTTATCTTAATCTGGGATTGCATAAAATATCAAATCAAAAGATTAAAAGAACCTTTAATTAAATCATGAACTACTATGGCAGGAGCATTAGGAAAGTGATCAGGCTATTCCTCTCCCATTACTTCTACATTCTTCCATCCACCCTCTCAATAAGGAGAACTCCATCAAATCAAGCATTGCAATCAACGACTTTTTCTTAATATTTTTTTCTATGTATATAATATTAACAACTACATCCAATATCTTCATTATATGAACAAATTGTCCTCCTTAAGGCCTAAGTATAACCATATACATCATTTTCACATTAAATTGATACACTAGGACATGAGTCCCTCTCCACATTCATCCCCGACTCCTTTCATAGTAGCAATTACATGGTGGGTATTATGGATCTTTGAACCTATGATAGAGATGTACCAAACTCCCAATGACAGTCGGGTATGCAACTCGCAACAAGTTTGCATCCTTGTGTTGAATCTAGAGGGACACATCCAAGGGCTTGCACTACTCTACAGTTTGATCTCAACCATACCAAGATAGTATAGAACCAACACAAAGAACTCGAGTCTAAAGACTAGACGTCCATGAGAGGCATGTGAAAAAGAAAGCAGCAAACACTTCTCTAAGATCTAGTAAAGGCTAAGAGAAGGAAATTGAGAAGAATACATTGTGGAAAACTGGAGGCCAACATTCAGACACGATGGAGTAATGGAGCTTGTGGGTACAGTACTTGGCCAAGAAACAAAGCTTAGAATCAATTGGAAATGGAAGAGACCATGTCTTGGAAACTTACAAAGGATGTGATTGCACTGGTGTGGTTGGACATGGATATACTAGGAATTTGATGCCTGATATGAAGGTTTAGTTTGCAATGGTAAAACTAGGAATCTTGTCCCAAATCGGCAATGCTCAAGGTTCCGCTACCAAACGGATATGCTTCCTAAAGCATGATGTGTAACCATGAAGACCCACGCAAACACAAAGTAAAATGACAATGAAGGTTTACAACAAGAGAAATCTGACATCCTTTATATATAGGTTGTCAGGATATCAAACTATGGATTAATTGGCTCAAAATCATATGCCAAAGACAAAGGGACACTTGACGCCCAGTTCCGATCAGTCTCTCATGAGGAATACAGGGGTGTGACCCCATCATAGTCCTAGAATTCAAATTGGACCAGGGAAAGTGCTTGGAAGGGGACCCCTGAGATATTGGAGGTCATGGGCTACATCCCTCTTCCTGATCCACAAAATTCTATTAAGGTAACATGTGACACTTAAATAAAACCAAAACTAAGGTGTTGCAAAGGAAATTAAATCAATTCAAATTAAAAGATATACTACTATCAACTTTCCTCAAATAGGACAATCTAGGGTTATCCAAGTTAGGTCAAAATTTTACAATAGGTCTAGAATCTTTTCTAGAGTATTATTATGGGCTTAGATTCCCAAAAAATCCACCAATAAACCCTAAATAAATCACTTAGATTATAGATTCAATAATTCCTAACTAAATGTAGGAACATCATAATCTTTCCAAAATTGGTCATCAATCTTATTACATAATGTTCTTTAACCTTAAATTCATTTCACCAATTATTATACCCCCAAAAGGAATAAATAATACATTAAATTTTTATCTAATACAAGAATAAATTATGCAACAATTAAATATACATACCTAAAAATTTGAGGATGTGACATGATGCAATGTTTAGAATTTTTATGTTGGTAGTGATGGTGAACCCCATTGTCATGGTAATTTTATCACACTGAAATCATTTTTTCTTGTTTAAATTTATTTATATTTCTTAATTAATTTAGTCAATCAAACAATCCTCCTATTTAATTATTTTACTTAATTGGGTTAAAGATCTAAATAGTTCTTAAATGTTGTCATTTGGCTTTGATCCTTTATTGTAATATGATAATATTTGTCTACTTACAGGTAGTATTTTTTTCCTAAACTAGGATTTCATATCCTAGGGAATTTGAGGGGTACGAAAACACCACATAAATGTCCAATCCTCTAGATAGTCAAAATCAAAATTGGTGAGAATTCATCTTAAACCTTTGTTTGTTTCTCCATCTCTAATAGTTTTCCTGAAAACCCTAAATATAAACCTCCCTATCTTTTATTAAGTTTATATTACAATTTATTTAGTGTATATTCTTCATGGAAACTAGTTTATTTAAAAACATTATAAAATATATATGTTTTATTGTAAGTGGTGCAACCACATGGGTCATAAACACCACAACTGCCAACACCCTAAATTCTATTTGCACTATTATGGCTTAGGGCACTTCTCATCTAATGGTACCTTGAAATCAAACTCATGTGTCACTTCACCTCCTTCTATTCAAGACCAAAACAAACAACACTATACATGTACCTACTATACTGATCAAACTAGACCACTTTATATGTTAAGTAACTTTGTTCCCCTCAACTTGATTAACATTTGGATTCAATATCAAAAATATTATTGCATTTACAAGAGGAACATTTGGTAAGACCTCGTGACAAACATCTGTACACCATGCTACCCTCATCACCTTCCCTCTTGATTTTTCTCCAACCCTAATATACTCAGAGGTTGCCACTAAACCTTTGCAAGTGATGGAAGGAAACTTATCCCCTTTTCTACATTAATCTATTTTTCCTTTCTTTTGGATGGATCCCATTATTTCTGACTATGTTGAACATGTGGTCCTTGATCTTTTAGTAAATTCTATGAGACTTGTAACCATAATGAGAATTAGAGGTCTTCTTATCACTATTCATCTTGACAATAAGAGCATATATATCAATCAGTTGATGTCACTAGGGCTTTAAACCTTTTGATCCATGGTTTCTCTACCCCACATACAAAAATATTCTCATAGAACTAGTTGATATACAAAGTCCTTAAAGGCTAAAATTTGCAACATTTTATAAGTTTTGTCACTTTCCATGCCTAGTGGTGATGGTGATTTTGTTAAAGCTACTATTATCAAATGCCAGCATATCTTGAGTCTTCTGGTTGGATTTTGATCTCAACTCTCCCTCCTTAACTTTACAACACAGATACTTTGTTTTGTATACAGCTATAGACTTTATTATATTCACTAAGACATCATGATCCCTCTCAACTACACTAAATCCTTTTGTCTTATTGTTATTCTGAGTCGCACTTAGATTCAAAGTCAGATGAAAATTAGAGTGTGATTTCAATGTTTACTCTCTATATCTACCAACATAGGATCCTTATGATTTCCCGTCCTTCTTTAAAAAACTTGATCATCACCCCTTCAACTGCTTAGCCCACAAACGCATACAGACTACACCTTCAAAAGAGTGTAGCACTCAGGACGTCAACACACCAAACTAAAAAAATGCATTGTGTGGGAGAGGTCTGGTAAGCAGGCTTTTACTAACAACATTAATAGGCATACACCCCCTTCTCCCAGACCAATTAAAAAACCCAGAAAAACCTAATATTGATCCTTGTTTGAATGACATTGGTGGTGTAAATTCTATAAGACCAACATATTCTAAACTCATTAATCCTCTTTATGACCCCCAACGCCAACAGAATATTGATTTCACAAAAATAATAATTGGGTCTTATGGTGGCCCTTTGATGAACTATACTAAAGATATTTAAGATGTCAAATTTGGTATGATGATTGATAATATCACTAATTGGGTGCTTTCTAGAATGTCCAACTTTGAAAGTCTTTTGAGCCCTCACTGACCCCTCTTGCTCAGGTTGCTTTTTAAAGATTGGTTTTTGGGGTCTCATATCTCTATCAAAAGGGACATGACTTATACAAGTATCCTAGTATCTTTAGGTGACTACTCCAACTCTACTATTGACCGCCCATTAAAATTTATTTCACCTAAAATGTTTCTCACTAACCTTGAGTTGAATCCTCAGAAAAACTACATTTCTTAGAGTAATGGTGATGACTTTTCAATTTCTCTAATCTACTTGAAATTAATTTTGATTCCTTCCTAAATCCCCATAGTGATCTTTATGAAATAAAGAAAACTGTAAGTTGGAACAAATGAGAACATCCAATATGGCTTTTGATGCCTTTCTCTCCTTGAAACTTCAACTTTGTTTTTTAGTCCCTATGTTCCTCCTTTTTCACGTTCTTAACCAACATTTCAACATGATTTTGGCGTAATGTAATGTGGTGTGATTTTTTACACTATCAAATCATTAAACAATTCACTGGATCAAATAAGGAGATATCATCACTATCCATGAAAATAAGGAATCCCTTTAGGATTTCCTTCTGCACTCCATTGGTGGTAGACTCATTTCTAACTATATCCAATCTCCCTTAGTGGGTCTAAGAGGAGGTATTTAGATTGGTTGGAACCCTTTTGTCTCCAACCATCTAGCCACCCACTGGGTACTTACACTGTTACACTTAACCTATTCTCAATCATAGATAACACCAGTTGTACTGTAAGACAATCTATGGTAAACCCACTTTCAACAAGTTATTATTCATTCAAGAATTATCTACCCACACTAATCCTTTAAATAACCATGCTTAGATTATTGGTGGGGACTTTAATGTCACCCATTCATCTTACAAGAGGAACTTTAACACTTCCACACACCTATCTTTTGTGTTAATATTAACCTTCTCAACAAATTTATCCTTTCTAATAATGTTGTTGACTACTCTCACTCGAATTCTAACTTTACTTGGAAGAGAGGAGATTTTTGGCCTAGACTAGATCATTTTTTAGGTTCTTTGTTCTGGTACAATCTCTACCCTCTATATTTCTATACAAATGCTTATCACATTATTTTTTATCATTTCCATATCATTTTTTATACCAAATAGCAGAGATAGGGTCACAACCTTTTCAATATTTGGATCAACCACCCCCTCTTTTCAATTTGTCATCTCTTACTATTGGGCTAATTTGCACAACTCCTCTTACCTCGATGCTATTCTTCAAGGAAATATCAGGAACCTTACAAGCTAGATCATAATATGGAATAGAGGAAATTTGACAACATCAAGCATAATAACTAACTTCTCAAGTATGAACTCTTGTTCATTGACTCAAATACCCACTCTAATGCTACAACTGTTTGTTCTATGAAACAAGAATTACATCATATGCTTTCATACTATGACATTCAATGGAAACAAGGATGGAAAGCATTTTGGATTAAGTAAGGGAACCCCAACACCAAAATCTTTCATCACATATGTAAAAATATGTAATGAAAGTCCATCATTCATTCTCTGAACATTGATGTCACTTACTACATAAACAACCATTTAATTATCAAACATTTGTTCAACACTTCTTTAATCTTTTTAACCACAATAGTCATTTTTCCAACTTATTTCACCTCAAATGGAATGTCATATGTCCAAATAAAGTCCTTGAGACTACCCCTCTCACCTCATCCTTTACTGAAGAAAATATCCACTCATCCATCTCCTTTTTGAAACCTTACAAATCTCCTATTCCAAATAGTATTAGTACAACCTTCTATCAATCATCTTGGGATTTGTTTATTAACTATATAAAAAACTTTTTCTACTTCATCTATAACAATCTAAACATCTCTATGGATACCTAACCTATCAACCAAACTTCTATTGCCCTAATAAAGAAGATTAATACTCCTAAGGACGTCCAACACATTTGACTAATCAGTTTGATTATTGTGCCATATAAGATTATTTCAAAGATTCATGTTATCCCTTCTTTCATCATCCACAAGTAGTCAACCCTTGTGAAAGGTAGAAAAGTTAAGATACTTCTATTCTTTTCAACAAATTCATACATCTTGGTCATAAGAAGCATCTTCCTCTTTCAATCATCAAATTAGATTTTAGAATTTTCTTAAAACTGTGAACTGGGATTTCATAATCCAAACCATTGTTGTCTATTGACTCAAATAGTTTTGGATTGGATGGATCCATAACTGCATCTCTACCCATCATTTCTCCATTCTTCTTATTGTCTCCCTATCTGTTGATTCACTATATCTAATTATATTGAATAGGGGGAATCGTTGTCCTGATCCCTCTTTGTAATAGACACTTCCATCTTAGCATGTATGATCAAATTGTCTTTAGAGAATTCAATCCTAGAATGAGTCATTGATGGTAATATTATGGAGGACAATATTATAAAGTTTGTTGATGACACTATTGTCTTCCTCAATCCCAGTGATAAAATTGTTATCAATTTCCTTCGTATCCAGGGAATTTTATCATGTGGTTCTGGTCTTAAGATCAACATTTATAACTCAAACCTTATAGGCACTCATGTAAGTTGAGTCTCCCTAAATAAATTTTGTCATGTTCTTGGGTGTAAGTTATAACCTTTTCCTATCAAATATCTGGATATCCACCTCTCTTCCTATAGACTCTTATCATCTTCTTGACATCCTATCATCACTACATCTAGTAAACTTCTCATGCGATGAAATTATCATTTTATTGGAAGATTTGTAGAATGTTCCTCCTCAATGCTTGTCCTACACTGATTTCCTCTTACTTCATGAGTTGTGTCCTACTGTTGTAGAAATTCATCTCCTAGATTGAGAAATTTGGATGTTACTTTGTATTGGGTGCTACCCACTTCGAACAAAAAATTCATCTCACCAACTGGGACTTCATTTTCCGCCCTCCCAAGCTGGGAGGAAAGCATATTTTGACCTCAAACTCCATTCCTTTTGTCTTTTTAGTGGATTGACAACGTCCTTATGTGAAAAAATAGTCACTCCTTGGTCATCCACAAATACTAATCCAAAAATAAACCTTGTCTCTATCTCAAAGGGTCCCACCTTTCTCCCTTTTGGTCTTATGTCCACAAATTCAACTTCATGATCACAAATTCTATTATCATATCTCCTAGTTTTTCCCCAACGTCAACTTTTGGTCTAATCCCTGGAATCTAGGTTGCGTCTTTGCCAATATCCTTCCTTAGCTATTTATCCCTTGCGACCTTAATTATATTGATATTCTGAAAGGACTTTTACACATTAAGTCCCTCAGTTCTAATAAAGTCAAGAGAATCTTCCATGATGTTGGACTTCATTGCCATGACCTATCTTCTATTAGGGACTATTTTGAGACTACTCTTCTCAATACTACTCCTTGTTCTATTAAAAATAGTCTCAACCTTCTTTTCCCTTAAGTACTTGTACTATTTCTTTATCAATATTGAAGTTGTTGATGCACTAACACATCATTTCTGGAAGATCAAATGTCCTTTTTATTATCTTGTACCTTTCATTACTTACCAATAAGAAACTTGCTTTGGGATCTCTTTAAAGAAAATGGATTTACTCAGAGAACAAAAATATTTCTCTATCTTTAAATATGAAGAGAGGACCGATCGTTATCTTTTGAATAGTTATTTTGCTTCACAACCATGGAATTTCTTCTTCATATACCGATCTTGTTTTTCATTTCTATGTATTTGGTGGCTCTTATATTTTTCCTATTTATGGCTTGGACTCAAATATTCAAGGACCATCCATGCTTTAGCCCATTTAGAAGGAAAGATATAACATATTCAATAACTCTTAGTTATTTCTGATTATTACCTTGATTATTCAAATTTACTCTTTATGGTCATTTTCTTGTACACATGTTGGAGATGGGCCCCAATGTACGATTCATTAGCTACCTATTCTTATATATTGTGATAATAAAGATTTATATTTATTTCTAGCAATACAACATTTCATGAGTGCACCAAACATATAGAGGTGGGTTGTCATTTTTTCATAAAAGTTATCATGGTCACGTGTATATTCCTTAAACTCATAATACAAATCAAGTAGCAAACTTCTTCACAAATCCACTTCTGAATATCAGATTTGTGACAATTGTGGTCAATATGGGCATGACAAATATCTGTGATCTAGTTGAGGGGTGTTGATATATATATATATATATATATATATATATATATATATATATATATATATATATATATATATATTCCTTTTATGTATTTTATCCCTACATAATTTTTGGGATTGATCCATAATCAAATTAATATGTAGTGGTGGTCTCTATTTAGATTTGTTCACCCTTGATGAAAACGTTGGATATCCTCCATAATAACCCCTTAAGTGATATGCACCAGTCAAGCATGCTACTAGTAGCTTGTTGGCACATTTGGTAGGTCCGCAACAATCCTATACACTCTGGGAGCCCCATGTAGAGTTCATATTTACTTTCAGTCATAAGCTATCTAGCACCATCTACAAACTCTGACCCACAATCCATAGAAGCAGTCCAACTAGTCACACCCTTTCCTTCATTGGACACAGAGTAGTTGAGTTCTTTATATTTAATGAGTGATGCATCATTTCATCCAGACACCAGATGTGCCTTCTTGGGCATCTATGTTGTCAATGTGGTTGGATCATGTATCGTGTGGATTGTCCTTCCCCTTGTTTCTCATTATGTGATCGAAGTTGATGTCATTTCTATTGTCCATGCCACTTGTATCTACAAAACAAAGGGTCTGCAAAAAATGATGCTTCTCTTATATGTGCAAATGGCAATTCACATGCCATCTAGATCTATTGGTCCCGCACCTAAACTCCATCCATTATGGAGGAAACTTTGTGAAGTCTACATGGACCTATACTATATATACTTGCAGCACTATCCTCACAATCAGAACCTTGTTTTATATGCCCTTGCAAAACATTCCTTTTTTACTTAACACTACAATTCCCTTTCTTTCATCAAATCCCAAAAGGTTTAGCATAAATGTAAAACATTGACTTTTGTGTCTTTTGGTCTGCACTAGAGTGCATGATAAATGATAATAAAGCTATGGTATTTTAGTGAGAAAAGGAATATCAAGTGTATGCCATATTTTGAGAATATTGAGGAATTTGGAGGACCATAAACATTCACCATTTCATCACCTTATATAGATAATAGAAAGATATAATTTAGAGTTATTAGGCAATTATTTTGTAAGGTAGGAAGGTTATATAAAAATATACTTGTTAAGATTTGTTTTGATTAGTTTCATATCATACATTGTGTCAAGAGGAAGAAAAAATTAAGACTTTTAAGGTGATGTGACATTCCATTTATCATGATTAACATATCTTTCAAATAATGTCATGATTTGTTTTTACTTGGTAATCTGCCCTACTTATGTTCACCATTTGGGATAAGGGATACATTTCTAAACTTATTTTAATTATGTAAGTATTTTTCATGGTGGTAAAATTTGTAAGGCTTATCGATCTACCCTAATTAAGTGGTAGCTATATACCTATGACCTTCATACTAGATGTTACCCATGTATTACTTATTGCAACAATTATTTACTTCATATAGTCCTAAGTTAAGTTATATTTCTACATTATAAAGCATCAATACTTCACCCATTGAATGGATTAAGATACATATCTTAACTAACCATTTAGAGATGCAAGAGACCAACTAGGTCATTTATACCTGAAACTCCTTCCTAAGGTTTACTTATTACTAGGTATATGATCTCAAAGTTGATCTAGCTAGTAATATGGTTCTTCACTAAAGAGTTTATCTAACACTAAAGCTTCCTTGCGGCGGTGACATGGTTCCAAGAAATATCCATAAAATATAGATATATTTTCTTTTATACATATGTTTTAATATTAAAATAAGTTTGGTGATGTAAACTTTATGATGGAAATCCAAAATGGCACCAAAATCGACTAGAGAACCAAGCATACAATTCTTCTACCACATGATACCTACAATAATATTCTGTCATTACTTCATTCTACCAACATATTTTGATTCTTCAAGAATCAAATGGAAATTCCAAAAACCATCTTTAACTTACAAAATAGAAGGAGGGAGAAAGATTTTCTATTGCATGCACTCAACTTTCACCATCCTATTAGAACATACCATCGATTATTCCTCACTTCACTCTAATCATGATTTAAACCTCTTCATTTTAAGACATCAGGGATTCGTACGATCATCCAACCAATATAGGAAGAGATTTTGGTTATCCATCACTTGTTAGTTTACAACCATAGTGCCATCCCAAGACAAGGTAACTATATAGTCAATCATCATCTCATTGTCTAGGTAAACATATTACAATATAACATATTACAATATGGAGATGAGGAAGATGAACTCCTAATGATATTTATTAAAAGAGCTTCTCTCAGTTCATACATGAGGCATGCAAATCTCAATGAGGATTGTATCCATCCCTTTCATAGAAGGCTTTGGGCATATCTATGTTGAGATACTCCATGAAGGTAAGGCATCCCTAAAATAGATCAGTAAGCTCATATTATAACTTAATATCAAGGAAATCATCTCATTTTAAAACTTACTCATGATGTTGTGTTTGTGGTTAATGCATTCTCTACATTCAAAGTGGACACATGTAGGCATGCTATGAAAACAACAAAGGAAGGTGTTTAACATGAGAACTAGGTTTAAGCCTATCTATGAGTATTCAAGTCATCTTACACATCATATTGCTCAATCTAACTACCTAGAAAGTAGGATGTAGTATTAAAATGCTACATGATTTGTACTCCCACATGGTGACATTTCCACCTCCATAAAGAGGAAAGGGGTGATTATGATTATTCAAGACTGAGTCTCTACTTCCTAGGTAGTTTTGGTAGGAAAATATGGGCACGGAGTAGGCAACAAAAACAAAAATTGTATCTATTTGTATTCCCCATAACAACAAGATCGCGTCAATAACTATGAAATAGAAAATATGGTTTAATGAGTGTATACCTAGTCTTGGAGCAAGTCCAGCAACTACAACTTGTTGTAATGCAACTATCTTCTAGTTGCTCTAGGACAGTGTTTGTGTAGCTCCTAATTTTCACCACGGATAGCAGACTTAAACAACATCTACAGTGGCTCCTGTGATCTTGCCACAGATTGCAAGATGACTTTGCCCTCCTAGCGGTGGGTAAAGGACTCCTCACATCTAGCACAGACTAACTAGAACTCATGTCATTCTAGTAGAATGAACATGTTGGATTTTTCCCTCCTGTTGGTGTATTAGTCACCAACTTGCTCTCTCACAATTGTTTCTCCCTTGTTATCCCTCCCTTTAGCAGGTAGAACTTTCTTGGGCTCTCTATTGGTTACCACAACCAGAGAGGACAACAATTGTCAGAGACAATTGAGTTGTGTTATGGGAAGCCCCCAATACCCCTCTATTTATATAAGGGATTAGGTTTTGGGTTCCCAATCTGTGTGGGAGTGGAAGAGACCGGAAACTTATGCATTTTTGTAACATGTGAATCTCGAAACAATCGGTTGGCAAATGAATCGGTTGGTTCACATTCGATACGATCGGTTCGCAGCCCAAACTAATCGTTTCACCATGTTTCCCAATTTCATATGAATTTGCAATTTTATTTCCAATTAATCCACAACATTAATTGTTGTACCAATCAAATTGAACAAGTGAAACGATCAAATTTTCTCATGAATTTAGAAAAGTCACCAAAACCTTCGGTTGGCATGACGAGCCAATCAGTTCACTAGGTGAACTGGTCATCTCACCCAACCTAAGATGATCGGTTGACCCAGTGAGCTGATCATTGGTGCCATGATTCATAGAAAACTCAGTCAATTCAGTTCTAATCAACCCAACACTCCAAACAACCATCTCAACACTTGAGCTGACCGACTGGCAGTCCAGTCAGCTGATTTGTTGCTTAAATTGAATACCTAAACACTTTAGCAATCAATCCAATAATCATTCATGTTTAAACTGCTATTCTATAAGTTCCTATATGTGTGACCCTATCGGTCCCATATCATGTTGGCAATGAATGTTCATAACTAGCTTATGGCATCACAAGCAAAGAGAGGTGCCTAGTCGAACATAAGTGATACCCCAGTGAATGGAAAGTTGGAGAACAACTTTAGCCTAAAATCTATGTAAGGTGTTGTAGTGATTGTTTAATTCCTTTGTCTCTTAATTCCAAAATGAACTCCAAGCAAGGAATTGTCATCCTTTTAGTGTTCAAACCATGTTTCTTGAACCTAGAGCAGATTGTATGAGATATATGTGACCTCAATATCATATTTTGATTCATACGTGCATGCACATGCATTTCTCAATCTCACTTATCAAGTGTCCAAGATATCAAACTCCATTATGAGGGACAAATCCCATCTACATCACTCACATTCAGTCCCAATGTGTCACATCTACCCAATTATGACCTTTATGGCAATCCTTATTCAGGGTTATGTTTGATGATGTCAAAGTATAACGAATGACATGTGATGAGTGTAGTGACTCTAGGTATAAGAATCACAATAACCACCTTCACTATGAGAGATGACTATGACCACCAAGTATAATTTCCATGTGTCACTGTCAAGGTGGGTCTATCTGATGCATTGTTCCCTACTAAGTATATGTATCCTTGGTTTGTTATACCATCTAATGACTAATGAGATTCTATCATCAACCAACTAGACTCTAGTCTTGTTTGTTACTAGTGTCTATCTTCCTTTCACAGTAACAATTGACTAGGGACATAATAATAATGTTCGTACTCTTTGCATCGATATGATCTCATTGTTCAAGTCACGTACCTAAAGATATATGTCATTGAGTATTCTCATTCTCTAGACTTTCATAATGTATCCTCATTATCTCATAACTGAGTGAAACAAAATGAATTGGAAGCTTGCCTTTATGATTATTAATCAAATCCTTTACATTATATGCCATGTCAATCATCATATTATTGGCTCTCTGGTCATAGCATACCAACAATTTGGGGAGTGTAAGTGACCAATTTAGTTATGGATTGCAACCCTAGTTAGTATTCAACGACTCATGTATAGGCATATCAACAACCTATATAGGGCTACCTAGCCACTTGATTGAGGAAAAACATAGGATAACTTGAAATATTCAAGTCACTTACTACTTAGGCTCTGATATCATATTGTAAAGAGTTTGTATCTAAGAGGTAATTCACTCTTCACTAAAAAGATAAACAAAACAAACCTATTCTAAATACAAAGGAATGGAGGAATTTCATTATTTCCCAAACGGTATATATATCTTACAACATAAAAGTTAATGAGAAGCAGATACAAAAATATTACAAAGTTACATCATAATTCATCTACAGTTTTTATTCACCATAAAAGGTGGTATACAGAGTAAACTGGTATACAACTAATAAATTTAATAACATGTAAGACTCATTGTAGAGGGAAACCTAAGCATTGCAAGCTATCCTTAAGTCCTTGTCCTGTATATGATCTTCATGAGACCATGTCCTCTAAATCTCCTACACTTGGGTGGTTTTGGGAACACCACACACTAAAAGATAACAAAGGTATGTGACAATTATGTCCACAATTGATGTTTGGGCTTTATTATGGGTGAGGGATATATCCAAGCAAAGAGAGGGATATTAACATATAGGTCAATTAGAAAAGAAATAATCACAAAAATGAGACATTTCACTTTAAAGAAGCAGAGAACAACATTCTTGCCACAATAACCATTCACCATAACAAAAAAACAATAACTTCGCATGAATAAACAATATGTACTAAATATACCTAAAACAAGGCAATAACACAATTGGATCATGCCTAAGAAGTAAGGGTGGAAATTCACACCGCAAGAAGAGACATATTCCCTTTACAAGTGTGTTTGTGCATAGTACCACTAATTTAGAAATTGAAGTCAAAACATTTAGCATGCCTAATAGAGAAGAAAGATTAACATCTTAGTCATTAATCAAAACAAGTATATCAGAGGCATAGAAGGAGGATTCAGAAGACCCATAACAATAGAATAGCTCAATATTTACAATACTGAAGATGATAAGAAGTTTGGTAAGTAGAACTTCAATTAAGATGTAAATGGTGCAATGTCCAACAATGTTCCTCATTTTAGGAAATTAATAATTGTAGTGAACTAAATGCCCAAACATATATAGGGATATACACATACCTGATCTTCTTAGATAATAGTTAAACAAGTAGGTTGATGTGGTCCACAAGGTCACATTTCCATATAGAAATACATTAGTGGTGTTAGTCAAACCAAACTAAATGCTTTTACCAATTCCTAGTATATCTATACATATCATTCTTATCCTAGTTCTAATTTCTTAATGACATATTAATATTTTTAAAATATGAAGGGGACATATGATCCTTTTGATATCTACTTTGGTTCTAATATCCATCCTCAGTCATATAGCTCTAGTATGTCTAGGTTAATATATAATCATCATTACATATTTGACTCATTTGAGTAGATTATAGTCACCTTTACATACAACATGTTTGTTTAACACTTACCTAGCTATGAACTACATATGTATTAACTAATCTTCTAAATATTGACCATACTTTAGATAAAAATATCATCTTATATACTTCTATAATACAAGATAAATAGTACATACTATAATACTTATACAAGTATGATTAACACTCAAGAAACAACCAACCAATCCAGTTAGTTATAAATTACATTTTATATTCAACACACAATGGTATCATGTAATAGATAGTTTTTTATTATTAGTTCAATTTTATAGGGATTACTAGCATGTAATTTACTAGTAACCATATGGTTATGCTTGAAGATATACATACCATCTATATAATAGGTTTGTACCATTATCTTCCATTCTATCTTATGCATTATGTTTAACTTTCCATTAACTTGCATATAAATATAGTAGCCCGGGTGGTAAGAGCTCGGTAAGTCCCAATGAAGGACCCGGGTTCGAACCTCACTGAAGGCACTTTGCGAATGGAAATCCATGCTGATTAGGCACGGGAGGGGGGTGATCGGACCACACCCTATCATCCGTTGAGAGTTTACCATGTCATCTTCATCCGGAATGGGTTCTCTCGGTCATCAAAAAAAATATATTACAAGTTGAGCTATTAAAAGGATTAAGGCACATGCAAGAACATGGTGACTTATAGTTTTCTTGAACAAGGCTTTCTCTATGAGGACCACATTTTATTGCATTAGCAGTAATGGTATGTCAAACCTTCACCATCAGTTCTCTGTAAACTAGGCTAAAGGTGGTCATGACAACGATAGGTCTTGATCAATAGAGATCACCGCAGAAGTTTTCATTAGGTTGCTAGTTTGGTTGAGTAGGTGGTTGACCTATAGGCATGATTTTTGAAGCTCTAAGATTGGTGGTGTTGAGATCACACATGGTTGTGGTTTGAACCTTAAAATTCATCTCCATCAATAATAATTGATGGTAGTAGATCCCCCTCATTTTGAAAGGTCAGCACAAGTTACGATGAGAAGAGAAGAAAGATATAATTGTGTTGTTGGTGAGGTGATGTAACGAGATAGATCCACTACAATCAGTGGTTTCTGAAGATCTTAACATTATAGTGCTCAATGGTTTCTCTCTATCTAACTAGGATGGCACAAAAATTTAAGGTAGAATATAGGATATAAATCTTGATTACAAACCTGGTAGCAGAGAGGTTCCGTGATGCAACAATGTACAAGGAAAATACAGGAGGAAGATGATGAAGTAGATCACTAGTTTAGGTGGTGCTTGAGACTGTAATAGATGCCAAGATGGTTTCTAAATGTGATGTTGGGGGTAGGGGAGAAAGAAAAGATGAGTAGGAGAAGAGATGGAGTAAAGAGGAGATTTGGGGAGTGACCTGAAAGCCTAAGGTAGAGGAAAATAGTGTGGGGTTGTTCAAAGAAGAAGAGGGAAGGAGTGAAGAAGAAAGACTAGATGATGGTTGTTGATTAGGTGGGGAAGGAGACAACAAATCCATTATAGAGGGTGGTTATCGAGTAGTTTATGGCATTTGCAGGAAGCACTAGTGGTACCCTATATTTCTTTCTCTATTACAACTACCGTAAGGAACTAGGAATATGGAGGAGAATGAATTTGTGGTCCATATGCCTATTGATTGATAAATATACATGACACCTTCTTCAACTACAGTGGCGACTAGGTTTTAGGTCAGCTATAGGATGAAAGGGGGAGTAATAGGGAAACAAAGGGGGAAAGTTTGTACTAATTATCTAGTTTCCAGCTATTGCAAGGCATGATCAATGTGAGGAGGTGTAGTAGAAGTTCCCATAAGAAAGAGAGAGACACATGGAAGGAGAAATAAGGGAGGGAGAAGAAGAGAAGAGAAATGGAGAAGAAGAAGGAAAGAGAGGGGGAGAAAAGGGAGACATTAGTTTTTGTGGTCGTTTTGTAGAAGAAGCAATTAGAGTCCATGATGCGGGATAAAATGGAGACATTAGTAAGAAAAGAAATAAAGGAATAGATAATGACATAAATAGTAATTATTGTGCATGCATATTAAATCTAAGATCTTCAATCAACTAAAAGGATTTTCAAATGAATTTTGATAGACAAAAAATTGACAAGTAGGTTTAATATAAATTTTGTTTTTTGGAAATGATTGTCATCACATTTTTTCATTGTAGATTAAGTACTCATATTAGATTTCTTAATTAGTTCGTATAATATTTCATATAACTTAATTTCTCTTCATCCTCATATCCAATGAAAGCTCTAGAGTCCCAAAATAGAGTCAAAACTTAAATTATTATGCTTATATTATTAACACCTATCAAAGATTTAATTACTTAATTTATCCTAGAACCTCATTAAAAAGGACACTTATCATCTTATTATGACTTTAGATTCCAAATTCTAGCATGTTGTCTTAAGGTTTGTGCCACTGCCTGTGCAACGATCAAGGAGGAAACACTCCCATATCCTTAGAGGGAGGCTCCCCCCATCTAAATCTTCCTAGAAGGAGGATTAATACCCTTGAATCACAAATGGAACCTACTATTGCCAATAAAGCTTGGTTTCAAGTCCTTATAGGTGTGCATCACTTTGAGAAACATGATATTGCAACCCCTGAGAAGGTTGATGGAAAACACTTCATTACCATTGATGATCCTACATGTGAAGCAATTGGGAAGGTTTATGGAAAATGTTTCATTACCATTGATGATCCTATGTATGAACCAATGGGAAAGTGTTGGGAACACAAAACCATACTCTATGTTATGGATAACGTCCTTACTAGTACCATCTTTTAGAATGGATCAAAAGGGTTGGAAACCAAAGGGTAGTTTTGATCTATTTTCAAAACTTGATAAGTTTTTCTTGATGTGCTTCAACTCTACTAAAGGTAAACAAAATATCATCAATGGTGGTCCTTGTTGGTTTGATAATAGACTACTTGTAATCAAGGATTACACAACATGCAATGATCTTTAAAAAGATTTCTTCAACATGATTCCAGTTTGGATCAATATACTGAGCATCTGGAGGAACTGGTTTCCTAGAGCCATTGGTATTGTGGCTAGTGGAGTGGGAAATCTTTTTAGAGTTGACTATAAGTCAATCAAACATGAGTCATTAGGGTAATCTCGTGCTCTTTTCGAGTTTATTCTAAGGAAGATCCCTCTAGTGAGATTTGGGTAACATGCCCCAAGAGGGAACCTTCTACAGTGACCATCCACTATGAGCACATACCCAAGCATTGTACATACTATAAAGTCTTTGGGCATGATGAACATGACTGCCCCCTAAAGTTGATCGAGGAGATTCCAATTTAAAAGAAGTTACTTGAAACTCAGACCTAGAAGGTTGTTCATAAAAAGAACAAGATATTGTCAATACAACCCAAGATTATGGCACATCGGCCAACAACAGATTCAAGAATCTCAACAAAGATGAATTATCCAATGACATCCTAGGGTTGACAGAGATGAATCGATAGTATGGGGAACTATTGTGCAGATGGAGGACAATGTCACAATTGATAGAGATGCATCCTTAGGAGGGGGTTCTGGTGAGCAGATGAAGGATGCTAGGGTCTCATATAATGGATGTCACCTTGACAAGGAATCAAGTCCTAGTAAGATGCCTACCGATAAAGGCAATGTAGAGTCAATCTCAAGTTCTATCTCCAAGCACACTGGAAACAACTTACGCAAGGATTCTAACTCCAACAAGATGCCCAAGACTACTAAGGTGGACGGTTCACACAAGAGTTGATCATCCAGTACGGGTAATTAATGACCTTCCTTGTGACTAATGTACATCATTTTAGAAAGCCACATAAGAAAAGGGAGGTAAGGAGGACAGTAATGGAGTCCAAGACAGCTATTGTTGTTGTAGTTGAAACAAAAATCAAACAACAAATGGTAAATACTTCTGAGAAGCTATTTCCCAGTGGCTAGAAATGGTTGTCTAATCACACTTGTGATGTCAATACCCATATTCATGTGGGATGGAATCCCAAATATCTAGATGTTGTGTCTTGGAATATGGATGATCAACAAGTTACTGTGAAGTGCTTGAATAAAGGTGGTCTTCTCTTCAATCCAATAGTTGCCTACGCTCGGAACCTAACTCAACAGAGAACTGATTTGTGGGAGGTTACTGAACATCAATCAACAAGCCTTGTCTAGTTATTGGTGACTTCAAAAATATTAGGAAGTGTTAGGAGAAGGAGGGTGGTCACTAGGTCCCATCATTCATCTTGATCTTCTTCAATACACCTATTGAAAAAGTAGGTCTTATTGAATTGCCAATCATGGGGAATGAAATTTACACATGGCATAACAAGAAAGGTGATGCCAAGAAAGTTTCCTATAAATTGGAATGTGTCATGTCAATGATGAATGGCTAACCAAGTTTCTTGGTTCAAAGATTAAGCTAATCACTTGTGACTATTCTTACAATTCTACCATCAATGTCAATATGAGAGAAACAATCCACAAGTAGTAACCTTTCAGGTTCCTTAACTTCTGGATGGATTGGGTTGGTTTCTGTGCTGATATTATAAAAGAATATTGGGATGCCCTACATTTTCGTAACCCTCTAATTTGTTTTAGTCAAAAATTAAAGCAAGTATAAGAGCAACTCAAGACTTGGTCAAAGAGATACATCAATCTCAAGAATCTCATTACTAAAGAAAGTGAAGAATTGGTTGATATTATTGTTGTTCCCAAGAGATCACCACTTGATGTTGATCTCATCGACACTAATAATACCACCTATATTAAATTGGAGATCCATTTCAAAGTGGGGAAAAATATCGATGGCAAAGAATTAGGATGGATTGGGTTGCAAATGGAGAAAAGAACACAAAATTATATCATACCATTGTTAAAAGGAGAGATGCAATTAACCCCATCATTGAGTTTTATAGTTCTCAGGACAATTGTGTGCAAGATGAGGATGATATTGCTAACAAAACTCTTTCTTTCTTTGACAATCTTTATAACTAGGTAGTCATTAATCACGATCAGATTGATATAGTTAATGACAATGACAATATCATGATATGTAAAACTATTGATGATAAAGAAATAAAGGATGATGTGTGGAGTATAGGCCCCCACAAGATTTGGGTTCTAGATGGATTTAATGACTTCTTCTATTGGGAGAATTGGGATCTTATCAGAACTGATATAGCTAAGACAGTCAAGTGGGCCTTTGAGGAGGGCATATGGTTGGTCAAGTTAACCATCTTTTCCTTACTCTTACTCCCAAATATTATTATCGCCTCTCCTGCAAATTTTGGACCTATTTCTTGCTACTCAATGTTATACAAGATCATGACCAAGATCATAACTCAAAGATTATCTATTGTATTGCCCAAATTAATCCACCCAACTAGGGTGTGCTCATCCAAGTAGAAATATCATAGAGTGCTCGATGTTATCTTCTGAATTCACATTAAACTTCAATGTGAAAAATAGCCCACCTACAAACTATGTCAAGTTGGACATTAATAAAGCTTTTGATTTAGTTTGTTGGTCTTATCTATAGAGTTTTCTACAATATTTAGGATTCTATGACAAACAATCAACTTGATCAAGTAGTGTGTCAAAACACATTCATTTTCTCTTCTCCTCAATTGTTCTTCAGTGTGTTTCTTTAAGAGATGTAATGAGTTAAGGAAAAGCACTCCACTATCTCATATGGTCTTCACCATTTCCATGTATGGACTTAGTAGAAGTATTGAAGATGCCCATGACAAGAATCTAATTCGGTTATAAGGACAACCAAAGCTGACAATCATCTATTATTTGTAGAAGATGTCTTAATATTTGTTGAAGGCAAACTATGTAGTCTTAACCATTTCAAATTTCTACTTTAAGAATTTGGGAGAGATTTTGATGTGTGTAATTCTTCTAAGGCCCACATATTCCTATAATCATAATGTAGGGATAAGGAGGATCTGATTGATAATATGGGGGCAATTGGATAACCAAGTATCTTGGTTTTCCTATGGCATGTGGAAATCTAAGAAGGAAATACTTCAATGACTGCCTTGACAAACTTAGGGACGTGATCAATAGATGGCCTGACCCAAAGATATTCATAGTAGTTCGCATTATGCTTGTCAGTTATTATGCTATGAAATTGATAAACTATTGGATGAGACAGTATGTAAATTCCATAACAACCTTGTCAAGAATGGAGATCCTTATGTCAGGATTTATTTGGGATAACCCAATACATCCTATAAGATCAAACAAAGATGA
Source organism: Alisma plantago-aquatica (assembly GCA_963693085.1). Classification (NCBI taxonomy): domain Eukaryota; kingdom Viridiplantae; phylum Streptophyta; class Magnoliopsida; order Alismatales; family Alismataceae; genus Alisma; species Alisma plantago-aquatica. The sequence goes on along the minus strand of OY856409.1, from coordinate 1,340,142,125 downwards.
CCTACCTGACCTGGGAAGGAGACTTGAATCTAAGATACCTTGAGTATCAGGTTGATTCTACAACTGAAGAGAATCAAGAACATGGTCTTATGGATGAGGAGGAGATATGGAAGAAACCTATCCTAAACCATGGCTATGGGGCATGCTCTTTTCTACCATTTGTAGAATAATGGTCAACTTCTGGCTGAGATTCACTAATATTAATGACAATGCACTATGGGAAAGTTGTCATCAAACTCTTCCAGTGGATAGAGCTCACGAGAACTCCTGGCTATCCATGTATCAACATCGGTGGAGTCTCACAACATATAAAGCTATCAAGAACTACATTTATACTCTAGAAATAATAAGTAAATGGAGTGTGGTGGAGAACCCACTTTGTTGCTTATGTCACCAAGCTGGTGAAACAGTTGATTATCACTTTGGAACATGCAAATTCTAGAGGTATGTATGGGGTTGTTCTTAGTTGAATATTAACATTATAAGCTCTTATTTACTCCATGTATGCTTAACTGATGTTGGTAGAAGAATAAGGAACAATGGCATACTTGAACTTTGGGCCATTATTGGATGTATTCATCCCATTTAGTTGGAAAGGAACAAAATAAGGCATGGAGGAGGTATTAATGATATCATCTCCATCTTCAAAAATAATGAGAAGGAAATGAAGATTTCATTCAACACTTACAAGTCTGGACTAAAATGAATCTTTCCTACTATTTTTAGAAATTGGAAACTCAAATAGTGTTTGAGTTCTTTATTGAGGTGATTCATTCACTCTCCTCTTTGTAAGATACATGTTTGTATGTAGTTTGTAATTTTTTCCCCATTTAGGGTTGGGAAATATATTTACCTAAATTTTCCATAAAAATAGATTCCAAATTCTTCTCATTTAGTATAAATTAGGGGAAAGGAACTTAATATTAGTCATAATCAGAAGGGGGCCCAAAAAAGGGAGGGGATAAGTTATGAACCCATATTTGAGTTTGTTATAAGATTTTTAGTATTGACCTATGTCTCAACTACTCATTCTACAAGTGTGTGATTTAATCCCAATTTTTGTATATTTTACCATGTTTAATGGCCTAAAACAATTTTGAACCCTAATTAGATTTTTTCTAAAAACTTGGGATGTTTATGATATTTGGGGATGAAATTCAAAATTGAGGTACAAAATATATAATATGATAAATTCAAATAACTTTATAGTCACCAATTGAACACAAACACATCTATATTTCTCTATATATACATATATATACATATGTATATATATACATATACATGTATATTGCATGGTATTGAATCCTTTTAATGAATCTGGCATGTTTAGACAGCTTTTTGGTAATCAAGATGAATTTGTTTCCAATCAAGCTATTTTTAATAAAAAAATTAGAAATAGGTTCCTATTAAAAAAAAGAGATAAACATGGGTTTATAACTAACGAATGAGCATCTAATTGAGGGATGAACTCATATATGAAAATGACACTTTCTACTGAATATGGTTGAACATCATAAATTTTTATCTCAAATTAAAGTTCAATTATGGTTATGACTTCAGTTAATTCTTGAGCTATATATATGTATATATAATTTTGCATAATATTGACTTATGTTGTTGAATTTTTCTTATTTTAGGATTTTTTTTCATAATCTTGTTGAATAAATTTCAATCAAGATATTTTTAGTGAAACTCTCTACATTTTTTTCTAGTTATTAGAAAAGAGATATACATGGGGTTATCATTGAATAATGATCCTCTAGTTGAGACATAAACTCATATATGGAAACTGACACTTTCTACTGGATATGGTTGTTATCATTTGTTTGTGGTTAAAAGTGGGGCTCAAATATAGTGGTGACTCCAAAATATTAATTAGCACGTTATATATTTTTAAATAGATTTCTAATTCTTAGAGTAAACACATATTTTATAAGTAATGCTTCTTTGTAACTTACAAGCATGGAATTATATATTCTTAGTCGATAATTCCCATGTAGCTCATGAGCATATTTTTTGTATTCTAATTCGTATAAATAGTGATGTATGAGTAGTAAAAACTAATAATTAAGTATAATATTACTTCATCTTATATTTAGGATACCATGTACGCCATAGATCTTCCCATGGGGTATAAAATAGGGGTGTGAAATGAATTTCCTTGTAGATGCTAGAGGTATGTGAGAAGGTTCATGGAAACTAATATATTTAGATATATGTAAGAGTTTGTGGAGACTTATCTGGTGAGTTTGTATGTTTAATAATAATGATATTAGAGTTCAAGACTACACTAGTTGGGGGACGTACTAGAGCTTGATTTTAGTTTATCCAATGAAGGAGGGGAGTGTGATATTAGACTTCATTATTCTGTGTAATATTAAATCGGGGTGTTTGATTCTTAATATCATTTTTCTTATTTCTCTATATTGGTTAAGAATTGATCACGATAACCATGGTTATGAGTTCCATAGTTTAGTAGGTTTCTAATCAATGTGCTCTTAGTGGTAGTGGTAACATAAGAAATAAGACTTTTATAGTGGGATTCTTGACTTCATCTAATCATTTGTACCTTAGTGGGACAACCCAAGATAATATGTGATAAAGATAATATTGATTAATTATTTGAATAGAAATGCATGCCAAAATTAGCTTATTTGTATGTTGGTTACTTGGATCTAACAAGTTCATTACATAATTATTTATATTATAAGTTATCTTCTCTTATCTTATATTTTACTTATTTATTTCACTTAATGACATGGTATCAACAAAAAAGCATGATTTATATATACTTATGTGATTTATCACTTGACGGGACTACATTCTCATATGAGTTTTAAACACTTTTAGTTTCACAACAATCATATTCACATTACCCTGATAAAGAATCACCACATCAACATACAAGATGTTGGTATATAAATACACATTCAAGATGTTTGTGAACAATGGGTCATTTACATATAGTCATCTCTATATAATTAGGTATTATGAATGTTGTTTTATTAAAATTTACATGTCTTGAAGGGGGATCCGCTCTCTCTCTAGGGATTTGCTCCCCCTTCTCTTTAGTCACTCCCAGTGGCTGTCACTGGGGGAGGGGCGCTTCTTCGACATTTCCTCCCCTGGCCTCCAACAGTCACAGCGAGGCTGATGTGATGGGAAGCTTTGGAGCGATTCTCTAGAGACGAAAGCTGGTCGGAGTTGCTGGCACCTACTCGGTACATCTGGGGTGAAGGAGGTGTGATGTGCCATGAGGAGTCATGATCTAGGCCAGAGGTTTGGCGATTCGACCATGTCAAACTCTATTCCGTTCAACTGTGACTGGTGGAGAGAGGCCGCTCTCAGCCAAATCTGGGCGCCTGTTGCTGCTCCACCACGCTTAGGTTGAGAAGGGTTTCCTCCCTTCGTCTCCAGTACCTTATCCTTTTTCCCTCCGAGTGAACCCTGGTTTACCTAGGTTGCTGACGGCAATGACTCTGACCAGGCTCATGCCTTGGTGGATACGGCGGTAATAGGGTGCCTCGTTGGGTGGCTTGTTCCTCCTTTGTCTGCTCGGCGGGTGTCCCCTCCTACTATCGTGTTCTGGCGATGCCTTTCTGTGCGTCCTCGTGACCAGTGGCTACCTCTGTGGACATGGAGGTGTGGTTCCCTCGACAGGGCGCTTGTGTCTCATGTGGCTTTTCTGCAGCCACGGGTTGGGTCTCGCTCAATTTGTTCGACGTATGCGTGCAGGTACACCTTCAAGGTGTTTAAGGGTTTCCCTCGCAAGGCGGATCTGACCTGTGGTGGTGCTTTGTTCACGGCTTTTCCCAATACGGTTCCTGCCTGTGACTCTATCAACAAGGGCATTGATCAGTTAAGAAGCGCGGTCATTCAGTTAACTAGTGTTAGGCTCCTCATCTCATCGTCCTCTCCACAGGGGGCTCGAAGTGACAAGGCGGCGGATGATTCCATCCTGGTGACTAGAGGCCTATCCTGCCATTGTAGCTTCGGGTGCACTCCAGGCGATCGACGACAGTCCAGCCTCGTGCCATTTGAGAAGGACACCTTCAAGGTGTTTGATGAAAAACCTCAGTTCGATGCAATGTTGCTATAAAAACAGCAACTTCCGATTCTACTGAGATTCTTATTCATGCTCGATAGCGATATCAGAAGCAAGGTCTCTAGACGTATGCAAGTGTTGATAGTCGGATATGTCCTCTCCTTGTGGGTGAACTGAACACAAGAGGCTCCATGGATGCATGTCTCCATCTACAAAAGTTTATGGAAGTTTGTTGACAATGCCCCTATTGAGCTCGAACTACTATTTTTCTTGGACCTTTTTTGAGTGAAGTAATGACCAGGTGCAGATGGCCACTACTTCAGGGAGAAAGAGTTTGAGTGACAGTCATGTCTTTCTCATTTTTCTATCTTATGTGTTCCTACTGAGTTTGTTCTTGGGGTTAGGACAGGCGATAGCTTGCCCTTTTGAGTTGGCAGAAGTGACAAAGTTCATTCAGGCGTCTTTGTGGGTCCTATGTTTTGGTCATGTATGCTCTCCCTCCCCCTGCTAGGTCTTTTGGGCTTGTTTCTGTATCCTGTCCCTTCTCTTAGTCTTTCTAATTTTGGAGTCTTCTTTTGTTGGATCCCTTTTATGTCTCCCTGCGTGGAGACTTGAGATCTATTTTGTTTCCCCAAGGGGCACATTTTGTACCCAAAGTTTTTGGTTTTATTAATGACAGGATTTTGAGCGACCAAAAAAATTTTTTACATGTCTTAAAACCATGTTCTTGCAATTATCAATTGTATGGTTTTGTAATTAACAAACATGTAATGTTACAAAAATGTAACTCTGAGATAGGTTGTATGCCTAATATGTAGCGATTTTATAGGTTTGAGTTGAGATATGATAAATGGTTCGATATGAAAATGTAAATGGGGTTAATGTTAGCCTTTTACAAATTAGTTTACTTTGAAAAAGAGGAAAATTGAAATGTAGATTGATTATTATTTTAGTTGGTTGTAGGAATAGAGTAATACTTATGGTTTAAATATGTATATCACATGTCCATATACCTACATAAAAAGTTTGAAATGATATCGGGGTTGAGTATCATGCTTGTAGTATAACAGCCTTGGTTTGACTTAAGTCAACTAAAACTTATTACATCATTTTGTGATTTGTTTTTTGAATAGTATGCATGCATAATTAGAAACCTCATGCTAATGTAAATATGATAGACCGTTAAGAGTATGCAGAGAGAATTTTGCACAACTATTTCAGAGTAATAATAGTCCAATGAGAAAGTAGGCAACATGCCTCTGGAGTTCCCATTGTAGAGGTATCCAAAAACAAACATTGTCACCACCTTCTCTTCTAATGATTCCAACAATGTAGGTGGTATTTTTCTAGTTAATGTATGCTTGTATCCATGAATGATTGGGGTGTTTGCGATGAGGGAACAAGCACTACTACCTCCACTAAATTAGTCAGCAAACATCTTGGGTAAGATATTTTAACAACCACATTGAGTGGTTAATTAAGACTATGCATGAGCCAATAACCCTAAAAACGTTGATATCCGGTTGGTGGGGCTTAAAAAGGCACTCAACACCTACAAACATACTATACACAGATACAAACGCACACATAAACATAGATACATTCTAAACATAGACAAATGAATATACCTAAAGACATAACAAATGCACACTAAAACACACATATATTTGCACGTAGACATACAAGTGTACATGCATATGCCTGCAAAAATATTGTATAATATGTGAATACACATACCACAAGTATGAACTTACACATATGTGTGTAAATGTACATATTTATAGTAAACATAAACATCTTTATATGCATAAATATATATTAATCCACATGTAGCTACATAGGGTTATGTGTGATGATATATTTACATATATAAATTTACATCAACATATCTATACACATGTATTAATATATATAAATATAAAAATACACATATGTATCCCTATACATATACACATATATATACATACATCATCAATACACATATACATACACACACACATACACACACACACACACACACACACACACACACACACACACACACACATATATATATATATATATATATATACATATACATATACATATATATAGCCGAAAAGTAGTGGCTCAAGTGGTCAAGCATGGTGTCTCCTCATTAAGAGACCCAAGTTCAAATCCCAGCTGTCGCCTTGATTTACCACCTTCTCGGACGTTCGGCGACATGGGCATGGGAGAGGGGGAGAGAATGCCTCTCTTAATCCCACACATATACATATATGTATACATATACATATCCATTTTTTTGGCAAGTAAGATGCATTAGTATTGATAAGGAGGATATAGAACATGATAGGGAGTGGAAGGAGCCTATCTGTACATTTTTCCTAGGCAATCAAAATCAATCTTGATGATGTGCCAAGTAGCAACAATATCAAGTTTACAATTTTCAAAGATGACTCTGTTTTTGTAATTCCATATTTGATATAATGCTATGAGGATGAATAGTCAGGGCTTCCTGCCTTCCACCTTGATGATGTCTTGGTAGTTGTCTGGTACAGACATGATGTAGCCAAGATTTACACCTTCAACCCAACAAAATTTGGTAGTAGGGCATGAGAAGACAATATGCTCATTGGTTTCCATGTTGGTACTGTAGAGGGGACATCGAGATGCCAAGCAGATGCCTCTTTTCTGGATTCTGTCTTTAGTAAGGAGTTTTTTATGTAGAATTTTCCACATCTGAATCTGCATTCTTCTAGGCACTAGGAAGGAACATAACCATGGCCCCCGGTCTATATTTTCCTTGGCCTCCCTGACATGATTCCATGTATCCTTGAGAGAAATGATTGGATGGACATTGATGAGGAAAGAATATCTACCATGCGCCGGTGGGTTAATAGTCTTAACTAATTCAGCAACCAAGTTGATCCTAGCTTGTGGTCGTAGGTACCATTTACCAACTACATTGAGTTCATCTACTTTAGCATTCCTATGGATGCTTGAGTGTAGTCTGACACTACTTCCCACAATCTCCTCTAAGGATTTGCCTTCTTCGAACATGGGATCCAGCCAAAAGTTGATTGTTTCCCCATTTTTATATCACAGGAAATGTGCCGCCTGCAGCTGTCCCTTTGTTTGAGTAGTATCTTCCATATCCGTGGATAGTGTGTTTGGATTGGGCATGGCCAAATAGATTCAGATTGAAGGTATTTGTTGTGGATCCATCGAATCCAGAGGGAATCCTTCCCATGATCTATATCCCAAAGGTTCTTGAGTGTCCCAGCTTTGGACCAGTCCAGCAGATTCCAAATCCCCAAGCCCCCTTCTCTTTTGGGTCTGGAGATACCATCCCACGAAATTGTGTGGACATGTCTCTGGTGTTCTGTGTCTCCCCAAAGAAAATCTCTAAAGTTTTTCTCTAATTCATCAATGACTCCAATAGGGAGTGGGAAAGTAGCTGACCAGAACAATTGGTATGCAGAGAGGGTAGATATAACCAGTTCCGCCCTGCCTTCCATAGACAAAAACCACATCTTGCATGACTCAAGCTTTGCTTTAATTTTGTCAATGAGCGGTATGCAGTGCTTTCTTGTGAGTTTGCCTGTGAATAGTGGAAGGCCAAGGTAGGTAGAAGGTAGAGACCCCACTTGGATTCCCAATGGAGTTAGAGTATTCGGGTCTGCCCCTTTGCTAATGAACGCTTGACTCTTTACTGGATTCAATTTAAAGCCTGAACAGTCTTCAAAATTCTGAAGTATGCTGAACATTGCAGCAGCATTTGCTTCATTTGCCTTTGAGAAACAGAGAAGGTCATCTGCAAATATGATGTGGGAAACTTTGGTATCTCATGATTTAGGTGGATCTGCAGTACCATTGCATTCAGCTTCCAAGAAAGAGAAGAAAGTGCTTCAATGCCAAGAACAAACAAATATGGGGCAATGGGGTCACCTTGTCAAATTCCATTGTTGGCTTGGAAGATGGGAGTGGGTTCACCATTGAGGAGGATTTGGAAGGATGCAGAATTCATGCATTCTCTTACCCAGGAAATCTACTGTTGGGGGAAGTTCATTTGGTACATGACATTGGGAATATGTTCTCTATCAATGGTGTCATACGCTTTGGATAAATCTACTTCGATGCACATGTTTTGGGGCCCCTTGCTCATGCTAAAGACACTGATGATATTATTAGCTAGAAGGACTGCTTCACCATTTTTTCTTCCTTTGATGAAGGCAAATTTGTTAGGGGAGATAATGTCTGGAAGGACAGTAGCTAGCTTCTTAGTCATGAGCTTGGTTATGATTTTGTAACATACATTGCATAAGGAGATGGGGTGCCAGTCAGTGACCTTACTCGGCTCAAGGTTTTTAAGAATCAGTGTGATGAAAGTTTTGTTTGCTTCTTTTAGTATCCTTCCATTACCAAAGAGGTCGGTGATGGTTGTTGTTACGGCATCACCTATTATGTCCCAACAATCTTTGTAGAAGGCAGCATTAAAACCATCATGGCATGGAGCATTCTACCCTTCAAAATCTCGGATAGTATCTCCTATGTCCTTCCTGGTGATAGGCTCATCCAGAATATTGAGATGGTCAGCAGTAAGTTTAGGCATGTTGGGGAATATGGGTTTGGCCCTTCTTCCTTTGTTTTGGTTGAAAAGATCCTTGTAATGATCCAAAAAATTCTTTTGAATTGCATCCGCATTATTGACAACTTCACCTAGGTGTAATATGCTCCCAATGCAATTACAGGTCCTTCTAGTTTTGAGGGAGGCATAGAAGAATTTCAATTTCTATCCCCTTCTCTTAGCCAAAATATCTTGGATTTCTATTTGATGAGGGACTCTTCTGCACATGATGCTTCATTTGCCTTTTTAACTGTGTCTCTAGCAATTTCATAGAGGGTGGCATCATGCGGGTTGAGGTCAGAGTTTTGTTGGGATCGAATAGCTTCTGCTTTGCAGTTCATTGCATTATCCCTCAGATCACCTACTTGCACACAGTTCCACTTTTTGAGGTGTTGCTTCACTGATTGTAGTTTCTTGTAGAGCCTAAACATTGGTGTACCTTCCACCTGGAGGTGCCAAGCATTCTTGACGGTCTTGAAGCCCAGAGACGTGTATCTAGTAATTGATAATTGGAAGGGGGCCCTGGTTTTGGGTAGATCAGTGGTAAGGTGCAGCATAATGATAGAGTGGTCGGTAACAATGGTTGAGATCACCTGAGCCCATAAGTCGGGGAACTCATCATGAAATTCCTGGTTATGGAGGACTCTATCAATCTTGGATTTGTTGTGTATTTTCCCTTCCTAGTGGTTGTCTCACGTAAAGAGGGGCCCTTTTGTGTTACTTTCAAAAAGGGCGGCCCTGGTAACAGCTTCATTAAAATCCCGCATTGATTTATTGGAGGGGGGAGAGCGACCCATGCACTCTGATTTATTGGAGGGGAAGAGCAACCCATATACATATACATAAATAAATACATATAGAGGGACCCGGGTTCGAATCCCAGTTTCTGCCTTGATTTACCACCCCCCAGGCATTTGGCCTCTGCCACAGGTGTGGGAGAGGGGGGAGAAATCTTTCTCTCTTAATCCCACATATACATATGTATATATGCATATACATATGTTTGTACATAGACATACATGTATACATATAATGTACATATACATATATATATATATAGAAATGCATGTACATATACTTATACATATACATGTACATGTACATGTACAAATAAATATAAATATGCATACACATATACATATACATATACATATACATATACATATACATGCATATACTTGCAAAAATACGGTATCATATGTGCATACACATACCACAAGTATGAACTTACACACATATGTGTAAATGTAAATATTCATAATACATAAAAACATCTTCAAATATTTACATATATAAATATACATCAACATATCTATGAACATGTGTTTATACATACACATGTACAAATACACATATGTATGCCTATACATATACATATAAATATATATATACATATATATACATACACACCCCCCACCCCTCCCCCCCCCCCACACACACACACACACATATATATATATATATATATATATATATATATATATATATATATATATATATATGCACCCATATTCAATACTCGCACGAGTAGCTATCTGTCCCCTCTTTTGGTTACTTATTTTATATTTTCTTACTTTAAACATGCAGAGTGTTACTTTTACTTTTCATGCATAAACAGTTATATTTGTAACAGTTATATAAATATACAATTACATATATATATTTGTTGTGTATTATGCCCCATTTTACTTTTTTACTCATATAGTTTCTTTTTTATCCAGAGAGTTACTGTTCTAACCATATGGTTACTTTGCAGGATGCACGCGTAGAGAAAATTGAGGCTACCCATCGGGCAACGAGTGAACAGACTATATATATATATATATATATATATATATATATATATATATATATATATATATATATATATATATATATATATATATATATATATATATATATATATGAGTCCATATTCAATACCCGCACGGGTAGCTATCTGCCCCCTATTTTGATTACTTTTTTGGAGTTTCTTACTTTTGACATGTAAAGGGTTATTTTACCTTGCAAACTGTTACTTTTCATGCACAGATAGTTATATTTACAATAGTAGATTCAAAATTATGATTATATATATACACTATGTATTCTACCCAGATTTACTTTTTTAGTCGTATAGTTACTTTTTTATCATCATACTTGCTTTTTGTCCAGCGAGTTACTTTTCTGACCTTATAGTTACTTTTTTGGCTTACGAGTAGTGAACTCTAGGCTACCTGCATGGGTATTGAATGAATGAATGATATATATATATATATATATAGGGTGTTTATTGAATACCCGCACAGGTAACCTAGATTTTCACTACCCATCAGTCCCGAATGTAACCATATGGCAAACAAAGTAATTGGAAGGACCAAAAAGTAACTATGTTGATAACAAAGTAAGTATATGACTAAAAAAGTAAAACCGGGTAGAATACACAGGAAATAAATATGTAATTGTATTTTGAAATCTGCTGTTGCAAATTAAACTATCTATACATGAAAAGTAACATTTTGTAAGGTAAAGTAACCATGGACATGTTGAAAGTAAGAAACTTGAAAAAAAAGTAACCAAATTAGGGGGCGGGTAGATACCAGTGGGGGTATTAAAGATGAGCATATAATATATATATATATATATATATATATAGAGAGAGAGAGAGAGAGAGTCAGGCTAGAATACACTCAAGTGTACAGATCGAATGCTACACTAAAGTGGTGTTTGCATATCAAGACTATGTTTTGGAAAAATGTAAACTAATGACCATCATTGTCATACTATAATTAGGCTACATACAAATTTTGAGCCCATTTGGATGAGTGTAAGTCACTCATCCGAGGGTAACAAAATCGACGTACAAAACTAATTTGAAATGCACAATTTTTGTGCTCTTCATAACTTGAGCTAGAAATGTCCAAATGGGCTCAAATTTTATATATGAGCTATTCACAAGATATTTAAGAAGATCAATGGATTAGATTTTAGAAAAAATGTTGCATCATGAAAAACTACTTGAGTGTATTTTGCTCCAAATACACTCAAGTGTATTCTAGCCTGACTCTCTCTCTCTCTCTCTCTCTCTCTCTTTGTATATATATATATATATATATATATATATATATATATATATATATATATATATATATATGTATATATATATGTATGTATATATATAGAGAGAGAGAGAATCTAGAATACACTCAAGTGTATTGTGACCCCATTACAATTAATTTTCTAACCATTAGATCTTAATCTTATCACTCAATAAAAACATCACACGACCCACTCACAACAGTCAGTTGTAATGAAACTGACCCCACCCACTCTAACAACATATCTATCCCTATCCCATGCACTCCCTTATTATCTCTCTTTCTTTCTCTCTCCTATGTGACTCCCTCAACTCTTCTCTATACTTCACTCAAGAGGCTACCAAGGACACAATTGTCATGAGCACCTTGGGAGGAAGCAATTTCCGAATGGGACGAGAACGGGTCTTGAATACACTTAAGTGTATTATAGACTCACTCTCTCTATATGTATATATAGATAGAGAGAGAGTTATACATATACATATACATATAAATAGGCACACACGTATATAGATAATCATACGCACACACACATATATACATATATATAGACATGTGTACACATAGAGTGAGAGAAGGAGATAGTATTTTATATTTCCTAACACAACTACAAGGATGGTGTGTTGGCATTATCTTTCTATGTTAACATACCTTGGTTTTAATATCAATTTTATAATATTTTTTGACCATTTTGAAGGATATGATACCCAAAATATCACATTAATATATCATGTACCGCTAGTTTAATGGGTATGGGTATGGTGTCAATATTATGTTGGGAAAAGACAGTTTATACCAATAACCATAACTCTAACTCAAATGGCTATGGTTTTGGGTATATTTGTGACATACTAGTCCTTGAGGATTTAGATAAATTTATATAAAAAAGAAAAGGTTGGATTACCCATACAAATGAGGCTCACCTCCTTTTTCTCAGAGAAAAAAGGCACATATCCTTTTCATTTATCCCATCAATAGGTACTCTAGAGTTAAGCATGCTCAAACTAGAGTAGTTCTAGGATGAGTGACCTATTGGGAAATTAAACTTAGACTATGTTTGAGTGAGGAAAAACTGTACAACCTACGTTGGTTTTGGTATGTGGGAACACTCATCATTCTAAAAACTCTCTAGGGCTTAGATATGTTGATCTGAGCATACACACCCTTGTTTTGGTAGTCGTAAATGAGAGTTGGGTGTACACAAGCCATCTAGGTACACGCTAAAATGGGGAAACCTTGACAAGGACGTCAAGAGTATAAGTTGGGGAGATTGTAACATCCCAACATTTTGAGGCATCAAATAAAAATGTTCTTATCAAGAATATTTGACTACTCATATCGACTAGAAGTAGTACTAGGATAGATAACATATTGAGAAATTGAAAGTGGTCTATGCATGTGGGAGGATGAAGCACCTAATGGAACCTAATGGAAGCTAGTGTAGAACGGTCATGCCATTATTCATACCAAAACTCTACAACAACCTTGGTCTTTAGGCTCAAGCATCACAATACTCATACTCAAACCATATAGTACCTAATTAGACTCATATTTACAACTCAGTTACAACTGTCCTAGATATTAACATATTGTATTTGAGAGGACAACCCTCTTACTTTTATAAATTGAAAAATAATGGTTACAATGGGCCGTATCTAGGGTTATCTATATCATCACCTAATATGTTCAATCCAAAAATAGACAAATATATATTTCCCTAATTTTAGCAGCACCATCTAGGTGTATGTCAAGGGTCCAAATTTTTAGGGTGTATTCAAGGTAATACATAAACTTGTAGAGGAGTCTCTAATGATCTAGAAAGTGACACTATTTTCATTGCTTGAGACTGTGAGGCATCTCATTATGGTGCCAAATAAAGTAAAAATAAGTTTGGAAGAGGAGTCAACATTGTGTTTATATAAGAAAAAGAATTTACAAATATTATGAAGCTCCAAGAAAACCAATTACATTCGAAATAGACATGGTAAATTTTTTATTATATGTTAGGTTAGATGAGGGGAAGGTGTTAGGAACCCAACACACTAATCAAGTCAATAATTCCTAGCTCAATGATAAAAGGGCAATCTATTGATATAAAAAACATGCATAGGAAAAATTTGACCAAGATAATAAAATGCATGAACTTAAGTCTAAACAAATAAAAAGCAATTAGTGTCACGTATATTGGGCATTCAATTATCACACCACTTGAGATTGGTAAGTGTGAAGGGGGAGATCAAAAATCTACCTTATCATGGCATGTTTACTTTGAACAGAACTTGTGGAGTTAAATGATAATGTCATTCATTGGTTTCTTCAATAAAAAGTAGAATAGAGACCCTAAGATTTAGATTTATCACCAAAAAAGTAGTATGTGCCCCCATCCATAGGGGAAAAAGTCAGTCTTTTAGAGAAAGTAGATGTTTTTGAGTATAAGGGGGTTGTTTGTAGATTCTTGGGGTTCAAAGCTAAATACATTTTTATCATATTCAAATGTTGTTTGGGGTCATATTTATAGTTCAGTGATGGTGTACTTGTATTTTTTTAGAGTTTAATCATGTTTAATTCTTAGATTTTGAAATCTGCTCTGAAATAGAACTTGTGATTTGTTGGATGCTAATTTTGTACTTCAAGACTTAAAATTATGAAATATGATATATCAAAGTCATGACATGAAGACATATAATGGGATTATGAGGATGCACAACTATTGGGCATCCACACAAGGATATTGTGAATGGAACTTCTACTTTATTAATTTTCACTTTTTTAATGTTTCTAGAAAACAAAAGTGTGGGTGTGCTTAGTTGGGCACCCAACAAACAATCAAAATTTTCAATAATGTATAAAGTTTTTTAGGCCTAATAATTGGTGTAGATAATAAGTCTTATGGGTATCTTAGGATGATAATAAATGTTTTGGATATCTATAGATAATTTTGGGTGTTTTTTCTAGGTTTAATGGTAGGATATGGTGGTGTAGGGTTTTCACCATAGTTAATCATGCATGACCTCTTTGAAGGTTTTTGTCAATAAGAGGTGGGGGTGAGGGTCCATAGTGGGGTGTCTATTGATAAAACATCCATTTTGGACTAACACTTTCCCATTGTGAAGAATTCTATAGTGATCTTGAGTGTGATCCTAATTATAGTAGATGTTAAGATTTTTAATCCAATATCTAGTGAGATCGTCATAATTTGGTATCATTTGTAATATTTGATCTTATGTTCAATGAAATAGGTTTTAGTTTTTATGATTTTCTTGAGTACTGCACATGAATTTCTTTTTACATCATAACTACCCTATAGACGTATCTTGTTGACTTAGAAGTTGTTGGTACTTTCTTTCAATACAATGCGACCTTTATCACCCTACAAACTGATTCTAGTAACAAAGGTCACCTCGATAGTTTGTTATCTTTGACTAAACATTCCTAGGATATCTGAATTTATTTACCTATATATTTTCGATAACTATGGAGTTTTATGGAGACGTCAATATTCTTAAATTGATATATGAAAAGAAATTCTCATATTTGAGGAGATCGATGATGGTTTGTTAATTGTATACCCCTCTCAAGAAAACATTGATGTGTGTCTAATCAATCTACCCATGGCAATCAGTGAAGTCTTGATTTGATCGGAAAAATAATTTTGATTGGTTAATGTTATCATTTTTTATACTTTATATTGGTGTAATCGATCTTGAATGAACTCATATTTGGAGTTCAATCATTCCAAATATAGTGGATTGCATACCTTGTTAAGACTTGAGATTTTGCTTACATCAATAGAGATTATTGTGTCACTTACCAAAATAAGTATTGAAGTGGTGTTCTTACCTTATTAAGGCTTGAAGTGGTGCTTACATAAACAACACATGCGTAAATGCCTTATCTCAATTAGACTTGGATGTTTCTTACCTTGGTAAAGATTAAAGTTAAAATGTCCTTTGTAAGGCTTTAAGTGGTTCTTACATTACTAAGGAATGAAGTAATTATTTCCTTATTAAGGTTGAAAGAGGTGCATACCTCGCTAAGGATTTTAATAGTTCTTACCTCATTATTTATTAGCACATATCTTACCTTGATAAGGCTTGAAGAGGCTCTTACCTTGGTAAGACTTGGACTTTATAAGGGAAAGATGCATTTTCAGAGAGTGATGTGTTATTCATGTCTTAGGTTCTATGTGAGGTATTTTATTTACATTTCCCATGCTAGATATGTGCCATGAGATATAAAGATGTAATGTTTAATTACCCTACTCATTAAAATTTTTATCTACCTCAAATGTGAGACATCAAGATGACTAATCCCACATGTTAGAGCTCAAGACTCCAAATTGTCATTAGAATACACTTTTCTAAAACAACATGACATGTGAGGTATATTTTAATTTAAGAATCTACATTTTTTTATTTAATGTTGAGTATTTATGAATCATAGTCTTACCCTTGATGAAATATCATTTCCCTATATCATATGGACTGTAATAATTAATACCTTTGAAGATGTTAAGTGATGCAACAATTTCCCTCTCAATACTTGTAGGTATTCCACCCTTCTCAAAGTGCTCTCATAGGAATTACCGTCATTAGGGGCGAAGAGAGAGTTTTTATCCTATTTTCTCTTGTCTACATGGTAACACAAATAGTGTGTACCTCACTTGGGTTGAATCTTTCTCATAGTACACTTCCTCACGAGCATGTGTCACAATTTTATCCAAAGAGATTGTTTTCAATGATTTGGTGCTTTAAATCTTAGGGTAGATATATTTTTGTCTCATTGGTCATTTATGTTATGCTATTTGTGAATATGTTGGATACATGTAGTGTGTCACAAGAACATATAGATTTAGAAGGAATTTTCCCAAAATTGTCTATCCTAACGTCAAGATTGATTTCTCATAAGACATCTATGTTGGCGACTAACAAGAGTGGATAGAAGGTAATGATTTGCCACATACCATCTATGTTCTTTCTAAGTAATACCACTAGAGTGATAAATGATGGTTGTGAATGTTCACTAATGAGTGTATCCCTACTTGGATGAAGGCTATTACACACTAATACATTCCATAGGGTCCATTTAAAGGGTATGGGACCAACTAACCATATATATAAATACACCTTGGCCTTTAAGCCAAACAATCACTTGCAAATTTTGAAGGCATTTGGTGAGGCGTGGTCTCAAGTAGTTCTATAATGTATTAGTTAAGGTTGTATTGTCTATGTAAATAAAGGAGAGGAACTATATGGTAAATATTGAAACCTAGGTAATGGTTATGGTACCATGGGTGTGGATCCTTAGTTCTTGTCTTATGATGTCAAACTTTATCAGAGACCATATGGGGTCTATATGTGTAAAAAGAGAATTTTTATGTTTATTAAGGGATTATGTTAACTTTGCATACTATCAAGCCTAGGGATAACAATTTTGACTCTTTGTCAGAGGCCCCAAGTTTTTGTGGGTGAACCTTTCTTGAATGATATTTATGTTCCAATGTACTCATTGACAATGAGACTTAAATTTTTTAGAAGGCATTGTTATCCGCATGCAAGGCATCAATAGTTGTACATTTTGACATTATTAATGTTGGTTGTCAAGAGGAGGATGTCGTTATCCATATCATCTAGCCTTGGGGCATCTATAATGTACATTTCATGGATAACATATGGACCCTTCCAATTTAGGTTTAATTTTGCATTAGTATCCGGATTGATGAATGATGAGTATATTTTTACCCATTTTTACATGTCATTCTACTTGCTTTTTAGGGTGTGTTGTGTTTCTATTTCCTAATTTTAGCTTTATATTCACTCAAATACAATTATTTTCCCTTTTTTGAACTTTAATGCATTTTGATATATATTTTGTTCAAAATCAGTCAAAGTTGTGCAGCGACGCTTAGATGGACGATTAAGCCCACATGATGTTACGCTTCAAGGGAAGGAAGGCCCAAACACTTTCTTTTTTATCAACTTCCAACCACCTAGTCAAGCGAGTGGCTCTTCCAATCACCCGACTTGAGCTTCTCTTATATCAGAGTCTTCTAGATTCTTATGTATGACGTGTGCTCTTAGCATCCAGTCCATTCCAGTTCACCCCATGAGGGTCCTCCAGAGAATCAGATACGAGGTGCAAATTGAGTAACCCACGTGAGTTGTGTGTTGGACCAAGTATGGGCCATGCAATCAAATGCCTTAAACCATAAGCATTCAGCTTTAGGGTTTCGAAGGTAAGGAATCCATCTATAAAAGGAAACCCTTGTCATCCATTCTAGGGGTCTCTGATCGGTGATTTGAAGTCACATTGCATAGCAAAAACCCTAGCGAGGAGAGAGGAGGCAGTGGCCACAGTAGAGAGATTGGTCTTCCTGTACCATACGTCATGGCCTTCTCCATCTTTCCTACTATCTCTTTGCTATTGTCCCTCACCATGAGTGAGTAGATGCCTTGTGTTGGGGCATGGGGACTTGCCCCGATTGCCCATATTTTATCTTAGCTTGTATCTAAACTCGACATTATAGTTGCTAAATAAAGTATCATTCTTTTCAATGCCTTGCTTTACAAATTGATGACTTGCTTTGCATATTTGTTATAATCCTAGATATGCAGGTTCTTGTGAGTGTGATTAAAACACCAGAATGATCTTATTATCCCCGTGAGCTATCAGCAAGGGATAGTGAGGTGATTAGACTTTGACCTGCTACGTGTCAAGGTATGGTCAGTCGTAAGTATGGGAGTTCTGTTGGTATATATAAGGAACTTGGGTGTCAAGGATGGCCGGTTCTAAGAGATTATATACTAGGTGAAGACATGTATCCCGTGAGGGTGCAGTAGCTAAGCCTCGATTTAGCGACAAATATTGGAGAGTTAGATCTTGTTATGATAATTATGTAGGTCTTGGTAGTGAAACCCCATGCCCTGATGCTCTTTATTATCTGTTATTTACTTCATTAATCACTGTTTCTTTTGTCATCAATTTATTTTAATCAATCCTTCAACTACTCAGTGATAAATATTACTCTTAATAGTTCTGAATCTATATAACTACTTAAAAAGGTTGTCCTTGGGTTCGATCCTTAAGTATACTACAATAAGGGAATTAGTGCACTGCTTTTGGTTAAACCTAAGAGTTATTCTTTTAGGGTTTTTATTTTTATAACATTTGGAGCCCATCAAAAATTGGCGTCGTTGTCCGAAACAATAGTAGTTAAATATTTTCGGGAGTATAAGCGTAGTTAGGGTTTTTCTTTTGTTTTTTTTTCTTGATAAACATGCAAAATCTTCTAGAATTGAATGCACCACTCATGATCTTTCTTTCTCTTTTCAGCTACTCCTAGCCTATGTGAAGATCCAAGAGTCTTGACTCAAGATTGCTTTTTTATCCTGAAATCCAGAAAACCCACAGAAAACTTCACAAGAAGAGAGCCATGGCGGATGCAGCGGCTGCAGAAGCAGCTATCCTAGCGCACATGGACACAACTATCACGGCCCAATGAGAATTACTCTCTGTAGAATCTGGGGAACATGTGAAGGCCAGATTGAAGACCAACCTAGAAGCTTCCCAAGAAACAGAGCATGCAAAATAATTACAGGATTTCTCCATCGGCACCGACTTGACTCATCCAGTCCAACCTCCAAGCGATCTGGTTGAGATCAGGGCCCAATGGGTCATTCGACTCCAAAATTCCACCTTTACCAAAAGGATTAGAGATGATTTATGGGAACATCTTCCCAAAATTCATCGACCTTTGTTCAATGATAAAGCCATCAAGTTCCACCGATGACGCCATGTGACTGCATCTCTTCAAATACTCTATCACAAATAAAGCCAGAGCATGGTATAACACTCTTCAAGAGGATCTAATCAATACATGGGAGGCTTAGGAGAACAAGTTCTTAGAAAAATTTTACACTCCTTCGATGACACACTCAATCTGGGGAAAAATTATAAGATTCAATCAAGTGTTCGAGCAATCCCTATATGAAGCATGGGAACGATTCAATAAACTCCTACGCAAGTACTCGCATCCTGACATCCCTAAAAATCTAATCATTAAATTCTTCTATCGAGGAATCTATGATGAGAAGAAGAAATTCCTCGATACCTCCTCCAAGGGGAAATTCATGCAATAGAGTTTCGACAGCGCACTCAAGATCATTAACCTAGCGACAGAGAATCATACCCGCTAGACCAGACCCTCGGGAAATGGAATTATTAAAGTGGACATGGTAGAAGACCGATTGGGACTCAAATCTATCTCTGAAGCATTGAAAGCTCTCTCCATCTAGCAATATAATCTCAAGAAGTCCTTCAATACATATGAGAGAAAGATCCAAACTCCCCTAGTACAAATCATCACACCCTCATGCCAATTTTGTCATGTGGTGGATCACCACATCGTCAATTTCCAACAACTATATGTTGTTTTTCATAAGCATCAAGCTAGGCAACAATACATCATTACTCAAACTGAAGACGTGAACTCAATCCATAACATTCCACTGGCAAGAGTACTATAATCCAAATCAAGCTTGAAGTCATCATGGTTTTTAGCATGGGAACCCTACAGGATCCAAAGGTCCAAATTAGACTTCGACACAATCCACCCAGGTTAGAGTGCCAATGAACTATAATGGCTCATTCAACTAGGGAAATTTTAGGTTCAATTTTTCTAGTCAGAATTCCCAACAGTAGCAACAATTCTAAAATACAAATCAAGCCCCACCACTACAGATTGAAGCCGCACCAGCACAGGACCCAATGAAGACACTTTAGGAGATGATGGAATCATACCAGACTCAACTCGCTAATGCCACGCCAAATCAAAAGGTGTTGGAATCTCAAATCACTTGACTAGCAGTTCATCAACAACCTCTGGAATGAACATAGGCTAGTTAGCTAAAAAATAGCCTCAAGCATGTGGAGTAGCTGAAATAGTTAAATGTTGTAATGACAGGTTCAGGGAACGTGTATACCACACCTCCCACCTCCACTTCTACTGCAAAAGTAAGATCACCCCAATCAAAGTTCTAATTCGCCTGAGCAGCCATCTAGAGAATCAGGCAACAAGATCTCCCATGACTCTGACACAGTCCAGCACTAGTGAGAATGTGACTAAAGCGAATCTGACAGTCAAATCTGGAGCTCCCACAAATCTTGTGTATATGCCATAAATACCTACACAGGACACTATTGGGTTTTAGAGGAGGCAGAGAAGCAGCGGAAACAAAAATTTTCTCCCCAAAACCCAGAACAAAAGGAATCGCGTCAACGTCTATATAATAGGAAAGATAGTTTGTAGATGCATACCTTGTCTCAAGGCTTGCTCAGTGACAGTACCTCGTGCCTTGCGCGGTCTTCGCCTCCGGTCTTGGACGGTGTCTGTGCAGCTCCTAGTCGCATCGGGACTGAAGACTCCTGGTCTCACCGGGACTGTCGGGATTGACAGTTGTCCTCCGAGCGGCAGAGGTCTCCCGCCTCTACAGTCATCCACACGGACTGCCTGGAACTCCGATATCCTTGTCGCATAAGGAATCGGAAGGAGTTGCACCCTCTTGTCAGCGTACTAGTCGCCAACACACTCTCCTTCCACCAGTCACTTTCTGCAGTTGTCATTCCCTTGATGTGCCTCCGTTATCGGGTAGCACTTGCTCGGGCTCTCTCTCGGTTACCAAAACTAGAGAGAATGACAACTTCACAGAGCAACTGATTGCACTGAGTTGTACTTTGAGAAGCCCCCAATACCCCTATATATAGGAGGGTCATGGGACAGGGTTCTCTATCCCGGGCAATGCGGGACTAAAGCAGGAGTAGAAGGATTCGAGATTTTCCACAAAAACAACCAACTCGCAACCTGAACCGATCGTTTCACAACTGAAACGGTCAGTTGGGGATCTGAGCCAGTCGGTAGACACCTCAACCGACTGGTTCAGACCCATGAACCAGTCGGTTCACTTCTGAACCAGTCGGTTCGTGGTCCTAATCAGTTCCCGATTGACTTTCCTTCTTTTGTTTCCAATTGGTATCGAATACCAATCCTTGTTCCAATCAAATTAGGCAAGTGAAACGAAAAGAAATTTCTCACCAATCTTACTTTCCCAACTTGCCCGGTTGCAACAGTTGAACCGATCGTTTCAACACTTGAAGCAATCATTCACCCTGTCCATGAGCCGATCGACTCACCAGTTGAGTCGATCGGTTCACCAAGCTCAGCCGATCAGTTCATCACATGAGCTGATCGGTTGGGAGTACAGATTGTGCAGAATCAGTCAATTGCGGTTTCAATCAATTCGATACTCTAATCAATTAGTCCAACACCTTGAACACTATGATATTGATCTATCGATTAATTGAGTGTTTAATTCAACTACTAAACTCCTTTAGTAATCAATCTAAACATTGTTTGTGGACAAACTCCTATTCCAGGTTAAATCCTATGTGTGTGACCCTACAGGTCCATTTCACGTTGGTAGTGAAAGTCCATAACATTTATGACTTCACAAGCAATGAGTGGTGCCTAGTCACACATCAGTGCTACCCAAGTGAAATAGAAAGTTGGAGAACAACTTTCAATCCTACAATCCATGAATGGTGTTACAATGAATGTATAATTCCTTTGTCACTGATATCCTGAATGAACTCGAGGCATGGAACAGTCATCCTGTCAACATTCATTCATTTCCTTGATCTCAGAGTAGACTGGGTGAGATGTGTGTGACATCAATATCACATATTGATTCACACGTGTATGTACATGCCTTTCTCAATCCTACTCATCAAGTGGGCAAGGACATCAAACTCCCTCAGAAGGGACAAATCCCATATCTATCACTCACCCCTCAAAAGCCCCATGTGTCAAAGCCACCCAATCATCACCTTTATAACAACCCATGTTTCAGGATTGCGTTTGATGATGTCAAAGTGTACCCAATGACATGTGTTGAGTGCAGTGATTTCAGGTCTAGGAATCACACTCACCAC
The DNA here is from genome assembly GCA_963693085.1 of Alisma plantago-aquatica. Lineage (NCBI taxonomy): Eukaryota > Viridiplantae > Streptophyta > Magnoliopsida > Alismatales > Alismataceae > Alisma > Alisma plantago-aquatica. The sequence continues at coordinate 1,340,119,405 of OY856409.1, read as the reverse complement.
CATCACTGTGAGAGCTGACTGTGACTACCAAGTCATGGTTCCATGTGTCACTCTCACAGTGTGTCTGTCTGGTACCTTATTCTCTAACAAGTACCTATGTTCTTGGTTTGATATCACTATATCATGACTAATGAGATTCTGTCATCAACCAACACACAAGATAGTCTTCAGTGTTATTGATGTCTATGGTTATTTCCACAATAACAACCGACTAGGGACTAAACAAGAATGAATACTCTTAACATCCGTATGATCTCATCGTTCAGGTCCTCAACCCAAAAGCATACGTCATTGAGTAAAACAATTCTTTAGACATCTATCATGTTACACCATCATCTGAGAAATAGTTTAAACATATAGATCGGAAATTGCCTTTATTGTTATTCAAATCATTTACAAAGTATCCCATTAAAATCATCATATGACTTGCTCTATGGGCATACATACCACCAGACTCCAACTTGCACTTAGAGCCAGTCACCAAGGATCCTCAGTCCTTGTGACCTAGCATGACCATCATGCTTCTACTGAGAAAGGGCCTTAGTCAGTGGATCATCTATGTTGTCTTCAGTTGGTACTTTGCAAATCTTCACATCTCCTCGCTGTACGATCTCTCGTATGAGATGGAAGCGCCGCAGTATGTGCTTGGACCACTGATGTGATTTGGGTTCCTTAGCTTATGAAATAGCTCCATGATTGTCACAATAAAGCTCAATTGTATCACAGATACTGGGAACTATACCAAGTTCAGAAATGAACTTCCTGATCCATACAACCTCCTTTGTTGCATGTGAAGCAGCAATATACTCGGCCTCTGTAGTAGAATCGACAACTGTTTCTTGCTTGGAACTCTTCCAGCTCACAGCTCCATTATTAAGGCAAAATACAAATCCTGACTGCGATCTGTAATCATCTTTATCGGTTTGGAAGCTTGCATCAGTGTAACCCCTTACAACCAGCTCTTCCTCGCCGCCGTAAATAAGAAACTGATCCTTAGTCCTTCACAAGTACTTGAGGATGTTCTTCACAGCTGTCCAGTGAGCATCCCCGGGATCTGACTGGTACCTGCTCGTCATGCTGAGAGCATACGAGACATCTGGGCATGTGCACAACATAGCGTACATGATGGATCCAATGGCTGATGCATATGGGATCCCATTCATATGCTCCCTCTCTTCACAAGATTGGGGACATTGAGCTCTAGAGACGGTGACTCCATGTAGCATGGGGATGTTGCCTCTCTTTGAGTTCTCCATGTTGAACCGCTTCAGCACTTTGTCAATGTACGTGCTTTGACTTAGTCTGAGAAGACTTCTAGATCTATCTCTATAGATCTTAATTCCTAGAATGTAGGATGCTTCTCCTAAGTCCTTCATTGAGAAAATATTCCCAAGCCAAGTCTTTACCTTCTCTAAGGCTAAGACATCATTCTCCATCAAAAGTATGTCATCCACATACAATATGAGGAATGTGGTTGAGCTCCCACTAACCTTCTTGTACACACAAGGTTCATCTTCATTTTGAATAAAGCCAAACACTTTTACTTCCTCATCAAATCGAAGATTCCAACTCCAATATGCTTGCTTCAATCCATAGATTGACCTTTGCATCTTACATACTTTATTGGCATTCTTTGGATCTACAAAACCTTCAGGCTGTGTCATGTACACATCCTCATTTATATTCCCGTTAAGGAATGTGGTTTTAACATCCATCTGCCAAATCTCATAGTCATAATAAGCTGCAATAGCAAGCATGATCCTGATGGACTTAATCATGGCAACTGGAGAAAAGGTTTCGTCATAGTCAACACCTTGAACTTGTCGAAATCCCTTTGCAACCAATCTGCCTTTATAAGCTTGCACATTGCCATCCATGTCGGTCTTTTTCTTAAAGACCCACTTGCACCCTATGGGTTTTACCCCTTTGGGTGGTTCCTCCAAAGTCCATACTTTTTTGGAGTACATGGATTCCATCTCGGATCTCATGGCTTCAAGCCATTTCTCGGAATTTGGTCCCTCCATAGCCTCTATGTAGGTAGTTGGATCATCATCTATGATCAACTCACCACCTTCCTGGGTCACAAGGTATCCAAACCTCTTAGGTTCAAGGCGGGTCCTACTAGATCTACGAGGTCCTTGTGTTACCTGAGGAGAATAAGATTCCACAACACCTTGTGAATCTCCATATTCCTCTCGTACATCTATCGGTTCAATGTTTTCTTGTTGGGATTGAACCTCTTCAAGCTCTATTTTCCTCCCACTGTTTCCTTTGGAAATAAATTCCTTCTCTAGGAATACAACATCCCTGGCAACAAACACTTTGTTGTCAGTAGGGTGGTATAGATAATATCCCTTGGTCTCCTTGGGATATCCAATAAAATAACATTTATCATATTTGGGTCCAAGCTTATCAGGAAACATTTTCCTAACGTAAGCCTCACAACTCCAAATCTTCATAAAAGACAAATTGGGACGCTTCCCGGTCCATATCTCATATTGTGTCGTTTGAACGGATTTAGATGGTACTCGGTTAAGTGTAAACGCGGCGGTTTCAAGAGCATAACCCCAGAAAGAAATTGGAAGATCAGCAAAACTCATCATTAATCACACCATATCCAACAATGTGCGATTCCTTCTTTCAGACACACCATTATGCTGTGGTGTTCCAAGTGGAGTCCATTGTGATACAATACCACAGGCTCGCAGAAGGTCCTCAAACTCTTAGCTTAAGTATTCTCCACCTCGATCGGATCGAAGTGCCTTTATACTTTTACCAAGTTGGTTCTGCACTTCATTCATGAAATCCTTGAAACTTTCAAGGGTTTCTGACTTATGTTTCATCAGGTACACATAGCCATACCTACTGAAGTCATCAGTAAAGGTAATGAAGTATTGATACCCACCTCTGGCATTAGTTCTAAAAGTCCCACATACATCAGTATGTATGAGTCCTAATAGATCACTAGCTCTCTCACCTTTACCTGAAAAGGGAGTCTTGGTCATCTTGCCCAATAAACAAGATTCACATGTCTCTATTGATTCATAATTAAAAGAGTCTAGATAACCATCTTTATGGAGTCTAGAAATGCGCTTCTCATTTATGTGCCCAGATGACAATGCCAAAGATATGTTTTGTTTGAGTCATTGAGTTTTTGCTTTTTGGTGTTTACGTTGTATACATTTGTCTCCAAATCTATCAAGTATAGACCATAAGACATTGGGGCACTGCCATAAAAGATCTCATCTTTAGAAATGGAAAAATTTCCATACTTAATAAGAAATTCAAATCCATCCTTGTCCAAACAAGAGACGGAAATGATATTCCTATTTATGGCAGGTACATAATAGCAGTTCTTCAACTTTATTATTAGCCCACTAGGTAGAGTTAACTCATAGGTTCCTACGACACTGGCGGCAACTCTTGCCCCGTTAGCAACACGTAGTTCAACCTCGCCTTTCCCTAAAGGCCTACTTCTCTTAAGATCCTTCACATTTGAACAAATGTGAGATCCGCATCCGGTATCAAGTACCCATTACGAAGAAGTAGTAAAGTTAATCTCTATCACGTATACACCAGAAGTAGAGATCTCTATCTCCGACTTCTTCTTCCATCGTTCCTTCCATCCTCTCCATGTAGAAGAAATTGGTTTGGCGAGAGAACCCTTCTCTCCCTTACCTTTCGTTCCATTGATCTCTATCAATGAACTTTCTTTCTTCTTCACCAACGCATTAAGCATACATAGAGTGGATTCAAAGGCTCTTGGTATATCTTTATTGTGCAGAACACTTCTCACAGTCCTCAACTAGTTATGGAATTTGTTCTCAATTAATTTTCCCATTTTAAAAGATGATTCTTTTGCCATTCTACAAGAGAAAATTGCATTTTGTCAAAAACTCCTTTTGATTTGATTTGAATAAAATTTGACGATAGTTAATTAGGCCTTTAATTAATTACCGCTCCCACTATTTTGACTCAAATTGATAGCCCTCACCATCAATTTGGAAGATTGCAGCGTACAATCTTCTAGTGGGTCAAGATCCATATTTCATCAAGTCATGAGTCAGCTTTGGCTGATCGCCCATAATCTTGACTATTTAGGTAGGCCATCATGCCAATTGCATCATATGCAACTCTTGATGAATGAACATGCGCAACACCTTGCCATGAACATTTCGTTCCTCTGGGCTTAGACGCTCTAAGAATCACCAGTTAAGTCTATCCCAAAAGCCAACACGGTAAACATGCACCCTGCTTTGGCAAAACCTACATGTCGACCCTTCACACTTCTACAAGAAGGACGGCGCACCACGCTTTGGCATAACCTACGCTTGGTCGATCGAGTTTTCCATGTGTGTCGCTAATGGAAGGCGTATAAGACTAATATTTTAATGAGGGATTTGCTTTTTATATACATATACATATCCAATCACCACAATATACAGTATGTATCATATACATGTTATATCCCACAGAAAACATGTGAAACGATAAAAGCAATGATTATGGCCATCCTATTGTGATTCCTCGAGCCAAGAGGAATCACGGTCATCTAGGTCTACATCACATGCAACATGTACAAGATGTAATATGTGCCTGCCTTTTTGGATTTGATCAGCTCATCTCCATGACTGATTGGCTCGCCATCAAGTTGGTTGTTCGGGTGCCACCAGTCGATCGACTGGTGCCTCCAGCCGATCAGTTCACCGGTCATCATGCATCTCCTCAGGTCGCCACCTGCTCATCTCGCTCCTCGAACCGGTCGTCTGGAACGTCAACCGATCGGTTCACGCCTTGGACCGATTGTCTCAGGTCGTCCACCGTTCTTTGACATAACAGGAAATAAAATCTATCCTATTTACAATTGAATTGTGAAACCCCGAGTTACATTCGGGGGGAGCAAAGGTAGGAAAGAAGTATCAAATTATTTCGGGTTACATCAGGAATAGGAGAAAGGGAATCGGTGCGCAGACCGAGATGCAAGCAACCACATACAACCACACATAGATATAGGGTTTATAGGCCATAACCATGCTACACATCCACCACAAAACTCGTTTAAGGGCGATGCATATCGAGTGCATTAATATTACATATCATATATGTATATTTGGGATTTGTGGATTGGACATGCATAAAGCCAATTTTATTCGCATCGTATGCAATAAATAAAGGCGACAAACCAAAATTGATCATATCGATAATCCTAAAATATAGAGCAGTTGACGTGGCTCTGATACCACTGTTGGGTTTTAGAGGAGGCAAAGAAGCAGTGGAAATAAAAAATTTCTCCCCAAAACCCAGAACAAAAGGAATCGCGTCAACGTCTATATAATAGGAAAGATGGTTTGTAGATGCATACCTAGTCCCGAGGCTTGCTCGGAGACAGTATCTCGCGCCTTGCACGGTCTTCACCTCCGGTCTTGGACGGTGTCTGTGCAGCTCCTGATCGCACTGGGACTGAAGACTCCTAGTCTCACCGGGACTATCAGGATTGATAGTTGTCCTCCAAGCGGCAGAGGTCTCCCGCCTCTACAGTCATCCACACGGACTGCCTGGAACTACGATCTCCTTGTCGCACAAGGAATCGGAAGGAGTCGCACCCTCCTGTCGACGTACTAGTCTCCAACACACTCTCCTGCCACCAGTCGCTTTCTGCAGTTTTCTTTCCCTTGTTGTGCTTCCCTTATCGGGTAGCACTTGCTCGGGCTCTCTCTCGGTTACTAAAACCAGAGAGAACAACAACTTCACAGAGCAACTGGTTACACTGAGTTGTACTTTGAGAAGCCCCCAATACCCCTATATATATATTAGGGTCATGGGACAGGGTTCTCTATCCCGGGCAATGCGGGACTAAAGCAGGAGTAGAAGGGTTCGAGATTTTCCACAAAAACTACCAACTCGCAACCTGAACCGATCGTTTCACAACTGAAATGGTCGATTGGGGATCTGAGTCGGTCGGTTGACACCTCAACCGATCGGTTGGGACCCATGAACCGGTCGGTTCGTGGTCCTGATCAGTTCCCGATTGACTTTGCTTCTTTTATTTCCAATTGGTATCGAATACCAATCCTTGTTCCAATCAAATTAGGCAAGTGAAAGGAAAAGAAATTTCTCACTAATCTTACTTTCCCAACTTTCCCGGTTGCAACAGTTGAACCGATCATTTCAACACTTGAAGCAATCATTCACCCTGTCCATGAGCCGATCGGTTCACCAAGCTCATCCGATCGGTTCATCACATGAGTCGATCGGTTGGGAGTACAGATTGTGCAGAATCAGTCAATTGTTGTTTCAATCAATCCGATACTCTAATCAATTAGTCCAACACCTTGAACACTATGATATTGAGCTATCGATTAATTGAGTGTTTAATTGAACTACTAAACTCCTTTAGTAATCAATCTAAACATTATTTGTGGACAAACTCCTATTCCAGGTTAAACCCTATGTGTGTGACCCTGCAGGTCCATTTCACGTTGGCAGTGAAAGTCCATAACATTTATGACTTCACAAACAAAGAGCGGTGCCTAGTCACACATCAGTGGTACCCAAGTGAAATAGAAAGTTGGAGAACAACTTTTAATCCTACAATCCGTGAATGGTGTTACAGTGAATGTATAATTCCTTTGTCACTGATATCCTAAATGAACTCGAGGCTAACTGGGTGAGATGTATGTGACATCAATATCACATATTGATTCACACGTGCATGTGCATGCCTTTCTCAATCCTACTCATCAAGTGGCCAAGGACATCAAACTCCCTCAGGAGGGACAAATCCCATATCTATCACTCACCCCTCAAAAGCCCCATGTGTCAAAGCCACCCAATCATCACCTTTATAACAACCCATGTTTCAGGACTGCGTTTGATGATGTCAAAGTGTACCCAACGACATGTGTTGAGTGTAGTGATTTTAGGTCTAAGAATCACACTCACCACCATCATTGTGAGAGTTGACTGTGACTACCAAGTCATGGTTCCATGTGTCACTCTCACAGTGGGTCTGTCTGGTACCTTGTTCTCTAACAAGTTCCTATGTGCTTGGTTTGATATCACTATATCATGACTAATGAGATTCTATCATCAACCAACACATATGCTAGCCTTCAGTGTTATTGATGTCTATGGTTATTTCTACAATAACAACCGACTAGGGACTAAACAAGAATGAATACTCTTAACATCCGTATGATCTCATCGTTCAGGTCCTCAACCCAAAAGCATACGTCATTGAGTAAAACAATTCTTTAGACATCTATCATGTTACACCATCATCTCAGAAACAGTTTAAACATATAGATCGGAAATTGCCTTTATTATTATTCAAATCATTTACAAAGTATCCCATTACAATCATCAAATGACTTGCTCTATGGGCATACATACCAACAGACACCTCAATCAAACCAAATTGGACGATCGGTTCATAAAATTTAAAGAAACCATGAAGAAATTGCATGTTGACATCCCATTTCTTGATGCCCTAGCCGCAATCCTAGCTTCGAGAAAATACCTCAAGACTCTACTCTCCAGAAAAATATATAATTGAGGACCTCAAGACTATGAAACTTGCACAAGCAGCTTCTGGCATAGTTCAAAGTCAGATTCCCCAGAAGCAAAAAGACCATGGCTCCTTTGGGATAGATTATTCCTTAGGAGATAACACATGTTGTGAAGGACTCGCTGACCTGGGCGCTAGCATATCCAGTATGCCCTACACTCTTTACTAACACCTAGGGTTCACAAACCTCTTACCCACAGCAATGACCATTCAGTTAGCCAATGCATCTATTACTAACCCCCTGGAAAATATTGAAGACATCCCAGTGAAGTTAGATCATGATACCTACGTCCCATGTGATTTCATGGTTAAGCATATCAAAGAAGATAACAATTACCCGCTCATTCTGGGACGACCATTCCTAGCTATTGTGCGATCTCTTCTAGACATCGAGGCCGGAAAACTTGTTCTACAACCAGGGAAGAAGACTATTGAATACAAGTTCTTGAAGACCTAAAGAGGGTACACAATTCGATCGAAGCTTTTAAGATAGAAGGTAAATTGGAATCACAACAAATATAGTTGCAAGAAGCTGATCAAGACAGTAGAGCCCCGCCCACGGGCGAGCCATGCACATCGTCTATTCATGTTCTAAGGCTCACATGTTTGAAGGATAAGGGTTTGGATACCCTTTACGTTGGTCCAACTTTACAAACAATACTATCATCGGGTCTGCGATGCTAAATCGGGACACTTACTGGGAGGAAACCCAACCCATTTTTTACTTCTCTTTTTTTTCTTTCCATTTGTTTTCATTATTTTTATTCTCTATTTTTCTTATAAACCTATCCCAAAATAAAGAAGGTTGAGAATAATGAGGAGAGAAGGAGAAGGAGAAGGAAGAGTACCACATCTTTGACATCCTAATAAATTGATAAGTCGGTGTGATGAGCAAACCTCATGATGGCATTCTCTCATCCTTCCATAAACCCCATGTTTCCTAGTTGACCGACTAACAGAAGGAGATTTCACGATCTTGTGAAATGATAAGTGATGCGGCAAGTGGGATACATGGCCTGATGAGATAGCTCTCTATATTTTTCATAAATTAATTTACTTCTTTCTCATGAATAATCTAGCCTTATCTTTTACGAGAAATATTATTCTTTGGAAATAGTAGCCATTTTTATCTCACTCTAATTATCAATATTCACTACCATATTTTGATCAGGACTTTCTAAGAATGATTGACATGAAGACCTTATTTGATAGGGATAATGCTTGCATGGTGCAACCGCTGATTACTTTTTGAGAATGTGTACCGTCTCCTCAATGTGGCTATATAGTCGATGAAGCATAGGGCTTGGAAACACCAAAATTTTTTGACAATCAAGCATAGAATAAGTTTCCATATCTATTCTACATCGTCACCACCAATGGCAGCAATGCAGAGCATCAACACCAATGGAGGATTCCGATGAGGAGGTGATAGCCCTCTACTAACTGAGGAGATCCCTTCCAATCAAGATCTCCTCCGTTATTACACCCATGACACATATGTCCCATGGGATCTCTGATTCATTCACCCAACACATCGATGGGGGACGCCAACCCTAGACCCATATTAGCTGATCAACTGGCTATATGATCATCAAGCCATCACCATAGAAGTAAGGCACTGGCTAGATGCAAGCTATGGAGAGTGGGGTGCACGGCCCAGGGCACTATCGCCTCCACCCAATGAAGATCATGGCAACTAGTGACCATGATCACACCATGATGAGAGCATTAACAACAGAAGAAGAACACACACTTAGGGTTCTATTGTGTACTCTTGGACAAGCAAGCACCATCCAAATCCTCCATCTCCATCCCCACCGCTCTCCATATAAATCCCCCTCCATCTCTAACTTCTTTCCCCCTAAGGATAGGAAAAAATTTTAAGTTGGGGGTGGAGGTTGGGTGGTACGTCATCTCTACCGCATCAACTTTATCCTTTCCCTTTCTCATTCTTAGATGCTTCTTTATTTTCTTCTCCATATTTTATTTGCATTTATCTTGTTTTCTATTTTCTTTTTTCAATTTTTTGTGTGGGGTATGACCCTTACCTGGTCAGTCACTTCGATGTATGTCAAAAATGAATTATATATGAATAAACTGTTCTATTTTATTTTTCTCGATCTAACATGTGCAAATGGAGGTTTTAAGGAATAAATATATTTTGAACAGTAATGGGCCCTGATGACAACAACTAAGAATCCCTCCCCCTTAGAAGTGATGGTAAATAGATGGAATCCGAAAGGTCAAGCCACATGTGCCCCCAACATGACTTGCAATAATATTCATGAATACTCCTTTAGCCTACATTACTTGAATTAACTAATATAATATGATAATTTTATTCCAATGCAGCAATAAAATAGAGAAGCACAAGTCATCCTCTTAATCTCATTCTTCTTCCATCACCTCTTACCTTTTCATCATCCACAAAAAAATTGAAATTCCCACTATATGTAAAACCCTAAGTCCCGAGTGGCATCCCTTCCATAAATACTCCTCCTCTTCAATTTCCATCTACAAGCATGACATGAGTAAAAGACGCCAAAGAGCCCAAAAGAAAATATGTGGTCAATGTAACTGCTAACAATTAAATGAATCTCGAGTCAAATAGAGGAGAGACAAATAAAACAACTGAATCCCAAATAAGGTCTCGATTCGAATAGAGGATAGACCAGGGAAGCGGGTTCATGATATATATTTCTCCCCCTTTCATCCAATTTTCATATGCATGGGACTTATCAAAATTCTTCCCCAAATAGCCAAATAGCCCTGACTTGTGCTTACTTCTATTTGTGCGGACAGATCAAGAGTATTATTGATATGAAAGTAGTTTGTTGTTGGTTGTGGGTTCTAGCGATTAGAGGAACAAGCCCCAGTTGGGGGATATCCAAGTGTGACTACATGACACCAAGGATTAGGGTCACGTGATTGTGATTGGTGGAAAGGGGACTACAAGGTTTTCTTGGTTGGGAGAGGAAGGCCTAGAACTTAGTATCAATTGTTGATTTCCTTTTTATTTTGCTTTTTATGGATGAGCAAATGTTTAAGTATGCGGTAGTTTGATGAGTATATTTTTACCCATTTTTACATGTCATTTTACTTACTTTTAGGGGATTTGTGTTTTAATTTCTTAGTTTTATCTTTATATTCACTCAAATAGAATTATTTTCCATTTTTCAAATTGTAATGTATTTTCATATATAATTTTTCCAGAATCAACCAAAGTTATGTAGTGATGCTTAGATGGGCGATTAAGCCCTCTTGATGTTATGCCTCAAGGAAAGCAAGGCCTGAAAGCTTTCTTTTTTATCACCTTCCAACCAACTAGTCAAGCGAGCGGCTCTTCCAATCGCCCAAATCGAGCCACTCCTCAACCAGAGTCTTCCAGATTCTTACATCTTGTTGCCTTCTCTTAGCATCCGGTCCATTCTAGTTCATCCCATGTTGGTCCGTCAGAGAACCGGATATGAGGTCCAAATTGAGTAACGCACGTGAGTCACCTATTGGACCAAGTACGGGCCATGTAATCAGATGCCTTCCACTACAAGCATTCAACTTTAGGGTTTCATAGGTAAGGAATGCATCTATAAAAGGAAACCCTTATCGTCCATTCTAGGGGTCTCTGATCGATGATTAGAAGACACATTACGCAGCACAAACCCCCTAGCAAGGAGTGAGGAGGTAGTGGCCACAGCGGAGAGATTGATCTTCCTACACCATGGGTCATAACCTTCTCCATCATTCTTACTATCTCTTTGTGGTTTTCCAACACCATGAGCGAGTAGAAGCCTTGTGTTGGGGCATGGGGATTAGCCCTGATCGTCTGTATTTTATGTTAGCTTGTATCTAAACTTGACATTATAGTTGTTAAATAAAGTATCATTCTTCTCAATGCCTTGCTTTGTAAATTGACGACTTGCTTTGCATATTTATTATAATCATGGATATGCAGGTTGTTGTGATCATGATTAAAACAACAAAATGATCTTATTGTCCCCTTAAGCTATCAGTAAGGGATAGTGAGGTGATCGGACTTTGATCTACTACATGTCGAGGATGTTCGATCATAAGTAAGGGATTTCATTTGGTATAGACAGGGAACTTGGGTGCCGATGATGGTCGATTCCAAGAGATTTTACACTAGGTGATGACATTTTTCTCGTGAGGGTGCAACAGCTAAGCCTCGATTCAGCAATGAATATTAGAGAGTTAGATCTTATTATGATAATTATGTAGGCCAAATCCCATGCCCTGGTGCTCTTAATTATTTGTTATTTACTTCCTTAATCATTGTTGCTTTTGGAAACAATTTCGTTTAATCAATCCTTCAACTACTTGATGATAAATATTACTCTTAATACTTATGAATCTATATAACTACTTGAAAAGATTGTCCTTTGGGTTTGATCCTTAAGTATACTGCAATAAGACTTCCGCTCGTGTGAAGTGGGGAATTGGTGCACTGCTTTTGGTTAAATATAAGAGTTATTCTTCTAGGGTTTTATTGGTGCAACATTTGGAGCCCCATCAATGAACATACATAGAAATATTTTTATTTATTTTTTGTTTCAAGGACTCTTTCTTGGAGAAATCTTAAGTCATATTATCTTGGTATAACAGTGTGTTATGGAGGGCACATGGTCATCATTATTTGATCATGTTAGGGTAATAGATATGATCTTAGACCCAATTTTAGGTATGCCAGTCTATTGATTACTAAAAGAAATGAAATTTCAATTTTGATTGGTAACATTGCTTCACTCCATTAGACAAGGGAGTATGGTGTTGTGCCTGTGTTTGACTAGTCAATTTGTGGTCCCATTATGCCAATGAAGTTGTTTGTTCCAATCACAAGATGAGTCAAACCTCCTCTTTATTATTTTAAAGAGATCCTTGTTGGCATCTTTGACCTATTCTTTCATATGTGAGTGATATGAAGAACTGCAATGATGTTTAAAAATTATAACGTATTGATTTATAATGGAGTTCATTGTATTGTAATAAATGATCTTAATAGAAACATTGTAATGAGTGATGTTGCTATTTCATAGGAAATTAAGAACTTATTATGCTTACATGATTGATACTGACACAACTTCAACTCACTTCATGAAGTTTTTTATTGTGATTAGTATAAAGCAAACATCGTTGGATGATTTCAGATGTTCTTTTGCCAATCATATTGATCCCCGAATACTCCATATGGACAAGTAATAGCCATATTATAAATATTATTGGGATAGATGAATATAATTGGCTTTAAGTTGTTAAATATGACACTTGTGAATGTATCTACATGAATCAGACTCCATCACTCTTTAGAAGCAATGTCCTCATTTAGCAAGGGAACCCCAACCTATGTGATTTCTTCAGTTGCTTTGTCAAACTTTGTTGATGACCTCCTAGACCTCTTTTGGGGTTTAGCAATGAAAAAGGGTCTGGTTGTTGTGTGGATATACATCAAATTTTTTTATGGTCGTTCTTGGAAGTTACTTTAAAAAATGAGCTTCTCTACAATAAGTGTTTAATGTCACAGAACCAACAATGACCATCATTGCATTTGGCTTTCTCTATCTTCTTGCAATAAGAAAGCTGGGGAAGTGTCATTACCTTAACAATGAAGCTTCATGAATCTTGTATTCAAACCCAAGAAGAACATTGGCTAGTGCATTAGCTTAGATATATTATACCCATTTGTAGCTTGTGAACAAGCTTTCCCTAAATTTTCTACAATCATAGTGAGGAACTCTTCGTAAGTGATGATGTACTCCTTTTTTTCTTCCATTCTTGGTTGATATATGAGACAATAAAGAGAAAAAAAATATAATGACTTTGACCTTTACATAATACCATTTTAGGCCACTTGATGGCCTAACATCCACAACTTGTATTCAGTAATGTTAGTGACATTGATTGTTGGTGAAGGACGAAAGGAATGATGCCACTTGTTTATTAGTGAGGATGATACCTACTCCTTTTCCATGCTGGTTGGCAGCTCCATCAAAAAAATTGTCAACAAGTCAAGATATCTAGTCCTTCACTATCAACCATACATATATCTTCATCCAGAATTCTGAAGTTATTATCAACAAAGAGTGGCATTGGATTGTGTACCTATTGCGAATCTGGAGTTGACCTTTAATAATCTTCATAGGGACATATGTAATGTGCAATTTAGAAAACAAAAGTTTCCATTTGTTGCATCGTCTAAATAGAATAAAAAAATTTCATAGATCTCATAGAGGATCATGGCATGCCAACGAGTTGGATTGGGTATCATAAGAGGTAATTTTGCATATTCTTGGCAGCATGAAATAGAGTGGGATAACGTTTTTCAAGTATTGTGTACTTGCATTCAATCTTTGAGAAGGTTTAATGTTACCTAGCGTGAACCTATAGGTATAATGACAACATCAGGAAGATTAAGCTAATAAGGATTTAAAAATAGAAAAACATAATGGAATAGAGTGTCCTTGTAACTATATTTTTGTACATGTATGTTCGTGTAATTGAAATACATGTGAATGAATATGATTCATTAAATGTTACCAAATTCTATTTTTGGTTTCTTAGATGTTATAACATGAGATGTAGTGTGTGGCTTTTGCCTTTAGGATTCTGATATTTGTTCTTGTTTAGCTAGATGTTAGAAGCAACCTTGTTACTCCTTAACGTTATATATATGATATCCATTTTTTTATCAAATGATTTGTGATGTTGGTTTCTCTTTTTCAGAAAAATGAAAATATAACTTTGTTTTCAATTTGTATGTTTATCAAGATATGTTGAGCTTTTTGTTAGATCAAAACCAATTTTAATTTTAGCATTATCCTAATTGTGAATCATTACTTTTTTATCAATAGGGTTTTTTCTGACAACAAGGTTTAAAGTTAGGTTTGCAATACTAATATAACGTTGGAGTATGAGAATAAAATGCATGATGCACTAGTATTGGATTGTTGGTATCCTATGGGATTAAGAGAGGCATTATCTCCCCCTTTTCTACGCCCGTAACGAAGGTCGAACGTCCGGAAGGGTGGTAAATAAAGGCGGGAATTGGGATTCGAATTTGGGTCCTTTTTTAGGGGACACCGTGCTTGACCACTTGAGCCACTCCTTGTCGGTGTGTTGGTGCACTATGATTCTACTTGAGTATGCACAAAGGTCACACTTCTGGAGTACCTCAATTTCACATCTAGAATTAGGATATGTGAGAATTTAAACTAAAATATAGCATCCATGTAGTATAATTTGAAGGGGTTGTGTACTCAGTTTGAATTTAAGTCTGAAATAGTATTGTAATGGGGCTTCCATGTAGATTTAAACTTGTTTCCAACATGATTAAAATGTTAGAGTATGGAGATTCAGATGAAATTGGTGAATGGAATACAACATGATCCAATTGAATATGAAGAAGCATTTTCATTATTAGTGTACCTTGGTTCAAGTGTCCACGCACTGGGTGTTAGGAATTTGTGGTGTGTAAGCGACGTGTTCTGTAAAACTGAAAGCGCAAGATTTAATGTGGAAAACTCTCCCCAAGATGAGAAGAGAAAAACCACGGGGCAATATCGACCAACAAGCACTATGTAATCAAGATTACAACTCATACCGTCCAGATTTAATTATCCCTAAATCTGGATCGCTCCCCCCACACAAGAATAAAGATAGGAAGAATAGAATTACACCCAAACGTGTACAAAACATCTCAGTTATCTTTTTCTCCTCACAACACCTCTGTCGTTGTAGGGAATCAGACACACAGTTGTACTCTTGCTTGTTGTCACTGCAACCGCTAACCGGGCCACCTCTACTCCTGACGAGGTTGTGTACATTGTCTGCCAACCAAAGAACTCTCTCCGTCTGAGAGTGCAAACACGTCCTCCGCTGAACGGACGGACTGTTGTCGTGGTCGCTACTGCAACACCAACGTAGTGCCACCAACTAATTTGCGTCTTTCACTGCTCGGATCCGCAGTCGTAGTTGATGCACCACCAATGTGTCGCTGACTGTCGGCCGCTACTTCACTTCAAGGCAAAGTCGCTGACCTTCTCTTACCAAAAGAGAGCACCACCAGTTGTTCTTATTTTCTGACTCTTCTACCACAGAAGGTACCAACAACAAACAACGGATGGGATCACACACCAACTGGTGGGATGATCCCAATGGCCTCACCCAGGGCCTCTATTTATAGGCCTCCATCACATGTAGTAGCAATTAGGAATTCCACTCCAATTCATAGTCTAATTTCTAATCCACTTCCAATGTTGCAAATAGAGAGCCAACTTCTCTCCTATTACATTTAACTCCTACTAGGATTGGGTAATATTTTTTTTACTAGTATCATAGTGGCAAATGTACTGCATAATAACTAGGATCTCTAACATTGAATTCCCAAGTAGGGGTGAGCATCGGTTCAGAATCGGACCTGACCGGACCGGACCGGACCGAGGACCGACTTCGTAAGAATTTATGGACTGTAGACCAGATCGTTTTGAGGTAGGACCGGGACCGGACCGTTCCGTGGTAGGACCGGACCGTTTGGATCGTAATCAACCTTTTTTACATGTTTTACAACTTATTTAACGGTACAAAGTGATAATCTTAGGCACTTCTAACAATTTATATAACATTAATAGCAAACATTTACACTCTTAATGTTTATATATGTACTTTATTTGTACTTGTTACGTAATATACCTACAAATATAAATGAATTTATATAAAACTTGGTATGCGGTCCGGTCCACGGTCGGACCGGTTTTGGATCGGACCAGACTGAAAACCAAACTCATGAAAAATCTCGGACTGCGGACCGGACCGAATTGAGCAATCCAAGCCGATTTTGCGGTCTGAACCGTTATTTACTCACCCCTATTCCCAAGTGACAACAATTATACTTTCTTGGGATTTTCCATTACAATATTTAAGGGTGCGTTTCTACAGCTGGATTTGAATGAACGTGGATGACCGGGATTTACATTGATGCCGCGCATGCATTATACTGTTGGTTTACCATGATTCTAATGACGTATGCACCAAATTCTAGTGATGGTGTACGGAGGTTATACCAGCATCATAGTAATAAAATTATTGGTACCTACGTATCAGTTGATTTGGTTTTCAAAAATACACTTGCATACTTTAGGGAGTGGAATTGGAAAACTGCCAAGAGGTTCCCCTGTACTGTCAAGATCACATCCAGCACGTTATTAAAAAAATACCCCTCAATGCTGGATTCAGATTGCATTCTTGTATATTTTCATATACATGTTCCAACCGCATATATCAAAGGAACCACCGTGGCTTTGTAATGATTAACGAACGTGATAGGTCTCACGGGAGACTCCCCTATCTAATTATGGAAACCCAAGTAATAACAAATTGAACTCATGAGGTATCGGTGAACTATTACAGACCAATTCCTAGGAATAAACTCCTCAAGATAAATTGAACACAGACTAAAGCAGATCGATAATATATGTTTTGTATCTGGACATTGTTTGATTATATAGTATCGTACTGTATGGAAAAATCTAAAGCACGCGTGTTTGTGCATTGGATAAATTTCCGGAAATAGTTTCATCATGCGCGGCTGCTGCAAGCGCAGCTCACGTGCGGGGCAGGGAACGGTTTGTTTGAGAGAAGCTGATTTGGGGTGCTGACGTGGCGGATTTTAATTGGATGGCTGGTAGAGGTTGGGTAATATGCAAATAAATTTGTTTTGCTTATAACTTTTGAACCGTGATGAATTTTTTGACGAAACAAAAACCATTGCATTCATTATGAAAAATACATTCCAACAAGACTAATATTGATATATTTTTAACAAAAAAAATATAAAAATGATATGAATCGGTTATTCTTGATGTCAATGAATCATTTTGGGCGTCAATTAACTATCTTTGGGTGTCATTAGCCATTTATGAGTGCCAATAAGTTATTTGGGTGTCATTATGTTATTTTGATTGTTGATACCTTATTTGGGCGTCATTTTAAACTTATAGGTGTCAATGAACTATTTTGGGCGTCAATTACCTTATTTGGGTGTCGTTTGCCATTTGTGGGCGTCGTTATGATTTTAGGTGTCATAGAACTATTTTAGACGTCAAATAACTATATTTGGGTGTCATTTGCCATTTATGGGTGTCATTAGCCATTTGTGGGCGTCGTTATAATTTTAGGTGTCAGTAAACCATTTTAGGCGTCAAATAACCATATTTGGGTGTCATTAGCCATTTATGGGTGTCATTAGCCATTTGTGGGCGTCGTTATAATTTTAGGTGTCATTGAACCATTTTAGACGTCAAATAATCATATTTGGGTGTCATTAGCCATTTGTGGGCGTCGTTATAATTTTAGGTGTCATTGAACCATTTTAGGTGACAAATAACCATATTTGGGTGTCATTAGCCATTTATGGGTGTGAATAAACTTCTGGGTGTCAATGAACCATTTTAGACGTTTTTTGGTGTCAATAACAATTTATGGGCACTATAGTTGGTTATCAATCAACCTATATATATCATTTTTATATTTTTTGTCTAAAAAATATGTCAATATTAGGCTTGTTAGATTGCATTTTTCGTAACAAAACCAACGGTTTTTGTTTCATAAAAAAATTCATTACGGTTCAAAAATTATAAACAAAACAAATTTATTTACCTATTGCATAATATCAAAAAAATACTCAATCACCATCCGCCACGTGGTGCGGTTTGGAGGGCTGTTTTGAGGCTGGTTTTACTTGCGGAGGGGGTTGGATGTCCTTAATTTCAGGTGTGTGTGTTTGTGGAGGGGGTTGGGTGTCCTTAATCTATATAGAAGTCCACGATCTTTTTACTTGACGTACGATTAAAACATCAACCAGAAATGGTCATCGGATACTACCGGTGGCTTTGAGACAGGTAGACAATCAGCAAAAACGATACTATTCATCTCGTACTGATATGCAGACCTATTAGCCTTTTATTTCATGACTGCATGACCTAGATCTGGGGAAAATATATTACAGATATATAATAATATAATATTTCCAAAGTTTCGAATCTCGTGCTCGCACAGGCATTTTTTTTGTAAGAAGCGTAAAAACACAAAAAGGGCATGTGAAGCCACTGTTTATCAGAAGAAAAACATGTGAAATCATTGATTGCGATCGAATATCGATGGTAACGCTGTAAACATGTCTAACACACAAAGCAAAGTCAAGAGGAGCATGTGGCCGCGTGGCTTGTCTGGAGTTTCTGCAAGGATTGTCTAGAAAAGAATATAGCGGTAACCAGTAAAGGTAAATAATGACGAAACGGGTAAAAGAAGGCTCAGATAGAAGGAAAAAGTTCGCTACAAAGTGGAAGGGTAGGGAGCAAATCCCGAGCCCCTGTTTGGTTCGGACCGAGCCCAGATTAGACCCTAGTCTTCTTGTACCATGTAGGATTAATCCGGTCCGCGTCAGCCAAGATTTCCAGCTGGTTACAAATGCCATAACGGCCCGGTTTGGGTGTTTCCGTAACTCCCATATCGGGAGATTCGGGACCAAGTCGGTTGCGGTTGAAGTAAGATTGCAAAATCCCAATCTGGTTTGCTATTGCGTATTTGCGTACAAAATTCAATCGCCCTCTTCAGTCTCGATACCTCGTCTGCTCCTCGCAGCTCAAAACTTCATCCACCCATTGCTGCAACTCCGGCGGCCAGCTACAACACACCACCTACGAAGACGCCACAGCTCCCTTTCCCATTGACAACGAGGAAGCAAGCCTCGTGCTAGGGTTTCATCAAGTTGCACTGATGCCAGCACTACCGCTTGTATTATGGAATCAATTTGTCCTGCCATCATGGGCATAACAACTGCTCGTCGGAGGTAAAAAGTTAGATGAGGTCTGCCTCATCATGCCCCTTCTTATCTTCTTGATTCTCTCCCGGATTTGACCAAT
Source organism: Alisma plantago-aquatica (assembly GCA_963693085.1). Taxonomy (NCBI): domain Eukaryota; kingdom Viridiplantae; phylum Streptophyta; class Magnoliopsida; order Alismatales; family Alismataceae; genus Alisma; species Alisma plantago-aquatica. The sequence continues at coordinate 1,340,099,908 of OY856409.1, read as the reverse complement.
CATCATGCCTTGTCAAGGACTGCAACCGGACGAAACCCTAGCTCGGGCGAGGTGTTCTTCAAGGCCTTTAAATTAGTTGGTTTTTTCATTGAGGTCGCCGTGCCTCCAACTACCCGTCCTCCACCGCATCTTCTCTAAAGCGACAACAATAGACAGTAAACAATTTTGGGACACCCTTTGCAACTTTCTGAAGAGGTACGACTTGTTCCCTCATTTTTCTCAGATGTCTTCCATGTTTTGTTTTTTTTATCCATGTGGATCATTCGTGGTGGATGTTATCTGATGATTCAATGCTGCTTCTTGACTCCCACTCTCACTCGTGTTCAGGTATTTTCTCTTTGTGACAGCTTACTCTTTGTTGATCTTTGTTGTTTGTTGTTTGCACATAGATTTCATGTTAGTATAGCTAGTCGTGTGAGTTTTTGACTTATTGTGGTAAGCCCATTCTTCATGCTATCAATGTATAACACGTTGATGATTGAATGTTTATTTCCGTCCCAAATGCAGTTTCATCGTAGTTCATATGATATATTTAATCTGTTATCAATGAAAACTTCCAAAGGATTAAACTTATAAAATTGGCATTAATTTATAAAACTAGGAACCTTTCTTGGGTGTGTAATGTGGGTAGATGTGATACCTTGTTTGTATATGGTTAGATTATCCATATGTCATTTTTCATTGAACAAGAGCTTCAAACATCATTTGCAATCTCATTTTGACCATAAGATTCAAACTCCATTGGCAATCTCATTGTAACAATCCTGACCTGGGTTATGAGTTAACCCTAGGTGTTTTGCCTAAATATGTAATTAAATCCTTGTGATTAACTTTGGGCATGTAATTAAGCTTCTCAGAAACATATATTTCAGTTTTTGCTCCTTTTTATATAAAGTTGTAGCATTGTTTTGTATTACAGGGACCTATGTGCAAATTACCCAGTTAAAAGGGTTAACTTGCAATTTGCACATGTTGAGATGTTCCATTGATATTGAGACATCATGAGAATCATTATGATGAAGTTTGAGGGATTTCCCAAGCTTGGGCACCAAGGTGCAGCTGTGGAAGCAATCCCTGTGCTTGAAAACCCTAAATTGGGGTAAAGTGCAATTTACCCAATTTGAGGGGTGCAACTTGTAATTTACACCATCAAAAGTATTTGTTAAGACTCTTGTCATCATTTAGAGAAGAAATGATGAAGAGGTCACTTTAATTGAATAATCAAGGTGTATGTACAATAGCCTTTTATGTGTATGCTTAAGTTATAGGTTGATCTTCTTTGCCTTCATTTCTTGACCTTAGAAGAAGGTTTGTCCTTAGAATTAATATGAAGGGACGAGCATAGAAGGATGGAGGGACTTAGTTGAAAATATGAAGAACTTATGAGTTTATGTTAAAACCTCACCCCAAGTATATATGCTCTCCACCTCTCTAAGCAAGGGAACTTTCCCTTCGTTTCCTTCACTGTTCTATCCACCCAAACCGACTAAAGAGGAGCTGTGGAGCTCAGGAGGACGACCAAGGAGGGCAAGGTAGGTTTGAATCCTCCCTTTTGCTTAAGTTCATGGTTAGAACTCCAATTTAAGGTCAAATTGATGGCTAGCTCACATAGCTCCACCTTTCTAGCCATCTCTTCTCGACTTTCACTGGAGGTTTCACCTTGGCCGACCTGTGGAAGCTCAAGGACGCCATTAAAAGCTTGGATCTCAAAAGCTTGGAGCTCAAGGAGCAAGCTTTAGGCGGGTTTTATAACTCTAAACCTATGCTTTGTTAAATACATCTCGTTTATGCTTTTAGATGATAGTTCTTCTTCTTCTCTACCTTCCTTTGCTACCTTGCAAGCAAATCCGTGAGAAATCCTTGCTGTTCTTGAGCTATGAGATGAAGACGTTATTTCCAAAGTTAATCCACTACTTTTCACTTTACCAAACGGTCTCCACAAATTGCTCTCTCGGTTTGCAAAACTGTGTGGTGAGCAAACGGTCTCAGGACCGTGTAAGGGCAAACGGTCTTCAAGACCCTTTAGCCGCATTGATCGAGCGTGGAACATATAATATTTCTGTTCATAATTATGTAGGCTAATCACCCACAAAATTTGAGATGATAACTCCAAAGGAATCGTGAGATATGGCCTTTTTAATCAACAACTTTAATTGAATTTACTTCTGATTTCCAATCTGTTGAAATCGCCCTTTTTGGGCAAACGGTCTCAAGACCGTGTAATAACGTTGACCAAGCGTTGACCGTATGAGATTACTGTTCAAAATAATGTTAATTAATAACTCACCAAAATTTATGGACTAATTCCAAACGAGCTAAGAGTTGAAGGATGATTACTAGGGCAAACCCTAATTGAAATCAGTACTGAAATCTCAATGAATAACTTAATGTTTTTGGGTTGGTTGACCCAAACGGTCTTAAGACCGTTTGGGGATCAATCAAACGGTCTCAAGACCGTGTGGGGGATCACCCAAGACCGTGTGGAGGTCTGGGGTCAAGTATAGTTGACCAATTGAAAGTACAAAGATACCAAATTACATTGCAATTAAGTATTGATATGATAATCAACTCAATAGATCCAACCTTGAAGAATTTACACTAGAATACAAAAGTTGGATGGGAAAACGGTCTCAAGACCGTTTGGAACTCATCCAAACGGTCTCAAGACCGTGTGGTGACAACCCAAGACCGTTTGGAGGTCTAGGGTTAAGGTAATTTGATCAATTGAGGGCCCAATTGCAATAGGTTATTGTTTTAATCAAAATACTGAATTGAGACTCAATCAAGGTTCAACCCCTATCAAATCACATTAGATTTTGATGAAATCTTGGGAAAACGGTCTCAAGACCGTGTGGAGTTCATCCACACGATCTCAAGACCGTTTGGGCCAAGTTTGGGCCCAATTGGAGCTCAATTGAAGGGTTCAACCTTGTGTTGATTCACATTGTTGAGTGTTGATGGTTGAACGTTGATGGACCTTAATTGAACCAACTTCAATCCTAATTGGATAACAATTGAGGGTCAATTGAGTGACCAATTGGTTAAGCTAAACCCCAATTAACTCAATCTATAAGTGGTTACCATGGCTTTGACCATTTGGAGGCTTCAACATTGATAATTATAAACGATTGAAATCTTTGAACCATGTTGGAGGTCCAAACGGTTTGAGACCAAGTGGACCAAACAGTCTCAAGACCGTTTGAGACCTCACGGTCTCAAGACCGTGTGAGGCCTCACGGTCTCAAGACCATTTGGGACCAAACGGTCTCAAGACCGTGTGGACTCAAACGATCTCAAGATCGAGAGACACCAAACGGTCTCAAACCGTGTAAGCCCTCTCGGTCTTGAAGTCAAACTTGTTAAACGGTCTACACCCTCACACGGTTTGGGCACACGACCTTGAAGGTCACACGGTCTTGGAGTCAACCCTAGAAAATGGTCAACTCATCCAAACGGTCTCAAACCGCTTGGAGGTTGAAGGTTGAAACCGTTTGAGGTTTTCAAAGGTTGTTTTCACTTAATCACTTGAAGATGTAAATGGTTCAATGATGCTCTAATCTAAACCCTAAACCCTAATGGTAACCTAGGACATTAGGGGACTAAGTGACTAATGAATTAACCCATGATGGTGATCAATGGGATGAATTACCAAAATACCCTTGAGGGGTTCAATTGAATAAAACCTTGTTCAAATCAAACCCTAATTACATGATAGTGGTGTTTTGGCTTATGTTAGCCCATGAGGACTTAACCCAACCTGATCTAGAGTGGTGTTATCACCATCTACTAGTATGAGGAGAGAGAAAGTACCCTTTTTGGGTGGAAACTCAAGTAAAGAACCTTCAATACACATGAATGTGCATGATTAGGGTATGATCCACCTATGTGAGATCATGGAAACCCTAAATTATGATATATGATGAATCTTAAGCTAATCTGAGAGCATCAATGATGATGTTCCTCATACATGATGATGTTATGAGTTCAATTCACCATGTGATGTGAATAGTAAACCCTAATTCAAGGGTAATGACATGTGATGTGAATAGTAAACCCTAATTCAAAGATGATGACATGTTATATGAGTATTAAACTCTATTTGATAAGAATCAAAGAACTTAGCTCTTATGACAAGAGTGGAAAGTATAATCATTGTTTTGAATTACCTTCATTAGTTGAGTTAACCATGCAGGTTCTGACATGGAGGTGATCATATCTAGGTATGGATGATGATACTATATTCATTAAAGGCATATTGATAGCTTTATGAATAAGTAAAGTATCTTGATGCCTTGTCAGTGGAATTCTATGATAATAATGGGCTGTGAGAGCCATGAATACCATCAAAGTCATGCTTTAGAGATGACTTGTGATGAGTATAATGAGAAATGATGATTGATGTGAGTTAGGCTTGTTACATTTAGTATTCTCCTTTTTATAGCTGTTATGCTACTGTTATTGTTTGAAGAACAAGGTGTGATGTTAATTGAATACTGAATGTACCTAACTAATCAAGTATAATGTAGAGCCCTGATCATAGACCCATCATTGTCAGAGATCAAATGATGGTGAAACAGGTTTTCCTAAGGGAACTCCTGGATCACATACTATTGAGTACGTGGGGTATATGGATGTGTAGAACCTTACATCCTAGTGTAGGAAATTGATGTAGATATGTAATTCGTCAATCCTTCACTACAATCCCATATCATATCAGTAGTAGGTAAACATGAAACCTCATGATGACGAAGAAAACATAGATATCCGTATCAATGGAGATAAACATGAAATCTCCTAATGATGAAGAGAGTACAGAATGCCACTGTAACTCTAGAATAGCGAAGGACTAGTTTACCCTGGTGAGCTATAATAGTAGAGACACAAGATGTCCTACAACTGATCCTCTTACTGACTGAGGAACGTGAAGGTCATGAGAATCTGGCTCTCTTAATGACCTATGTATGATACTGATGTGACTTCTTAGCAATCAGTTGGAGTATGAGTGGTATGCCTCATCTCCACAGGGCATAATATTGTTTGTAAAACATAATCAACCGCATAGTATACATGTTAGAGATAACTACGAGCTAGTTGATTGATGATACACTATAATAGTGCTTATATTCTTCATGTCTCATAAATGTTGAGCCCTTGTTTATAGCTGCAACTGCTATTGAATACTTTGAAAGCCTTACTGCTTAAAATATTCTTTGATGTTATAATAAAGCTTCTGGCGGAGAGTTATAACTCTCGCTGGGACAATTATGTAAAATTGTATCACCCCGTAGACTTCAACTTTTTAGGTGGACGTCGGAGACGGAGGAACCAGTCTACAGGTGACCAGTCCCAGCAGTAGCAGCAGCAGCACCAGGAGCAGCAGTAAATCTCAGGTGGAGATTTAGCCTGCCATGTGGTGTATTTAGAGTCAGTCCTATGTGTCCTCTGTACTCTCAGGTCTTGGAGTCTTTTGTTATGAGTTCTTGAGATTTTGTGTCTTGTTGTATATAATTACTCAAGAAGTAATTATCATGAGATGTAAACAGTTTATCTCTTGTTATGAAAGAAGCTCTTATGGATTCAAGCTCTTGTTTCGAAAAGTTTTAATTTCCCGTGATTTTTGTCTTCCACTGTTAATCGAATCGCTTCCGCTAAGTTTGAATCGTGTTTATATCGTGGTTTGGAGATCGGATCCCACACTCATACCAACCACATGCTTATATTTTCACTAAATAGCTCTATCCTAAGCATAATTTCAATTCTAACAATGATCTCGAGGACATGAAATGCAATGCATGATCCAATTTTGAGTAAGGGAATTGGATAAATATTATTGACAAATTATCCAACTCCATATGTTGGTGGGATCTTTATAGCACATTCATATTGATTCATAATCATGAAATAGAAATTGATAAACATGATATAGAATCCATCTTTACTCCATATGAATTACCCAACATAATTAGGACTCATCATCAACTACTATTATGTATATTCATGATTAAGATTTATATGATCAGAATGGATAAATTAGTAGATACAAAACAAACACTACAATCAAACATTGTCACCATTATAGATATAATGTGCTTCTCCCCCCCCCTTGTTTCGTTCTTTCTTGTCAGTTTTATGCCACCTCTTTAAAGATGTCATGATATCTTCTACAGAGAGTGGATGCATACTCTGCTGAAATGTGCAAGGTCTGAAAATGTTGCCCATGGTCAGATCTCCAATTTTGTAACTAACTATATATTTCTACATGTGATTCCTAATGATTTTCACCATGTTTGGCTTTAAATGTTGTTTCATTCTATTTCTAGATTTGAGTTTACTAGGTTTTTTCCCTTGTATGTGAACCACCATTGTCATGATTTTTTGTTATTTGTACTACATTTGTGTATGTTAAACGTAGTTAAACCTAACCCACATACATGGACATGTTCCCCATGTATTTGTCCTAATCTCATACCAATTCCTCTTCATGAAACTGTTACTTCATCATAATTTTCATACCTATAATGTTGTTTGACATGGTTGTGAACCAACATGCAGTTAGAGCTTGAAATAGTAGGGTTTGTTTAATTTTATTTGGTCGAAGAGTAGCCCACCCATGGTTTTAACCAACTACCTTTCTTGTTAGTGTAGTTTAATGGAGCAGACGTATAATGAATCCTTGCTTAATCTGTATTAACATGTATGACTTACCTAAGGTCACAATGTTTCAATTATACACCCTCACAATTGTAGTGTATTGCAGCACTATTTTCAATATGGCTTCTGCAGACATGAGACTCCATTTTGTAAGGTCGAGGGAGTTTGATGATGCTTTAGTTTATGCATTGAAGTTAAAGTATAACATAGGTAGATGTATATATGGCCAATTTACAAGAGAGGCTTTGAGGGATACACTTCATGAATGGAAAGATAGGGTGGGCAGGCCTGATGTGATACTAGAGCATGTCAAAACCCAATAGAAGAACTTAAAGAATGATTTTGTTAAGTTGAAGAATATGACCAACCTTAGTGGTGTTGGGTGGGATGATACAAGGCACAAGCCCATACGACTCGACACCCCAGAATGGAGGGAAATGCTTAAGGTATGTAAAAGAATACACTAACATAAAATTCAAGTTCTACATTTAGATGTATCCTCCTAATTAACACTGTATGACAATTAGGGAAACAAGAAACTAGCAAAATTGCTCAACTGCCCCTTCTATCATTACCATGATATGGAGTTGTTGGGGGAGAAATATTGCTAGAACACCATGCAATGTCTTCAGTAGATAGACACCTACAGTCATAAGTTGCCTCTAAGGACAAAACTATTGTTGACTTAGATGCATCTGATACTCCTATCAACGGAGATAACTTAGGAGATGTATCATACAATGGCTATTTTGGCATATAGAGTGAGGGAGAAAATGTCGAGATGGATAACTAAGGTGTTGAGGGAAGGACTCCTTCTAGTCACGGGCGTAGGAAGCAAGCAACACAGACACCTAGACAATTTTCATTTTCCAATGAAGTAACAAGTGAATTTGTCTAAGTCTATGCAAAGGTGCATGAACAAGGAATCAACATGGCCACCCACATTATGGAAAAGGAGGAATTTACAACATTTTAATCATACTTTCCCAGATACCCATGTCCAAGTTTTTACAACTCTTCTAAATTACATGAAGGAGGCAACAAACTGCACTATATACATTGGTCTTCTTCATACCCTAATCAAACTTCTTATATGGTTGTGGGACCTTTGTAGTAGGTACCACAATGGTTCCCCCCCCACAGGGGCTAATGCAACATAGCCACCTGGCATGTCATCCTCTTATTTGTTGTATCAACATGGATTTCCTTCACAATCCCATCTTCACCATACCAGACCACTACAGTATGCCATCCATGTGGCATATGTTTAGTGATGATGTCGGCACAAGCAAAAATACTAGAATCTTTGCACCATCGATAAAGCCTTGGACCACTTATGGTTTTCATTGGGTCATTGATTCAAATTCCCATCTAATGTAATATTTAGATTTATTGAGAACATTGTTAATGTATTACGTTGTAGTATTTATGTTGTAATATTAAGTTTGATAGCCTTCATAGGCTTTTATGTAACACTATTTCTTAATGTATATTAATGCATGCATCCTATATAATCCTTGTCTTGCTTTAATTGTAGGGGACATGGCTGGTAACAATTATAGTGAAACATCAGACTTGGTAACCAACATTTTGGATATCATTTCTAGGGAAGCAACCCTGATTGTTGACTCAATAGCATATTCCATCATGGACAATTCTGGAGAATTTGATGGGGAATTAAGAAATCAAATACCTAGTCATGTGAGTATTAGGAGTGGGTACCAAAAGGTTTTTTCAATCGTTAACGAATATTAAAAGAGGATGTATGACCTATACCGAATGCAACCTCATACTCTTCTAGCCCTCGTGGCCAAGATTGAGAGTTGTGGCCTGATACAAAGTAGTAGGGGTGTTTCTTCAATGGAGGTTGTCTGCTACTTCTTGCAGATTGTTGGTCATGGTCACACTAATTGTGCTTTAGTAAAGGACTACATCCATTCCGGAGAGACCATAAATAAAAAATTTAATGAAGTTGTAGACACAGTTTGTGCCTCGTGCTCGAAGTATGTTGTGATGTCCACCACATCCACAATTACACACCATCACATCTTGGACAACCCAAGGTTCTTCTCGTACTTCAAGGTACTAACATACCTAACATGTTATTATGCATGTTATATGGTTATTTTGTAACTTAGTTCAGTATTACTCTAGTTTTAAGATGCCATTGGGGCGATTGGTGGGACACACATTTCTATTTTAGTTAGTAGAGAAAAGAAGAATCGTTACCCAAATAGGAGAAGGTTTGTCTCACTAAATGTCATGGATGTTGTAGACTTCGACATTACGTTTACATGCGTTCTATTGGTGTGGGAGGGTTCTTCAATAGAGATATGGATCCTCCATTTATCTACAATGATCAGTAGTTTCAAAGTACCACAAGGGAAGTACTACCTTGTCGATACATGAAACATTAGCACACGTCAGTTTCTCGCCACGTATTAGAACACATCCTACCATATATCTGAGTATAAAGACAACAGACATGCATACAATAATAAGGACAAAATTTTAAACCATCATCATGCACAATTATGAAATTTTGTTGAGAGATCATTCGATCTTCTGAAGAGGAGGTTTACTTACCTGAAAAAAGGCACGACGTATAGAGTGTAATCACAAATGTGTCTCGTATTAGCATGTTGTATCCTCCACATTTTTATACAACACCACAGGATGGTGACGATATGATGTAGGAAGTCCAGGAAGGCATTTCAACATTTGGCCTCCAACACAATGGGCCAGACTTGAGCTTCCTCCAGGAAAAAACCCAAGCCGATACCCGAGAGGGTGATGTGTTGCCTGAAGGATTATCCAATTTTTTTAGGAAAAAAGGTCACCTCCTTTTGAAGTGCACCTCGAATGTACATGTACTTGTTATGGTTTTCCAATTTGTGACACCTCCTTTTTTAGTACATATTGTAAATCAAAAGTTAGATTTGTTGTATCCTTGCTATGATGCTGAAGTAAAAGCATGACATAGATTCTAGTGTACCTAGATTTTTCCTGCAATAGTTAACGCAATGCCCTCATGTTCTTGCGGCCTCCCCTACACCATATGAGTATACATGGATGCCACACATGTGGGTAATGGTCGATTCAAAGACAATAACCCCCACAATACATACTTTACATGTGGTAGGGGTCTGGTTCAAACTAAATGTCGTATAATATTGCATGCACAATGATTTCAACATTATGTTAACACTTTAGCTGCTATTAGGGATGTAATGATAAAAAAACTTGCATTTGCACACAGTGAATGCAAGCAATGGTTTGATTCCTATGATTTTGTATGCTTCATAAGATCAGACACCAATAGGCTAATAGCAGAACAAAGTATCCTTAGAAGGAGATGAGACTATCTTCATGAGTAATTTCACCTCCCAACAGATAGTGGTTCCTCAATATATGAGGAAGGATATAATAGTTCATGTAGTAATGTACGTATAACCTCACTTGTTGTAAAGTACTTGGCCCAATTAACAAATGGCAAGAGTTGTATGGTTGAAATGCTAGTGGTTATTCATCTATTTGAATCTGCAATCCGACTCCCATATTATGTTATTAATGAACAATACAATGTTAGATGTCAGTGGATGCATCTAAAGTGCGGCGGTGTCTATGCGGTAATATTTCCGCATTGCGGATCGGCCTCAAAGATGTTGGGTTGTATGACTTTGGATTCCTCAAAGAACGTCCTGGGGGAAATTATTGCATATGTTCGATGGGGTAGGTTTTCTAATACAATCATAAAGAATATATTACACTAGTAAGTATATTATGTGTTCTTTGTCATTAAATCAAATATAAAATACATTATAGGTAAAAGACCAATGCAAATATTTTCACTGAATGTCCATCTCCCCCCAACAATTCAATTGATGCAGGCATTGACTAATTTACTGACTAACGAGTGCTAGTCGGTGTAGGGGCAAGCAATGAACATGAAGGATTTTGGGTAATCATGACATTGAAAATGTTTACCAATCCTATCAGTGGGAGTTCTATGCTCTATACATCGCGATTAACAAGTTATAGGATCAAATTGCCTTTTTAGACTCCTTCATCTTTGACGATGCCATTGGACAATTTCATACCTAGATATACATGGATGATATTTAGTTACATAAAATGTTGTTATGGAAGTTGCATTTTATGTTGTTTGCACATTATTTGTTGTATCTGCATATTTGTGAAATACACCATTACGGTTGAAATGTATTACATACATATTGGTAATATGACTAGACAAGACACAAGGGAGTATGGTATATGGTCTAGGGACACTGATCAGATCCTACTTGATGAGATGAGAAACCAATATGACATGAGGAGATGTGTCGATGGAGTATATACTTGAGAGGCTTGGAGGGAGACACTATGTGACCTTTAAAATATAATGGGGGAACCTTATATATCTTTGGGCCAGGTGAAAACATGACAAAAGAACCATAGGAGAGATCTTAATAGACATAATGATTTCATTTTGGGAAATGCATTGGGTATTCATCCGCCAGAAATGCAATAGGTGATTCCACATAATTATGCGATGACTCATTACACTCACTGACCAGAAGTTATTGTATATATGAACATGATGAAAATATAAATGATGTAGCTACAGGAGTTGGTGGTGAAGGCAATGAATGAAGTTGCAAGAATCCCAAGCAAAAAAATTCACACCAACTTTAGGGTGTACTTATCATGTTTGTTTTATAAATTTAAAATCATACATGTTAGAATGATTATGAACTAGTACATGTAGTGTGATGTAATATCAGCATTATTGGATACTTTTTGATGTTGGTGTCATATTAGTAACTTTTGATATTTACCTTTTGACCTTGATGTAATATCAGTATCTTTTGATATTTACTTATTGAAGTTTATGTAATATGATGATGATCCTCGAATTGATGCATACCTTTGATGTTGATGTCAAATATGAAACCTATAAATTTAACATTTTTGTTAACTATATTCATTGTATTTTTGTTATTACCATTAAGGGATCAAACTTGTATTCATCTATTTTGTTAAATATTTTATCGTCTAGATGTCATGCTTCAAGATTTAATAAATTGTCTGCTCTAAAATTTTGTGCAATACTTGAAAGCCTTTGCACTCCCATTCCCCATATTCACATGAAGAGCCCACATATGCGGCCCTAAACAACCCATGGATGCAAAACAAAGAAACAAAGAGTTTTCTCACCATATTCGTCAATTGCATTTTCCTGTGTCGTTTGACCGGTTGAAGATGATGTTGAGCAAGAGAATAACAAAGTGATGTAGGAAGAGTGTAAGGTCTCATAGGATGAGTACGATGAGGCCATAAAGTGGGCCAACTGAGATGGTCCTACTTGGGATCAGTGTATACCTTCTCTGCCATAATAGAATGATCAACAAGGTGGTTGGTCGCCATATTAGAGTAATTGTGGGTAAGTCGACCTAGGTGTCCACCATGAGCTATTATAATGTTTGGAAGATGTCAAAGGAACCTTTTGGTAGATATAATCTTGAATTTATAGGCTTTTGGATCTAGTGAAGATGGTAAAATGATGCATTTTGCTTCTGTTTGGAAAAATAGATGCAGTCCCATTTGGTGAACAAGATTAGACTATCATGTTACTGTCTTCACTTGATTCATCAACGGGTAGGCTCAATCTTCTATCTACCAAATGGATCCTTTGACTTCTTTTGACTGATGCACCACTAATGGAGAATGTTGAGCTCTCCACAAGAACTCATAAGATGTTGTTACTCCAACCCTTCAACATTTGTCCATTTTTTTAATCGGTCTATCATCATTTTGTTTTTGCATGTTTTACATTTCAAATCACCTATGTACACTCTATTTTTATGGAACTAGACATTTCTTCAATGTGAATGACAATTATAAACTGGTAATATTGAGTTTTTGCCCATGTAGTAATTTAGAAGGTGTTGCAAAGTTTTTTGGTACAACTTACTAAATTCTAGGTTGTTGGCATTGTTTTGTGTACATCTGCTGGGGCAATGCTTGTATTATTTGTTGCCCATCTAGTAAATTAGTGATTGTATTGTGTGATGCCCATCTAGTAATTTTAAACATATCCTCATCAATGACTAGTTCAATTCTTAGTCACAATTTTTGTTAAACAACATGTACACTACTGAGATCGATATTTTTTGAAACTATGGCAGTTGCTTGTCAATAAAATGAATCTATTTCAATGGGATCACGAGTCACATGCAAAACTTGACACACTCTTAGGACGTCAAAACTATTTAGGATGAATGCATTGACCTTTTCTATGTCAAGCTTGGTGTGATGTCATTTGTGATCCACACATTAATAGGTAGGAGTGATGTCAACATGAACATGCTTAAGGTGAGGTGGAAAGTGTTGAAAATTGTAGATAAGGTTCCAATAACCTTCTGGACTAGTCCTCACACATTCCCACCAGGACTACAATAGCAACCTAACCAAGCATGAAGCTCTCACACCACATCCATTAGTTATTGATGGTGGAATTACCACACCACATGTAGTCTCTCATAGAGGAGTTACTGCATCAAATGTTTTGTTGGAGGAGTTGTTGGTGAATAAAATGAGTTAAAGTCAATTTAATGATTGAGATTTTGTAGTCAGGATTGGGCTAAAGTCAAATTAATGACTATATGAAGTTATGAAATGATTTTTATGCAACTTAGTTATGTTGTTAGAAATATGTATATTAGAACTAGTATTATAGTAGTATTTCTTACCTAGCCTTTGTTTAGCTTCACCTACAATGTATGTGGTTTCAACTTACATTGTTTGATTATTGTACACATGTTTGTACAACAATATATTTCATGTAGCCATACAGTCATTATTTATTTAAAAAGATAGATATAATTAATAATAGCTCCAATAACACAAAGCTCATGTATCATGTCAAAATGTTTGTAAAATAATATTCATATTTAAAATGTACAGGTCAAACTAAAATAGTCATTAATCAAAGTTAAATATTTTTTATTTTTATGTATGAAGATTATCTACTACACTGATATATAATATTGATCATAGTCGGATCATACACTATCGAATTTTAGATTTCAAGCAGCAAAACCACATCAGATCATGTGAACAAATTGCCAAATAAAATCAGACTATATATCTTGACTAGTTTGCCAAATAAAATCAGACTGAATCCTAACCATACAACCAAAATCAAATTGGTCTACCAAATAAAATCAGACTGGATCCAAACTAGACTAATCTAGATCTCTTGACTAACCCTAACTAACACAGTCCTAATTATAGAATCCCAATCCCTAACCAAACATGGGTTGAGGGACTAGAAGAATTAGAATTATGCCCGCCAAACTTATATATGGAGATATGAAGAATACCAACCCATTGTGTCCTAGTGAGGATGGGAAGTTCATGATGTGGACAGCTGAAGAGGTGATAAGAAGAGAAAAGGTCACATGTTTGGCAGAGGCTTCAAATGGATTTGGAACTCTTCATTTCCAATCAAAAATCTCAATATTTACATGGAAATTGAGCTACACTATCATCTGTACATATAGTATGATTATAAACCACAACATCCACATAATATCCATATAAGGTTAAAAGTTGCATCCCTGAGAAGAAAATTGTCATAGTCATCCAAAAACCAAACATTACAACAACAACAAAATCTACAGATTCATGTGCTCAGTGAAATCTACATCTTTATAGGTTGTGCCTATATCTCTAGGCACAACTTTAGTACTTGAATGACTTGGATTGTCATTAGGTCATTCTAAGAAAAGGGGGCCTCCAGACTTAAAGTGGCCTCCATATGTGAATGTTGTAGTCAAGGAGAAGATGAAATGATTTAAACCTTTCTTTTTAGAGGGGAGGTGTCTAGGGAAGTATGGACATACACGAAATAAGTCCAAGATGTGAGATCTATTAGTCAAGATACACTCACACTAGCCTTGAGATCATGCTTGGACTAAGCTGATGGGGTTTTCTGGTTAGGTTTTCTTAGGGGCTTTGGGCCCTTATCAACCTCTAATGCCTTTGAGTGGATTGACGTGGGAGTTGATTCAGTTGGAGAAAGATAGATGCAAGGGATATACTATGATCTTGTCACATCTATACGGTAGTGAGGAAATGGATTACACACAAACATTTAAGGGTGCATCAAGGTTTTAAAGATTTATCATTCACTTAAGGATACTTATAAGGACCCCAACCTAGGTTTTGAGATAACCCTAGATGTTTTGCCTAAGTAAGATGATTATAACCTTGTCTTAATCTTTTGAAAAGCAATTAAGACTTAAGAAGAGCTCAATTTTCAAGTTGGTCATGTTTGAATGATGTTTGAGCAATGATTGCTTATTTTGGAGCAAAGTGCAATTTACCCTAGATAAGGGGTTATCTTGCAATATGTCACATGACGGGTGTTCCCTTAGTACGTTAACATCATAAGAGAGAGCATGATGCTTTAAGGTGCCTTGTGGAAAGCCTAAATTCCAAGTTGAGCTTGTATGGTTGATGCTTGTGCTTTATGTGCTCATTTTGATACAACTTACAACTTGACCAATATATGGGGTTGATGTGAAACTTACCACCTCTAGAGTATTCCCACTCACTTTTAATATCATATAGAGGAAAGAGATAGAAGGGGGCACCTTGTTTGAGTCTTGGTTAAGTGATAACACTCTTGGTGATGTTAGAACCATAGAAAGTTGAGTACCTTGAACCATAGATGAGGTTGTGTCGAGTTATGAAGGGCATATGGGGGCACCTATCAATTTATAAACCATAGATGATGTCCCCTATCCGTTTAGCAACTTTTGGAAGCATTCATGATGAGATATGCACCTCAAATAGATGAAGCCTATCAGTTTAAGACTTCCTTGCAAAAGTGGTATCAGTTTGTACACAAAGTGATGACGAGTTGTGATATCTTGTCAAGGAAGCTACCCAATGGCCGATACCTTAACCTTGTGTTATTCACAAGAGTTTTGCATGTCAAGACAAATGAGTTTGCATGGTGTCACCATGCATGGACACGTATCACCCATATACATATGGTGATAACATCTTATACATACTCCCTTTCATGAGCCTCAACTATATATACCTCTCTTTTTACTTCCTAGTAAACCTTTCGACTCCTTTATCATATCTTGCTTGGTGGAAGACCCTAGGAGATCAAGGAGGAAGAGGAAGACAAGCAACTTGCCCAAGGTAAAGTCGTGGTTATCTCCTACTTTGGATGGGCTATATTTCTCGAACCATGATTCTTTCTTTCTTTCCTTCTTCACCAAGTTCCTTACTATGGTGTCTTCCTTTCAAATATAGGTGTTATGATCAAGTCTTGGACTCTTGATAAGTAATCTTCAACCTTGGAAACGTGGATCTTGGAAGCTTGAAGCTTTATTGGTGATCTTGAGGCGGGTTATATAACTTGAACCCAATTTTATTATCAATCACCTTCTATCATGCAAATACTAGATTATTCCTTTTCTATTTCGAATTTTCTTATTTGAATGATGGTTCTAAAAATTCTAATGGATATATGGGGTTGTTGTTCATAAACTATAGTAGTAATGGACGAAAAGTTGGAGCTTGAAGATGATGAAACCGATATGCACAAACTGATATTGGTTTGTGAAAACCCCTAGCCTGATACCAGGGTATAGGCATGGAAAGTGATACATGTGAACTCCAATCCTTTTGGTTTGTTACATGAGTAGGACTATTGTCCTTTCAATTTTTTATCATTTAACCTAATGCTAAGAATAAGGCAGGCCTATATCTAGAAGGTAGCCAAGTCGATACATATACTTGCATCATTACATGGATGGC